>CM076258.1:12536833-12969333 GCA_038380765.1 Odontothrips loti
CGCTGGAGTGTTGGATTGAGGTGGACAGTTGGGGGGGGGGCAATTATTTATAGTGTTGCTTGTTGGGCTGCTCGAAGGTGGCGATACAGGGGACATGGTTTTTTCCCTCTCTCTTTTTGTGCCCAACAACTCTAATTGCGATTGGCTGCATTTACTCGTCATTGCAGTTTCATGCGCTCCCCCCCCCCCCCCCCCCCCATCCCCTTCTCTCTCTAGTGGAACACGCTGCAATGTGACAGCTGCCGTTTCGGGGGGGGGGGGGGGGGGGGGCTGTTTGGGTATTCTGGACTGCTCTGGTGCTCCAAATGTATCGTCCTAACACCATTCTGTTTTTTTGTTTTGTCTGCAGGAGAAAGCGGCGGAATTTTAGCAAGCAAGCGTCGGAGATCCTGAACGAGTATTTCTATTCACACCTCAGCAACCCCTACCCCTCCGAAGAGGCCAAAGAAGAACTAGCGAGGAAATGTAGTATCACTGTATCACAGGTGAGTGGCGCCCCATACATCTACCTTTTAAGTTTTAAGCGCAGACTTTTTCAAGCACAGCCGCGCTACCGTGATGCTATCCCGCTACAAGAAGTAGTATACGATGTTGCCAAGATAGAAAATTTCCCCCTAATTAACGTGAGAGGGGGTGGAGGTGATTCCTGCGAACGGAATCGTCCCTTGATTATATTTCACCGCTTCCTATTGCCGTTCTCTCGCTGTTTATTTCTCCCCCTCTCTCTCTCTCTCTCTCTCTCTCTCTCTCTCTCTCTCTCTCTCTCTCTCTCTCTCTCTCTCTCTCTCTCTCTCTCTCTCTCTCTCTCTCTCTCTCTCTCTCACTCTCTCACTCTCACTCTCTCTCACTCTCTCTCTCTCTCTCTCTCTCTCTCTCTCTCTCACTCTCTCTCTCTCTCACTCTCTCACTCTCTCCCTCCCTCCTTAGGATGTGGTGGGTGTCTCTATTAAAGCGGAATCCCAGTCCGTGCACGTAGCCCGCGCCCCCAGATTTATACTGAAGGCCGCGCGGTGCGGCGGCCGGCCGGGAGGGATATTGAAAATGAAAATCCGATAAAAATAGCAATTAAGATTGGAAGCGAGAGCAATTAGCTCTGTGAGGTGGCGTGGGGGCGGCGGCTGTGGCAGTGGCGGCGGCAGTGGCGGCGGCAGTGGCGGCGGCAGCGGCGGCGGCGGCGGCGGCGGCGGCGGCGGCGGCGGCGGCAGCGGCGGCCGGGACCGCACCCTCCAGCCTTGATTAAGGCTCCCGACACCCTCCGCCATCGCTCAGCGGGCGGCAGTCAGTCTCCCGGCGGGGCTCCACCTGGCTATGTGGGAGGAATCAGACCGGCTGCAGCGGCGGCGGCATCAGCAGCAGCGGCGGCGGTAGCGGTGGCAGCCAATCGGCTGTGTCGTTTGATTGAAATCGAGTTTGAAAGCTGCAAAGGTGTTCGGTAGTAGTGGTGGGGCCGGGCCTTTCAGATCTGTTCTTCCTATACCCTGAAAACTCTCCCACTTTGTCTGTCTCTCTCGCTCTCTCTCTCTCTCTCTCTCTCTCTCTCTCTCTCTCTCTCTCTCTCTCTCTCTCTCTCTCTCTCTCTCTCTCTCTCTCTCTCTCTCTCTCACTCTCATTTGCATATTGATAACGGACCATTAAGCGAGGCGCTGATTAAGACGAGAGCCCCCCCCCCTCCCTCCTTCCCTCTGCCTCTCTCTCTCACTCTCTCTTGTCCGAGGACGACGAAGACGTGCTCGAATCCTCTCTCCCTCCCTCCCTCTTTCCCTCTCTCCCTCCCTCCCTCCCTCCCAGGATCCGGTGGATCTCGCGAGGGTCCGTCCGCCCCAGAACTTGGCACTCCCTTAAGGTGCGCCCCGAGAATAGCAAAACCGGCCGCCCGGCGGTGCTTCGTTTGTGTCTACCCTCCTCACGTCCCTTTTCGCGCGGTAGTTTTAAAAAACCGATAAAATAAATTTAAAAAAAATACATATTTAAAAAAAATTGTTGTGACGAATACTGTTGGAAGTGGATGATCTCACCGTCATGTTGTGCGTGTGTGTGTGTGTTGCAGGTGTCAAACTGGTTCGGAAACAAGCGGATACGATACAAGAAGAACATCGGCAAGGCGCAAGAGGAAGCCAACCTGTACGCCGCCAAGAAGGCCGCCGGCATGGGCGGCAGCGACGACAGAGGTGAGCACGTGTGGCGCTGTCTGCCGGCGGGTTCTGGAAGTTGTTGTTTGGTGGCATAGATTCGGCATAATGACGGAGGGGGTGGAAGAGAAACGGGGGGGGGGGGATGATAACGCAAGGAGGGAGGAGGAGGGGAGGGGATAAGAAGGGAAACAAGAACACGGAGGGAAGGGCGTTGTAGATAAGGCGGCGGCCAGGAAACAAAAGAAACCGAACCAAAGCGAGCCAAGCCCCGCTGCGGTAAGAAGCACTAGAACCGCCTCTCTTCTATCTATCTATCTCTTTCTCTCTATCCGTACGCTAAGAGGAAGGCGGCTGGACCCCGCTGCCTCTATCCGTCTGTAGACCCATTGCGCTGCGTGGTTGAACTGGACTGGTCTTGACGTGGGTGGTGGTGGTGATGTAGGCACTGTTATTTTTTGTAGAAAAGTTGCTTTAAAATTCGTTCAGGAGTATACATTTTCTGTTTTTGTTGTTATTTTTTTCTTTGGAGGGGCGATAGCGAATTTATTAAAGACGCTCGACCGGCGGGGGGCGGACGGGTGCTAGGCTCTCTGGGCCGGGCACCGCCGGGCACCCTGGTCAAGATAGCTTTTTAGTGCAAGCTAACTGGGGAAGCTGGGGGGGGGGGGGGGGGGGGAGAGAGAGGGAGAGCGAGAGAGAGAGAGGAGAGCGAGAGAGAGGGAGCGAGAGAGAGAGGGGGGGGGGGAGCGCGAGAGAGAGGGAGAGCGAGAGAGAGGAAGAGCCTCCTTGCCCTCGCGCCTGATTTACTGCAAATGCTTGCTGCCATGCCCCCCCCCCCCCCCGGCGGGAGGGGGTCCCCAGGTCAGTTCTCGATAAGACCCCCCACCCCGGAGGGGGCGTGGCGGGGCGTGGCGCGTCGAGACCCCCCGCCGAGACCGCCGGCACCCCAGGGTAAGGTGAGGGCACCTTGGTGTGTGAGGGGGAGGGGGGTGTTTTTCGGCGGGGCCGATCGGGAATCTGGCTGGTTTATGCGGTCCGAAGGGGTGCGGTCGGTGCGCGTTTCGATTTGCGATCGAGCTGGCCGGGCCTGACCACGTGTGTGACACGTATATCGCCCCCCGCTGCTGCCTCGCGTGACGTGGGTTCGAATCCCGGGACAGGCATTTTTTTTTGTGCTGTTTTTATTTTTTCGTTCGGGGTTCGAAGGAAAGCGCGTGTGTTTTTAGAACCTTCTTTTCTCTCTCTCTCCACCGAAATATGGAATCGGTTGTTGTGGGGGGCGGTGGGGTGGAGGGATTGTGCGGGGGGCACAACGCGGAGACGTATTGTGTATTCAGGAGGAGTGTTGCGCACCGTTTCGTGACGATGTTCGGAATGGGGCCGAATGCCGCGCTGCAAGCGGGCGGAAGGGACCAGAAGGGAAGGGCGAGGTGGGGCCGGACCGGGGGGGGGGGGGGGGGAGCTCCACTATTTCCATTTCGCTGCTCTCGACAGTCCAGGACGCCGGGCTGGAGAAAGAGGGAAGGGAGAGAGAGAGAGAATTTGAATTTGAATTTTGAATTTATTCCATAAAAAGGTACAAAAAAACTACAAAGTCTCACGAGAGTACCAGTGGCACAGGTAAATTTAAAACAATAGTCAGAGAGAGAGAGAGAGAGAGAGAGAGAGAGAGAGAGAGAGAGAGAGAGAGAGAGAGAGAGAGAGAGAGAGAGAGAGAGAGAGATGTGGCACAACACAGTTTTCTGCAGAGTCGCCGTTTGTTCGTACCTGGCCTGGCGAGGAACAAACTACTCTGCGCTGAGCGGCCGGAGACGGGACGCACTAATTGGCTGCCGTCGGCTGCCGCCGGGCTGGACTGGATGTATCTGAAATGATAAATACGGCGGCACGAGCACAGGCTTCGTCGTGAGCTGGGCGGGGCGGGCGGGCGGGGCGCCCGGGAGGTAGGCAGGTCTGTTGCGCAGGCGTGCCGGGCGGGCTTGCCTACCCCGCACTCCGCAGGCGCCAGTAGGACAGCCATGCCGCGGCCCTCATTGTTCCGAAAGTTTCCAATCGCCTTGTTTAGTTCTCTCTTACGCTCTCACGATTGCTCTCTGTCTCTCTGTCTCTCTCTCTCGCCTCTCTCGCTCTCTCGCTCTCTCTCTCTCGCTCTCTCTCTCTCTCTCGCTCTCCCTCTCTCTCTCGCTCTCTCTCTCTCTCTCTCTCTCTCTCTCTCTCTCTCTCTCTCTCTCTCTCTCTCTCTCTCTCTTTCTCCCTCTCTCTCAACGACTGCATGAGGTGTTTTTCTCCTCGCGGGTGCTACTGTTGGCAACATTGTCAGCTCTAAGCGGTCCCGCCCCGCGGCCCCGACGAATGTCTTGTTTGGGCAGCGGTGGTCCGAGCAGTCCGAGGCTGGTCGGCCGTCGGCCACTCCCCCACTCCCTCCCCGAGTCCAGCTCCCTCTTGCGTACTTCCTGCTCTCTCTCTCTCTCTCTCTCTCTCTCTCTCTCTCTCTCTCTCTCTCTCTCTCTCTCTCTCTCTCTCTCTCTCTCTCTCTCTCAATGGCGACGCAAATGTGATGTTTGGAAAATTACTCAACAAAAGAATTAAAAAAATAACCGGCAGGCGAAGAATTGGAAATCGAAGCTCGTAGGATGTGAGGAATGGAAATAAAATAAAAGAGAGTGTTGGTTGCGGTACTTGAACCCGGGACAGTGACTTGCGGTGTGTTTGTGCGCACGCCGAAGATTGAAAGTTCAGGGCGCGGTATGCGACATTTCGCTAGTGCGGCAGAGAGAGAGGGATGTATAAAAGCGATGTATGGAAAGAATGAATGAAATTGGAATGCGGGCGACTGCGTCGGCATACCGGACTCGTGTAGCATTGGAAAAGGGTAAAAGGAAAAAGGAGGGGCTGAGAGAGAGAAAGAGAGAGCGAGATCTCAAACTCATAATACAGCGCAAACTTTCCCTCCGTCCTGGCTTTTTTTCTCTCTTGCTCGCGCTCTCTCTCGCTCCCCCACCGCTGCCCCGCTCTCTCTCGCTCTCTCTCTCTCTCTCTCTCTCTCTCTCTCTCTCTCTCTCTCTCTCTCTCTCTCTCTCTCTCTCTCTCTCTTCTCTCGCCCGCCCTCTCTCCCCCTCCCCGCGCACAGGACCGCCGCCGCCGCCGAGTTTTTGGCGACGGGAGTGATAAGAATTCCGCTGGCGACGAAAAGGCTAGGATGAGAGAAGAATGTTGAAAATACAAAGTCTTCTCTCCCTCTCTCTCCCTCTCCCCCGCGCCTGCGGCCTTCTCTCTCTCTCTCTCTCTCTCTCTCTCTCTCTCTCTCTCTCTCTCTCTCTCTCTCTCTCTCTCTCTCTCTCTCTCTCTCTCTCTCTCTCTCTCTCTCTCTCTCTCTCTCTCTCTCTCTCTCTCTCTCTCTCTCTCTCTCTCTCTCTCTCTCTCTCTCCTTTAGTTGTGACCGCCGCTGGATTATTGGCGGGACACCGATAGGCCGCGCCAAATCGGAAATGGCCGTCCGACCTTTCACTTTGCGCTTTGTTATTCTACAACTTTTTTTTTGTCCTATCTTCTAGTGGGGTGGGGTGGGGGGGGGGGGATAGAAGTATGCGGAAGCGCGGAAGGGGATAGAAATATGTGGAAGGGGATAGAAATTCTTCTCTGAGTGTATGTGGGTACTGGCGGGCGGCAGCGGGCGGCCTCGGGGACGCGCCGGCCCGGCAGCCCGTGAGCATCTCGCTTGCGCCGTTTTAGATTGACTCGAATAAATCTCATTGCTTCCAACCGGCTTCCCTGTCTCTCCTCCGATCCCTCCTTTCCTTCTCTCTCTCTCTGTCTCTCCCTCGTAGGCCGTCGCCTCTTCTCCTTTGCGCTCGACATTTGGCCGCGGCAGACGCGAGAGGAGCTGCGGAGCTCCGATTATTTTTTCGTTAAATGGAAATTGCGGGAAAATGGGGAAATTGCTTTGCATTGTGGCCGACGGGGCCCGTACTTGATGATGTGCTCCGCCCTTGCAGAATGAGAGAGAGAGAGAGAGAGAGAGAGAGAGAGAGAGAGAGAGAGAGAGAGAGAGAGAGAGAGAGAGAGAGAGAGAGAGAGAGAGAGAGAGAGAGGGGAGGGGAGTTGTTAAGAAAGAGTTCGGTTCCGGCTTGTTTAAATCACTCTCATTGAGCTCAGTTAATGGCAGCAGGCGCTGTGGCCATTTTATCTTTTTTGTGTGTGTGTGTTTGTCATTATAAGTCGCCGGACATGGGAAATTTAGTTCCTTCGTAATGAAGTATTTTCCCCTCCGTATTTTGCCGCATTTGCAGGGGGGCGTTATAATTTTTGAACATCGTCAGCGGCGTGGGCGTCTATCTCCCCGAATTGTTTTCGGCTGTGTCTGGCGCCCGTCTCGGCAGCCACCCCTCGCACAGTCTGCCGCGCTCGTGTTGTCTTTCACCTCTCTCTCTCTCTCTCTCTCTCTTTCTTTCCCTTTTCCCGGCCCTTGTCCCCCCCCCCCCCCTCTCTCTCTCACTCACTCTCTTCCCCGCGTCGCATGGCTGACCTTGCCGCACCGGTCTCTCGATTTGCCGATCTATTTTTCCACTGGCGGTTAAAGCCCCCATCCTCCCCTTGCCCCTTTTCACATGCCCTATGTCGCTTAGGAACTCGCACATTGCAACTACCTTTTTTTTTATTTAACTCTTACCAAAGTTGTTCAACAAACACGCAGCCCCCTCTTGTTTTCCCTCTTTTTTTTATGTCAAAGTTGGAAAGCCAAAACGGAATGTTTGATTGAACCCCAACCGGCCGCCACCAGCACGGCGATATGTAATCGATGACACGCCATTCACTTGCGGAGCGTTAGTTACGAGGAACTTGTGTCACTTAAAAAAAAATTTACTCAGAGCTTTATATTGCGGTGTTGCGCTCGAAGCCGGTCAAAAAACAAAACCGGGGAAAACTTATTTTTGGCGGACAACAACGTTGAGCTGGGCTGGGATAGAGGGGGTAGGGGGTGGATAAAGCCCGGAGAAAGAGAGAGAGAGAGAGAGAGAGAGAGAGAGAGAGAGAGAGAGAGAGAGAGAGAGAGAGAGAGAGAGAGAGAGGGGGGGGGGGCAGCAGAAAAGGAAGAGGAGAAAAAAGGCGGGAAACGAAATGGAGTTAATAAATCACGAGTGTGTAATGTTGCCCCTGACAGTCTGAATGGTTGTGTGCCGCGGAGGCCGGGGGGAGGGTGGGAGGATGCCGGGGCTGGGGTGGAGGGAGGGAGAGGGGAGACGGGGATTAGGGGCGCACCGGCTAGAGAGAGAGAGCGCGCGCTATCCGTAGGCGCGGAAAAGCGCACGCTCTCGGCGTTTTCTCCGTCGTCGCCGTGGTGCTGGCGGTCGCCTAGGGGGGAGGCGGGGTCCCGGTGCACTGCGCGCCGCTGCAGGACAAGCAGTTCGTGTTGGTCATCGGCAGTCGTATCGCTTTTATTTGTGGAAGGGTTGTTGTCGTGAGGGGGGACGTTTTGGGCCGATCTCCCGCCCGCGCCCGCCTGCTCGCTGGCGTCCCTCTCCCTCCTCCCCCCTGCATCCTCGCCCTTTCTCTCTCTCTTACTCTCCCTCAACTCCCATCTTCCCCCCGTCCCTGTCTGTCTCTCTCTCAGAGTCCCAGGTGCTGTGAGCACACACCCCCTCTCCACAACATGAAAATTTTAATCGTATGTGTGTGTGTGTGTGTGTGTGTGTGTGTGTGTGTGTGTGTGTGTGTGTATGATCGCGTGTGGTGCTGCGTGTGTGTGTCGCCCGGATGACGTGCATGTGGTATTCGGCGTTCACTCATCGTGAGTTTTCTTTCCCACGTGGACACCGTCCCGTTCGTAGTAGTCTGTTTCTGTGGGGGAATTCGGGGTATACTGTTGGGGAAACATGTTTTGTTTTTGTTTTTTTTCTTCAATGATAATGGTGGTGATGTTGATGATGACTGTGCTGAGGCCGCCGCCCCTCTGTTGCAGGTGCCTCGCCCTACAGCCTGGGCCCGCCGTCACAAGGCACGCCGACGCCGATGATGTCGCCGGCGCCCGGCCAGGACTCGATGGGCTACTCCATGGGCATGAACGGCGACTACTCGTCGCCCATGTCCGGGTCGCAGGTGGGTGGCCCTGGATACTGGCCCGCCCCTACGCCCAGCCCCTAACCCCCCTTGCCCCCGCCCCTACCCCCCACCCCCTTAGCGGGGCCCCGCCGGGCCCCGGCCGCGTGAAGCTCCCTCACGCCTTGTGATACGCCTCAAGTATACGCCTTGTACATAGACATGAGTGTGTACCCCGCGGCGCTGCCGGGCCGCCACGGGCCTCGGTGCGGTGCAGAGCGTGTGACGACAGGGCACCGCCAGGACACCGCCGCTGCTGTGCACCGCTGGGTGCCGGGGCCACGCCCCCGCGGTGTTGTCTGAGCCCGCCGCCCCTCCGTGGACCCCCTGCTCTACAAACGCATCGGTGTACAGTACTGTAGTTGCAGTGTATCGGCCCACCGTGCTGTCACAATATGCACAAAAGTGAATGACCCACCCTACTCACGGTTTGAGACCCGAGTCGTACTCGGCTTGACGATAGGATTCCAAAACCGGGGTCATGTGACGTTGTCTGATTGGAAATGGACGAGTTGGACGCGGGCCTCACAAAGGCCCCAAATCGAAGGTATCTTTCGCGTTTTCGATCAGAAAAGGTCATGTGGCCCCATTTTTGGAATGCTGGCGTCATGCTGAAAATAGCTCGGGCCTCAAATCTTAAGTAGGGTGGGTCATTCGCTTTTGTGCGCTTCGAACAGCGTAGTGGGCCAGTGTGCTCTAGCTGCAGCATTGTGACTGCACTGTTGAGTTCGCAGAGTGTGGGCCCCCGTGGGCCCCCTTTGGACCCCCTGTGGGCCCCCGCGGGGCCTCGTCACGCTCTCTGGCCGCGAACGGGGCACGCCATGGGGTCGCCCCCAACGGGGCTCCGGCCCTCCCTCATTGCAAACGGATTGATAAAGCGCCTAGACCTTCGCCTTACTTGCGGGGGTTTCCTCAAACGTATACGACGCGTTTTTCAGTTTTGACATTTTGGCCGCGGGCCGCGCGCGCCACACACCTGGTGCATGCTGCCCGCGACGTTTTTTCATTTTTTTGTTGTGGAGGATATTAAAGGCTCGTATTTGTTTCGCACAGGGTATCTCGTCTGTGTGAGTGTGTGTAGCTTATGTATTTTTGTACGTCTTTTGCGGAAAGTTTTTAAAAAAGAACTCTTTGATGTTTAAAATCCGGGCGACGTTTGCAATGGGGTGGCTTGCCCGCCCGTGGACCTGGCCGCCGTGGAGTACGACGGTTCATCCTGCACAATCAAATTTTTAACTCATTTGTACCCACAGGCATTTTATTTAGGTGATGACTTTTTTGTACAGAACGTTTTAACTTATACGACAAATCCTCCTGTGCATTTATGTGTAACTTGATAAGGGTAATACGAGTATACCAGAAAAAAATGTTTTTACTGCATTTGCATCGATTGAAAACCAGAATCTTTTAGCGGATGTTGTACATCCTTATTTAATTGATGTTTTTTATGAATCTAATTGTACCGAAATTTCATTGTATTAACGCGTAAGGGTAATATGAGTATACCAATTTCGTTTTTGTTTACCTTGGCTGAATTGAAGTCTAAAATCTTACTGCCCTTGTGACAAACGTGCACGTTTCTTTGACAGTGGGCATGAATGGGTTAAAGTGTGTAGTGGTTTGCATCAAAACGCTTTGCGGTAGCACACTATCATGTAAAGTACAAATCTTTGATCTATTTAACTTTATTTTTATTAGAGACGGAAACATGAAATAAGGTAATGAAATTGTCCTTAAAGTACGTACGGCAGTGTGTGAGTGAGCACCCCTGGCATTACAACTGCACAAACGGAGAGAATGAATTGGTTGCAAGTGATTTCTTTTTTTCCCTGTTTTTTTATCGTGTGTGAGAGGACGACGTGTTCAAAACGACGTTTGGCCTCCTAAGTCCGCCTGAAACTCGATCGCAAGCGCCCGCTCAACTCGATGGTAGTTGTTTTTTTTTTTTTTTTGTAATTTCGAAGCTCACTTTTTAGGCACGAAAATGCCTAGTTGTTTTTGTTTGGCTACCAGAACCACAAGTATTGTTGGTTTGCTCATTAGCAATCTGGTGACGACGATGTCGGGGTGGCTGCCCACTGGCCTTTATTGTCCTTTTAAAACTTTGCTTGGATACTGCAGGGGGAGCTCGGACCACCTCATATCATCCTTGTTTTGTTTTTGTTTTAAGTATCACATTTTTATGTTGTTTCGTAGGTTAACGTTTAATTTTCCCTCTTTTTGTGTATCTTGGTTTTAGGTATAATAATTTTTTTAGGTTAACGCTTAATTTAAATTTAAGAGAGTAAAATCTTGAGTATTGTAAAATTAATTAAACATCTTAGTAATAAGTCTAGGATTAGACCAAGTATACGGATAATTTTAAATAAATGACTACAAGAATTGTTATGAATCTGTAAGCTTAGGATTTGTATGATTGTTGTGGTGGCCCTGTACTGACTCAGGGTTCCCTCTGTGTGGCAATGTACGCCTTTTTTGTATTTCTGTGAGAAACAAAAATAAAGTTGTTTGACCGGAATTTGTAGCTTTAGCTGAGCCCTAGGCTCCCCTTCCCGCATGGCATCAATCAACACTAACTGCACATAACATTGTTGTAGGAGACAGGAAAATCGAAAAAAATAAAATTCCACTACACAGCGAAAATTATTTTGCAGTAGATTGGACCGCGTCGCTTTTTCATGTCGGAATGCAAATTCTCTTGATAGTGTTGCATTAGAGAATTGAGCATAATTCACTCTGAATCTATTCGAAGACTTCTGTTAAATAATCGTACGGGCAGATTACAAAGCGGAGAGCGCGGTCCCGATAGGTCATGTCGCTTCCATGGTGTCCAAATCAAAATTATGGCTTTGCTCTGGACTTTCCTCTTTCCCGGCTTGACGCAGTAACCGCATGCTGCAACCACAAGGGGTGCGTTCAGGGCCTTCGCTTGTTTCAGTGTGTGACAATCTTCTCATACTTTCTTTTTTTTTTTTTTTTAATAAATGAAAGTTGGTTTTTAGTGGCAAAAGGATACCCGTTCTAGGGGCACGAGTCATGATTTTCACTTCCACCCTGGCTGTAATGACGAAAGCATAGCCTTCGCATTTTTTTCCTCCCTCGGAGTGAAACCAGAGTCAAACTGAAAACGACTGAAGCTGCAAAATTAAATTAAATGATATAGAGACAGCAATAACAAATATAATTCACATCCAGCAGGGAGACTTGAAGTCATGATCGTGCTTTTTATCTCGCTCTCTCTCTCCTCGTCATTCAAAATTACCATAATGACATTAAATCTTGGGAGATGAGTCTAATTGTGTGGGGTGGTTGTGTTGCAGCCCTCGTACGCGGAGGCCGGCATGGGCTACGACCCAATGCATCAGGTGAGCATTACCGCACCAGTTTTAGAGAGAAATCGGTCGAGTTTTGAGAGGCTCCATAATATCGAACACTGAGTTGCCTTAGAGAGAGGGTGGGAGGGGGGAGTAGGGCCGAGGGGTGGAGTGGCCGCCCTACGAACAATAGCGCGGTGATACGCTTGAAAGCTTCCACTCCCTACACTACATTATGCCTGGGGGTGGGTAGGGGCGTGCCTCCTTGTGCTGCTGGCTTTTTAGATCACGCGGGGCCGAAAGTCTCTCGCGTCGGAAGGCGGGGAAATAATCCGCAAGAATCTATTTAAACGTCCTGTGCAGCGGAATTGCGCATACGAGATGGGGAAAACTTGGGCTGGACATTCTGCGGGAAAACGTGGGGGTCGAGCCCGCCGGGGCCCACCCACCCACTGCTCACGCTATTTTCCCCCTCTTGCAATATTTTCTAGATTTGGGGGCGCGGCACGTCGGCACACTGTAGAGTGTTTGCCAAGCGGGAACACGAATCTCAATGTTTCATGTAACTAGATTTATATATAGTATATGTTGTTTTTTTCCACAAAGCCTGGTGCCTACGAACCTGAACAATCATACAAATTTTTAGGCGGAGGAATTATATGTGGTCGACTCGGCCATCACTGGTGGTGCTTAGAGTGAAGTTCCCTGTTGGGGCGGGCCGAGGCGGGCTACCCTGGATGTGGGCGGCGTCTGACTTAGTGTGGCCGCACACGCGACTGTGCCTACATGAGAGTGTGAACTTGTGCACCCTAATGTGGCGACGCGTGTGTGTGTAGAGTGTGTGCATGCATGTGCTCACACTGTTCACATATGTGAACCACGTGTGTGTGTGTGTGTGTGTGTGTGTGCGCGCGCGCGTCCCCGTGGCGTGACGCGATGGAAAGGGGGTGGGAGAGAGGTTGGCATTGTGTGGGAGGACGTACAACCAGAGCGTTGTTATCCGAAAGCCGCACACACAAAGCCGGCCGGGGCCTTCCCACCACCGGAGTCTCCCCCCCCCCCTCTGCTCCAAGACCCCCCTTTTCCCCTCCCCCTGACCAATACCACAGGCGAAGGGCGCATTTGCTGTTGAAAAGAGGTCATCAAACAGGATACCGTCACCCCGCCCCCGGGTAGAAAAAATATCTTGATTTACTTATTTTTGAAACTCTATATCTGAAACAGATTTTTGCACTCGTGGAGTTTTCCTTTTCTGTAAAATTTTTATCACTAAGGTGCATTTTTTTAAAAAGGAAAGTCGCGTGAACGAATTAAAAGGGTTTCTCTAAGGGGGAAACAAAATGTGTGTCCTAAAATTGGATAAAGTCAAGCAGAACTTTTTTTTTTTAAATTAAAAATTCTTTGAAAGTTTATTCAAATTCTCGCAATATTTAGCCGAAATACACGGACATTTCCCAAATGTGCGCTCCGCGGAACCCACTGCCACTTCCCCTCCCTCTGGGGCCTCGGTGGGCGGCGCCATCCCGCTGAGTGGGGTGGACGCGGTCGACACATCGCAACATATTCGGCTGATCGGCCATCCGCCGTCTGCGGACAACTGGCATGGCACTCGCGGGCTCGTTGTGCCTAATTCTTGTCGCCGTAAATAAGTTGCCGCCCGCTTTGCCGCGCTCTCTGGCGCCGATCTGAGGCCACGCCGGTCGCGCTGTGTGGGGGCGGGGCCCGACGGCTGCACGCCATGCACGGTGTCTGCACTATTTCACCACCTATGTTTTCCGCATTATGTAACATAAACATGCATATTCTTTGTGTGTGTGGGGGGGGGGGGGGGGGGGTCATTCAAATATTTGAATGATCCCTTCAAGCACTTGTAGTACGAAATCCCACGAGTCACCTCCGAAAAATCGACTATTCAGTAGATAATGTTAGAGATTGGCCTTGGCATGAGAGCGTAGTTTACCGAAAATACTTTTAGTGCCGTCCCTTTTAAAGTTTCCCGGCGTGTGCCTCCGAGACGCCACCGCCGTCGCCGCCGGGCCCTCTCGCCGCAGAGAGAAAGATGGAGAGAAGGTATATACGTGGGAAAGGATGGAGTGAGAGAGAAAGAGAGGGCCAATTTCTTGTAATCCCTTATATGTGTGCGACAACAGACGCGGCTGGGACAATTTATTGGTAAGACGCGGTCCGGGCAAAAGGTCCTTCCGAAGCCGTAGAGGAGACAGTCGCAACAAAAGAGAAGCACATATCCCCTCTATCTCTGCGCCGTTCGTCTCATCCCCTTTTTGCTATTCATCCCTGTTCCTGGGACCCGCGGGCAGAGGCTTCGTAGTCGTCGTCGCGTGGTTGTCGCTACTACATAATTGACAAATTGGAAATAATGCATTTTTTTTTTAAATACCATTTAGTCGTCCGAACTCCCGCCAAGATCTTTTTTTCTTTCATTTTTTTTTCTTCAAAATTAACCGCCTCGGTGGTCCGCTGAGTTGTGGGGGGCGGTGTCCGTATCCTCCTCGCCCTATCTCGTGATTTGCCACTCTGTTTTCCGAACAGATATCACTCGGTGGTGCCCTGCCCCCCCCCCCCCCCCCTTGCAGGGTTGGCAAGGAGTGGTGTGGTGGTTTGTGCTGCCGCGACGAAAACAATGCCGGCGGACATTTGCACGGGCTGGTTCTCTCTCTCTCTCTCTCTCTCTCTCTCTCTCTCTCTCTCTCTCTCTCTCTCTCTCTCTCTCTCTCTCTCTCTCTCTCTCTCTCTCTCTCTCTCTCTCTCTCTCTCTCTCTCTCTCTCTCTCTCTCTCTCTCTCTCTCTCTCTCTCTCTCTCTCTCTCTCTCTCTCTCTCTCTCTCTCTCTCTCTCTCTCTCTCTCTCTCTCTCTCTCCTTCACGAAACGGCTCCTAGCATGATGCACAGTTAGGTGGGTTCGATTCGGACTTGAAGTGTCGAGGGGCTGTACACACACACACACACACACACACACACTGCAGTTGTGGTGGCTGCGGTCGAGGTTGGGTCGTGCGGGATCCTTTTCCCTTGAAAGTTACGAGTTAAAATAAATAATTCGCCTCGGAATCCCCCTCCCTTCCCTCTTCCTGTGGCCCTATCGGTTTCTCTCTCCCTCTCTCTCTCTCTCTCCCGCCACCCCCCCCGACGCCTGTGGTCCTTTTACTGCGGGACTTTTAAGGACCTCGGACCGCAGGCACCGACCTCTCACGGATGGCGCTCTTGGGACTGAATCACTCCCCTGACCCTCGTCTTTTCATTGCGTCGAGACGTCTATTGAAAGGTGCGCCGCCGCCGTGCTCTCTCCCTTGCGCTCTCTCTCTCTCTCTCTCTCTCTCTCTCTCTCTCTCTCTCTGCGCTCTGTCTCTCGCTTGCGCTCTTCCAACAGTGGACGCCCGGATGGTATGCATGTCTGTCGAGCAGCCGTGCGTTGCAGTGTGGCCTACCCTGCGGCCGACAGGCGCCGTGGGGACGCCTGCTGGGGTAGGCCAGCCCGCCGGGCAGCCGTGCGCGGCGGCACTGCCTACCCTGGACTTCGCAGGCGTCAGAGCATCCCGAAAAAAAAAATTAATTATGACCGTGTTGCGGAGAATCGAACCTTTTGACCTTCCGTTACACTTTCGTACCACAGAGCCGCTGAAACGGAAGAAACAGCATTTTAATGAATAATTTGGTGTGGAATTTCGCCCCACTCGGAACCTCATTTTTCTCTCCCCGGCGACACAAATCGTCACTCTTTCCTTTCTTCTCTTTTGAACGCGCCTCGTCTCTCTGTCGTCTGCAGATGACCATAACTCCCCAAGAGTCTGGCCGCGTCCGCATCCCCCCCCCTCTCTCTCTCTCTCTCTCTCTCTCTCTCTCTCTCTCTCTCTCTCTCTCTCTCTCTCTCTCTCTCTCTCTCTCTCTCTCTCTCTCTCTCTCTCTCTCTCTCTCTCTCTCTCTCTCTCTCTCTCTCTCTCTCTCTCCCCTGCGTGTGAGAGGCAAAGAGAGAGAGAGAGAGAACGGGGTCGTCACTGAATGCAAGGAAAGGAGAATGGTCCCGTCCACCCGTTTAAGGCAACTCGCGACGCTTTTTATACCGGCCAGGTGTTCGGAGGAGCCAATTTGATCGCCGTTTCTGTGTTTTTTATATTAAATGGTTCGATTTTTTCTGCCATCTCTGTAACGCCGCCGCTGTATAATATCAGCTGCATTCTTCACTGGAATGGCCATTTCGAGGGGGAGGGGAGGAGCAGTTTCGGTGGGCAGTTTGCGGATCCAGGACACAGCCACCCTGTCATTCCTGACGTTTAAGAAGCGAAATTGACGTGGAACTGGTACAATTTCCTGTGATAATAATGATAACAGCAGTCCTTTTTTTTTTCGGTGGCCAATCTTGAGGGATGGAAAGGTGTGTCCACTGCGCCGTCTTTTAAGTGCTCATAACGTCGCCTTGGTACTTACATCGCCTTATACGGCCCGCTCGGATGTTACTGCTGAAAGGATTTTTGCTTCCTCATAGAGAGCGGGAAAAGGGGGAGTCAACTATTCGACGTTATGTTATAATTCGTTATTTCTGTGTTGTTTTTTTGTTTTGTTTTTTTTCTTTCGAGTAGTTCCAGCCTCAGGGACTGGATTAGGGTGACGGCCGAACCTTGTTTCGGGGGTGGCCTGGGTGGTGCGCGCAAGTGAAAAAGGTAGAGGGGGTGGGGAATAAGTGGACTTATCTTGGGACCTCGGCCGCATAAACTGTTGTATAAAGTTGGCCCTGATGGGATTAGGCTGCGTCCGGCTGGAGTCCAGCGGCGCGTACCTCTGGAATCTCTGGATCCTCCAGAGCTTCTCCAGTTCCCAAGTTTAGCAGTAGTCACTGGCGACCGATTGGCTATCAGGGAGCTCCGCAAAGTGCGCGTTCTGTCTTCCTCGTGGCAGATTGGTTTAGGGAGGCGCCGGTGTTTGTGACGGCAGCCGACGGCAGCCGACGGCAGGCTCTGGCGGCCGGGGGGTTACCGTCGGACTGGATCCGCCCCCAGCCTGTTCAGGGTTCAGCTAGAAATTCGACACTGGTTTGCGCTAAGAGAACGGGCGTTACTAAAACATCGCCCCTCGATTTAAGCCGACCCCCCGTCCTAGTTCTCTCTGCTGGCGCTGGCGGGGCTGTCGAGCACGGCGCTCCCCGCGACAGATCCGCCGGGGAACATACGTCGACGTAGCCTCCGCAGATGTCCTCGTCGGATGCGTCAGACAATTTCGTAACCGTTAAAAAAAAAATCACACACACACACACAAGAAAATTATACAATTTATAGAATTTACACATTATATAAATAAATTCGACAAGGTGGCAGCAGCGGGCTCCCGCTAGTGCCGCAGCCTCTCCGCGGCGCTTCGCAGACGGGGCTCAGCAATGGAAATAGGGGCTTACAGCAGCATAGCGCTGGGTCCCTCCCCCCCCCCCCCCCTTGCTCCCACCACTACGTGGCTTGCGTTCTCCGGACTCGTGTATAAAACTTTCACAAAAGTAAATTACAACGCGATCGGTAGTTTTGTACTTTGTACTCGATTATTCGTGTGGCTAGTGCTTAGAAAATACATTAGACCTCGCTCTCAATTTCTTTTTGTTTTTTAAAGCGTGAAAATGATAGATACATCGAACTTCCTGTATTTGGAATTGCAATAATTCTCACTAAAATTTGCGATGGATCGTTATTGCAAAAGAGATAGCGATACACAATACCCCATCAAAAATAAGGACCCCGTTATTGCAATCAGTTCGCAATACAACACTTTTTGCAATACGTATTGAAAATCAAACAACATAGTGTTTCTGTCATTTGTATACTACAAATTCATATGAGCCACGTGACTTTAATTTCACCACCCTTGTGGCTGCTGGACTCTCTCTCTCTCTCTCTCTCTCTCTCTCTCTCTCTCTCTCTCTCTCTCTCTCTCTCTCTCTCTCTCTCTCTCTCTCTCTCTCTCTCTCTTCCTTTTTCACCCACCCACACAGAGAGAGAGTGTGTGACTCTCTCCTCAATAATTGAAGCAGGGCTGGCCGAGTGCTCCACCGAGGTGACGCCCAGAGGCCCATGAATCTTGCATGGCGATGCCGGGATCTCGGCAGCCGCACACTTCACGCCGCTCGCCGCCGCGTCGCCTCCGTGTTCTGCTTCTTCTTTTGCTTCTTTCGCGCTTAGATCTGTGGCAGGAAATCGAGAGGAGCAGGGAAATGTATTGTGTGCGCTTTGACAATAGCTTTGTTTCGGGGAAATACCGTCATTTTTGTGTGCAAGGCGGGATATAAGGCGATGTGTCCGAAGTAGAGAGAGAGAGAGAGAGAGAGAGAGAGAGAGAGAGAGAGAGAGAGAGAGAGAGAGAGAGAGAGAGAGAGAGAGAGAGAGAGAGGAGGGAGAGGGAGCAAGTGGCGGGGGTGGAAAGAAATGGAAGAGCGAGAGAGACGGAGCGGTAATGGAATGGACTTTACCGCCGGGCCATTCAGGAAAGGGTCATCCTTTCCTAACATTATGTGTCGGTCAACGTACACAGCAAAGTTACCCTGTGGAGGATTTGCGGCCTGGCGAGGACTTGTGGCTGTCAGTATCATGAGGAAGAGAATTTTTCCAATTTCGGACGATGATTATGAATGTTTCATTTTCAGTGACACGCTTGTAAGTGTGACACTTTGTGTCCAGTGCAGTGTAGTCTACTGCGATTATAAAGATGGACCGAGTGTATTGGAAATAAAAGTTTCGCTGAGGCCATTTATATATGGCTTCCGCGAGGATGTAATCTTGTAAAACGCCAGTCGTAAACTTTTCTTAGTGTTCTGTTTGCCGCAAAAACTGTGGCGGTGGTAATAATCCCAGGGAGCGAGAGAGAGAGAGAGAGAGAGAGAGAGAGAGAGAGAGAGAGAGAGAGAGAGAGAGAGAGAGAGAGAGACAAAGAGGACAGCCCTGGGAGAGATAGAGAAGGAGGAGATGATGCTCCTCATTCCTCCCCTCCACCTCGGATGTGTCCATTTTATGTGGTCACATATCAGTAGTGGCGTGTAAATATCCTCGGAAGGGCTGTAAACTGACCCCCCGCCGCGGGCACTCCGCCGCACTGGCCATGTATGAAATAGTAAGTCGCCTCCAATAAACTGTTTTACGACGAGCCCACGTACCTGGGAAAGGAATCGCCATTTGGATCAGGCTGTGGACGTGATGCTTGCGAGGCCGGATTCCCCTCAATCTGAGAATGAAAAAAAAGTGGGGGGGAGATAGTGATTTTTTTTTACAGGTCAATAATAACTCAGGTTTATACGGCATGAAAAGTTCATAGTGAATTTTATTTCTGGCTGACAAGTCGCAAGTAGTTGACACGGTAGAAGGGCAGGGCGTCTGTTGTCTGCTGCCGACCAAGGAGAGGAATGTGGAGAGAATGAAGCAATGAATAAATATGGAGGTAGAGGAGGGGACGAATGAAACTAATCCGCCCCTGCGAAAGCGAAAGGATGGAAAATCGCGAAAGGAGAGAGAGAGAGAGGGCGGGGGGAGAAGAGAGAGAGAGAGAGAGAGAGAGAGAGAGAGAGAGAGAGAGAGAGAGAGAGAGAGAGAGAGAGAGAGAGAGCCGGGTGGAGTTGATGTGGGGGTGGGGGTGGTGAGGGGGTCCTTCGAACAATGTGCGGCGCGAGGGTGGCCCGGTCCACGAGAGGGAGAGAGAGGAGCTGCTACACAGTCAACAACTGGGCCCTTCTCTTCGAGAAAAAACAGAAATGTCAGAGAACAGGAATATTTTGAGAGGGAGAAAAAACAAGAAAGAGAATAGGAATTTTTGAATTCATACTTGTCCCGCGTGGTGCCATCGGAATGTGACCTTTAGGTATCTCGCACCAGAAAGGCTCGGACAACTTTCCGAGAAGGAAACGTAACAATGTGCTAGGATGCGCAGGGTGACAAGGCAGTGGGAGGGAGAGGGGGGGGAGGGGGTTCGTGAATTACGAATGAGGGCGTTGCCTGGAAGACAGGAAGCGAGGAGGAGGAAGCCAAACGGCTGGGCCCGAAGTCTGACTCCGACTATCACATTGCGACAGGTGATCCGGGGCGCGCGGTGCTGGCGTTGGGGCTGAATAGCCAATGCGCCCGACTAACACAAAGCGCTCGCTGCCAGCAACAACTTTTGGCCAATTAGGCGGCACAATGAATGTCAGACAAGCAAACTTGAAGCACGCGGGGCGGGCGGGGCCCCACGCGGGGCACAAGTTTTGATAAAAACCAGCCCCTTCGCCCGCATGCCCGCCGCCCGCCTCCGCCTACCCCAACGCGCGTCGTACAAGGGCCGGGGTGCCCCGTCGGGAAAGAGAAGCAGGCGAAAGGAATGACGAAAAAGAAAAAGGCGTTGATACACACATGGTGTGCCGTGCGCCAGCCCTTTCGTGAAAGAAGTTAATATGCATATGCAAATCTGAGGGGCGAAAAGAATGGTCCGCATAATGCCGCGCAGGTACAACGTCTTCCCGCAATTCACAATCGCCATAACTCACCTCCCTCTGCACCCCTCCAACATACGCTCACCCTGCGCCCCCCTCCGTCTCCTCTCTCTCTCTCTCTCTCTCTCTCTCTCTCTCTCTCTCTCTCTCTCTCTCTCTCTCTCTCCTCTCTCTCCCTCCCCCTCTCTCTCCCTTCCCCTCTCTCCCTTCCCCTCCCTCTCTCCTCTTCCTCCTCCCACGCCTTCTGGTCCGTCTCCCCGCCCCGCATGTCCTCTATCTTCTGCCCCCCTTTTTCTATCGCTGGTCTATCCCCGCGTTCTCTATCCCGTCCAGATATTGAGTATGCCGCCCGGCTATGAGAAAGCAAAGACAGCCGAAGACCGTCCTGGCCTGTTCTGGTCTGGTCTGCCGGGAGACTGCTACACGAAAATTCACTTCAGCGCGCGGGGACGTCCTTTGTGGACGTGTGACGTGTGTGGTCTAGGGGGTGGTTGGGGGGGGGGGAGGGGTTGTGGGGATGGCAGCGAGGCAGGTGGGTCTGATAAATGCAGATACAAGCGAATGGGTAACCCCCCCCCCCCCCCCACACACACACCCAAAAAAATAATTATTATGAATTTGGGGCAGGTGGGGACATTTTCGGTGTTGTGATGCCGGTTGCCTAACTGGCGAGTGTGGGACTTGTGCTAGCGCTGCGCTCTGTACTGACACTCATACATACGGAATGAAGCAGACAGAGCGGAGGGGGGGGGGGGGACAGACAGGCGGACCGGACAGACAGACGGAGGGGGGGGGGGATGGAGACTTCCCCAGAGGCGGCCGGGGCGGGCGTGTGCTGACGGAGCCTGCTTCGCGACCTTCTCCTCCGCACAAACAGACGTTGAAGTCTGTGCGTTGCTGTTTTCGCACTGACGCCGCGGTCCGTCGGCGGCGCGCGGCGGGCCTGCCAGCTCTGCCAGGGCGACACTGCCTAGCGCAGCAGCAGCGGCAGCAGCGGCGGGCCTGCCAGCTCTGCCAGGGCGACACTGCCTAGCGCAGCAGCAGCGGCAGCAGCGGCCAGCCTCAAATTGAAATGTGGAGCTTTCGCAGCCGGATAATTGCCCTTTTGATCCTCTGTAAGCGAAGAAGTTACTCGCGGCACTCTTATCTTTTGTTTCCGCTTGCCGTCCCTCCCTCCTTCTCTCTCCCTCTCTCCTCCACCTGCATTCGCTCCCTCCCTCCCTCTCTCTCTCCCTCTCCCGGCCGCACGGCTGTCCGCCGGGTGGCCTACCCTGCTGGCCACGGGCGCGCGCCTGCCCAGGACTCTCACCGCCCCCTTGTGGAAAAGTGTGGCACACACGAGTGTATTTGCAGTCCCGAGAATGCCGTGAAATTATTGTGAACATCTAGTCTTGACGACCGATTTTCCGTGTATTACGTTCATCTCGCATAAGGGACTCACCACATTAATGTTAAAAAAAAAGAAGAAAAAAAAACTGAAAACGGTAACTGACCTTTGTCTGTGTTTTGTCCGCAGGCCCACGTGACCCCCAAGATGTCGGGGTCGCCGCCGCCGGGCCCGCCCGGGCCGTGGACGCACGCGCACGCGCACGCGGCGCTGCGGGAGCAGATCCCGGACTTCCCCCCCGTGCAGCCGCTGCACCACGACGACGACGACGACTCGGCCGACTCCTGCGACCAGGCCACGTCCCTCAAGAGGCAGAAGCTGTAGTCCGTCCCGTCAGAACCACCAGGACGAGTGGAAGGCGATGACTATTTTTGTGTGTGTGCTGTGCACCTAATGTGGTGTTTGTCCGTGTGAGTGTGTGTGTGTGTGTATGTGTGCGTGTGTGTGTGTGTGTGTGGTGACAGTGACTCGTTCCGTGAGTGAAAGTGGCCACGTTTGGCGGAGGCGAGGACTGTCTGCGGCTCGTCAGCTGCCCACCGACAGTGATGACTTGGTCGTCGGAGAGTGTTGTGGGTGTAAATGCCTAAAGTATACGTAGCTGATGTTTAGCCGAGGCTAACTCGGCGTCCAGGTGCTCTCTTTGGGGATGCCTAGCCTGTGTTTTATAAGAATGATGTTGAAGCTCTCCTCAAGGAAAAAAAAGTATACGCATCTTTTTACAAATCCTATACAGTTGTTTTACAATGTTAGATGTTGTTAATTTTTAATGTACACTTTTATGTGGAATGTGTTTTTTAAGTGTATGCCATAGGATCTACGGAATACCGTGATTACTCTGGGTTCTTTTTACTATTATTATTAAAGGAAAAGATGATCTGGTTTCTAAGCTTTTACGACTGCAAACTGTGTAATGTTATCTGAATCACTAAAAAAAATGTATACGAAGTAAATTGCTGTGAATGTACAAAATTAAATTCACGCAAGGACAGTAGGATTGCCCTTTATAGTGATCTTGGCCTGTGATGCAGTTGCCTTTTTAATGTTTTTTTTTTTAATATAATTTTTCATAGTATCCCAATGTCCTGAACTGTATCTTTCCTACCATAAACTCCTGTATACGTAACTTGTAACACATCATTGTACATTACAGCAACAGTCATAAAAGCAACTATTTTTATAATATTGTTTTGGCTATAAGCCAGTACCCATCTATGACCAGTCACAGAGGCGCTTTTTGTGCCATGTTCTTGTTTGCAACATTCAGAGTAGACCCAACTTTTTAAAATTATTTCTTTTCTAAGTCTCCTCATATATGATTTTGGCATTTCTGAAGTGTGCATCAAAAGTAATGTGTTGTTCTATTGTAGTGTTTTGTTTTATAAGCTGTATGGCAGTTGTTCACAGACAACAATGTGTGTTTCTATTTTATTTCTGTTCGATTATACTTTTTACCACAGAACATTAGCCATTGTAGTATTTATGAGCTATTCTTTTCACAATTAGACCAGAAAGCAACTGAGTATGATCATTCTACACGGCAAAAAAATTTAGTAAAAAAATGTTGCTTTAATTGGTTGCTATGTAAGTCTTTGAAAAGCCAATGATCACAGATAAAGTCAGTGTTTTCCTTCTGACATTTTAGTTTGGAATAGTATAAAAAATTGTGCACATCTCTAAAAAAAACTATTATGAACAATTGATGTGAAGATCTACATGTTTTGACAGTTTTATCTTAGACCAAACCCATTTACCAAAATTTGGTTCTACCATCAAGAAAATTACCAAAAATTTACTGTAACTTCTGACTTTTCGAGTTACAATCAATGATGTATACGATTTTATGCCCATGTACAAACGAGCAATTATTTGTTATGTGTCCAAGCGGCACACTTTAGAAGAAACCATGAAAAAGCTTCCAAATAAACTAATGACGGTTGTTTTTCATGTGAATTTGTGATTTCCTCAATGCTCATAACTACTTTGAGATAAGCTTGGTTTACCATTCAATTTGAGTTCTAATCATAGGCTCATCAAGAAAAAATGCAATAAAAGCTAACATGTCAACATTATCAGTCTTTATTTTATCCCATTGCCCGCCCACATGAAGTGTTAAACAAGACAGGCATGGAGAACGCTTTAGCGTTCTAGGACAGACTCGTTCTTTGACAGATATGAAAATGTTCAAATTACCGCCAAAACAGCGCCGCTTTATTTATTAAAGAATTTGTTTGGCGGCCAGGCAGCTGGCACTGCGACTACTTTCGCAAAAATGCAGATTCAGTCGCTGCAAAAGTCCAGTCTGGCTCCACAAAGTTAAAAATCAACGAAGGTCCCATGCGGGCGAGGAGGTGACCAGCTCACCGGACAATCGGTGGCTTTCGCAAAAATGCAGATTCAGGTTCACAGTCTGGCTCCACTAGTTAACCAAGGTTCCACACGGGCGAGGAGGTGACCAGGAGGTGACCGTTGAAAGTGACGTGTAGTTTGGGTTGCCTACCTTGAGGGCGTGAACATGTTTCTCGGCGTTCCCGGGGTCATACACTTTTTATCTAGAAAATACATCACTCTCATAAAACTTCGCTTCCTAACCACTCAGTACCAAACATGTGTGTCGAATACTTGAAATATGCCCAACTGCTGCCCTATAATCAACATCACCGGGTACGTGCGGAGGAGACTCGCCCGGAGACTAGAGTAACTTGCTGTATGTATAGCAGCAGCGCGAGCCAGAAAACGCCGTTGACCACTAGCGCCATCTCTCGGAGCGAACGGTGCTGCTCTCTGCGGGACAACAGTGGCTAAAGTATCAATAGCGCGCTGCACCCTTCCATCATAACTCCGTAGTGTAGTGGGCTAGCGGACCGGTCGTCGACCGCAAGGTCCTGGGTTCAACTCTTTGCCGGAGCAAAAATTTTTCTGAAGTCTGCCGACCGAGGATGGTGGGTAAAATATACCAAAAGAACGTGTTCAAAGTGTGTTGTCTGAGTGACCGCGGACGTTGGGCCGCGGCCATTCCCCGGAGTTGAATTCACTGCTGAGGAACAGTGGTTCGACGCCCGAGCAGGGGAATGGTGCTTGCCAAGACTCGGCAGAAGTTAAATGTAGAGGCCTAGGGTTCGGCCTTCTACATTTTTCAAGCGTAAGGCCTCGGAATCTGGAGTATTCGGGCAACACCTACTTGGATACATGGCGTAGAAGAGTAGAGTACAATCGGCTTCGGCCGTGTACGATCTGGGCATCCTACCTCCCTCTCAATCCGCGAGGGAGTGGCCTAATGGCCACAGACCAACTGGCTGGTCGAAGGGGGCTGACTCCTGAAATCTAGTCAGCGGAAGGGGCGATGTTGGCCGTTGCGGAAGCCTGCCTACCAAGGTGGCTGCGTCGTGCCTGTGTCTTAGCGGCGGTCAACTCCTGGTACACCGGTTCCCATCCGAACACCGAAGTTAAGCAGGAACGGTTCCGGACGGAAGTCTGGGACGAGGTAGGACCCACCCATTTTTGCCGTTTTTTGTTGTTGTTGTATTTATTATTTGCAGGGTCTGAATCTTGAGGATTCAATATACTTTTGAATTTAAAAAAAATTATTGAAATGAAACGCTTTCTACCAATTAATAGAGAAAAGAGGAAAACCGCGAAAAAACAAATTCGACCAATAGTGCATGAGTGTAATGAGCTCATCACTTAAAAAAAAAATCAAAACTTTTCATCATTTGAATTCACCTTGACAGTTGTGGACATTTCGTGAACTTCCCTTGCCCTCTAAGTGTCCACGTGGTATCGGAACAGCCCCAAAGAACGAGCCTGTCCTAGAACGGTAAAGCGTTCTCCATGCCTGTCTTGTTTCGTCACTCACTGATTCACTGAATATCGCAGTAGTTACATGAAAGAGTACACGATAGACTACATATTCGCGCAAATCACGCACAAACGATAGAATTTCATGCATTTTACTCTTTCAATCAGGTGTTGAGTGGAAAAAATATTTTTGTTTGCTGCGCAGAAAAAACGGGGATGGGGGGGGGGAGAAAGGAGGTTCGAGGTTAAAAAGGGAGGGAGGTACGACAGCTTGCACCACCGTCTTCAGATCGTCTTGGCGCCCCTGGACCACCCTACCTATGGGTGATGCATTCGGTGATTACCTTCATGACGATGGCCTCCGTGGGGGCCGTGACGACCGCCAATCTGGTCAGCGGAAGGGGCGGTGTTGGCCGTTGCGGAAGCCCGCCTACCAAGGGGGCTGCGTCGTGCCTGTGTCTTAGTGGCGGTCAACTCCTGGTACACCGGTTCTCATCCGACGAAAGTCTGGGATGAGGTAGGACCTACCCATTTTTAATTATTATTTTTTAACGTGCAGTTAGCGTTTTTTTGAGTATTCACTTCATATATGGCCAGGCATCACCTTTCATGTGTGTTCCTGCGTGTTGTGTAAGTTGACTTCACGAAATAAATTGGGTGCACTAGAAAACTCGTCTCTGTACAAAATTTATTGAAACATTCAGGTAGACAAGATGATAACATACTTAAGTAAACTGACAAATCACATGAATGACTGAAGCAAACAGAACAGGAACAGGTAAATCAAAGACGCAAGTCACAATAACAACTGTTCACGAAAAAAATAGTTCGGAATGTAAAAATATTAAAAAAACAATAAGGAACACATTCACGTCGAGCAGTAATAAAATACGACAGGTAACGCAGTAAAATCTCGCTTCAGTGAAAATGTCACAAGTGTATGGCTACGAAACGAACAGACAGACTGTTTTCGGGCACAACGAGAGGGGGATTAATTCTAAACTTACCAGCCAGACTGAATATGAGGCAATGGTGACCTAAGATCGCATTATGAAAACGACGCCACTTTCGTCGGGTCAAAACAATCGCAGCTACCAGCACCTTTCCGAGGATGATGGCACTCACTCCTGTACCACGGCGCACAAGTCCACCTGCACTAACCACGATCTAAAACATTCCCACTGCTCCCAAGCATTCTCAAAAGTGAATTCGCACATTAAGAATATCCGTGATTTTCCCCACTATGCCCCCACAAAATGCCCTCAAATACATTCCCACCGCTCTTCACCTTCAAGACTCGTCCCATTTACCTGCTATATTAACTTCTACGTTAGGCACACTTCGGTTCGATGCCCTCTGGTGCCAAGCCGCGTCGAGGCCGCAACTCACTCATTTCTCACTAAATACAGTTCTGAGGAGCATAACGAGAAAGCCTTCTGCTCTTAAAATCGAAAAAGCAGGAAAATTCATAACGCCAACGCAGAAGGGTATTCTGGCACTAGACCCATGGACAGGTTCGCCGCACCTCGAGGCGATGTCAAGAGTACCGGTGTTGGTGTTATCCTGTTCTACTTGGCAACTTCGTGTGCGAGGTTCTTTCACACTTCCGAACCGGATAAGAAGAGAACAGAAATAAGCGCAGAAGGCGAAAACGGAAAGACTTACATAAGACAGGGTCGTGCCACAGGGGTGGTAATGCGAATCCTTCGCCGCCCACCATGCACACACCAACACGTGCAAGCTGCTCACACAAACCAAGGGTCTTGTCAGCAACTCTAGTCATCTTGAGACTTCCTCGAAAAATTCACGGTTTTCTCGAAAATAATATTCGGAGAATCTTATAAAGGGTCAAACATGGTAAAAAAATGTCCGTTTTTTTTCAAACTGCTTATGTATTTAAGAGTTGCACACCCTTGACCGAGCCCTTGACATATCTTGTCCACTCCCCGCTCTCAAACCGGAGCAGGTCGCGCTGGAATCACGAATTGAGACGATATTCCTTGACCTGTTAAATCCCGCCCCTCCTCGCTGGACGCACACTCACACACACACACACACACACACACACACACACACACACGTGCCTTCGGCTCCGGGTGCTAGACACTGCTACTACGGTTGTAGGTCCACTCTGATCGGTGCCCGCAGGCCCGGCCCTTGGGATCCTCGAGAGGGTCGCTGTCGGCGCCAGCTTGATCCCATGCCCAGAACTATGTACACTATGTACCAGTCTATGTACACTGCTACCGCTACGCTCTTTGTACACTCATGTGATACTCATTGAAACTGCCGCGCATTGCCCGTGGCTCGTGCCAGCAGAGTATGAGTCCCCAAGACAAACAGGCAACCTACACGCCGAGGGGCCGTACACTGGGTACTTGCCAGAAAGTAACGATCAAACCAAGAGAAAACGTCAACGGAAACTTATGTCTGTAGTTATTGTTTTAACGTCCCTTGTCCTTAGAGGAAGGAAGCTAAATGTACACGTAAACCAAACTGGAGCACTAGCGCCAGGTTTTAATAACGTAATTAATTTTAGTCTTTAAGGAGCTGCAACTTCCTGAGAACGTGTGGTGACTTTCCCGAAGGAGCAACGTCCGGCTACTGAATTGTGAATAAACCTAAACAGGAATAAGTATGAGACCTTAAACACTAAGTTAATGAGATACCTTAGGAAATCCATCACAGAAAAGCTCTGACCACTTGCATCCCTTCTTTCCAAACTCAACGAACCTAAACCTAAACCGAATAAAGCGTTTTTAATTCATTACAGTTTTGGGAACGCCACGCTGATCCGGCTTGCAATGCCGATGGAAGACTTGAATACTCACGAAAAATAAACAAATCATTGCTTATGAATAATCAATCCACATCCGCAGATGTTTACAGGGTCACTACGCCATCCATGCAATTAATGCAATGGTTAAAAATGGAAACTCAGGAAAAAACGAACTCAAAGTCCTTAGATATAAAATTCGTAATTTGTATAATTGTGGTCCTTGCCAACGCTCTAATTACCCTTCTCTCCAACAATACTTCGCACATCGCAGCTTTGTCGACGGTTTGGAATCAATAAACTGGCGAAGAAAAACAGTTCGCTAACTAAGCGCCTCCCATAATTTCTCGATGGTGCAGCACATTTTTCGCTGTCCCTAGCAACACCTTCGCTGAGTGAGCAAATTATGGATCAAAGACATACTGCTGTGCGTCTGCAGAGTTTTTCGTTTCAGTAGCGAACTGACCGCTGCGTCGGCGAACTCGTTTTTCTTCCTTTCTCTCCAATCTCGCCATGATGAACTAGGAGGCTGCGACAACGGTGAGAGAAGGGGGTTCATTCTGACTGGGGCGTTGCCCGGAGAGCACAGCGCCCTTGGAACGTCTGGGACGTAGACCGAAAGCTACGTACCCAAGCGCTCAAGAGAATTCTCTCTGCGGACAGCGCTCCGTCCACAGACGCACACACACGCACACGCACACGCACACACACACACACACACACACACACACACGCACCTATAGTCTAACATCCGCCGCCGCCGCCAGCCGACGCTAGGCACCGTTCAGGCGACGGCACGACGGAGCCTACTTTTGGTATTGGTGTCTCGATGCCGAAAGTCCCACCGCGAGGCCCAGGCCACAGCATGCCATGCCATGCCGAGGTGAGACCCGAATCCCTTACGAACTAATAATATCTTATAAAGACCTGAACGCGGCGCGCTAGAGCGCTTCCGGCGTGGCAATACGCTATAACACAGTTGCCCGGCCTAAAGTAGCTGCATCCTTTGGGTCTGGAAAGGCGTCCTCTCAGACGGCCTTTGATAACGAACAACGAAACCAGAAAGGGAACGAAAGAGGCTACGTATTTACATATAATTACATTTCTTGCTCAATGAAGGAAGTGATGAACGAGAATGACAAAGAATGAATGAATGAATGAATGAGTGACCAAATAAACGAACAAGTTAATGACCGGATGATGAAATGAACGAATGTCGTATAAAAATGGTGTCCCTGCAACCCCGTAATGCACTCTGCACCGTAGCAGCAGCTGGGATTTCCTGCAGTACTGAAACAACAAACCTGACATGAGCCGCTGCATCAGTCAGGCAGTAACTGAGCATACTCACACATGCGCACACTACATGCCGGCCCCTGCTGATAATTACATCGCCAGGGACCGACGTCTACTGTTTTAAAAGTCACATACTTGGAGACATCTGGGCCACTGAGACGTGAGTCAACGTCTTAAAAAATGGAAAAAGAAACGACGAGAACAGAAAGTCCTTACGGCTAGCTTTGTACACTGGTCAACTCCCAACTCCCATCCTTCAAATATCTCCTCGGGTTCCATCGTCCCCTTTACCTACAGATTGGCCCATGGCCCACCTTTAAGGAATAATTGTGTCTTTTACGTCGTCATTCGTTGAAATCGATAGGCCAAATTGCAATGCATCAATTAATGCGTTTCCTCCAACACTACCGTATGAGCCTCTTCTTCTGCGACCGAGTCGCATGGTCCTCTTACCTTACCACCTACGGTCTACCAGTGAAACGTGCTTTCATAACAAAGGCGGGAACAAAATGTTAATAATGAGAAAAAAGGGCTACACTAATGGTGAAGTTGGCTCGCTCACGCCGATTGAAGAGCACCCCAATTGGAAGAACGCGTTTAATTTCTATAGTACTGTTCGACGAGTTGTCCGGATGTTGCCTAGTTGTGGATTACCGGGCGCACAAGTCAGATTTTTACACATACCAGACAAAGTAATGCATTTCCAAATGCATTTCTATATGAATTTCCAGAACCACAGTCCCTTGCACAGTCAAGTTGGTGCCAACGGAGCCGGCTGGCAATCCACAGCAACGCGTCTTCATCGGAACAGCAAGTCGAACGTCTTACATGCAACGGGTTTACAACTAGCGTATTGTCTTACATTTAATTGTGGAGGTAGACGGGTTTAGGAGAGACCTTATGTACACTTTACAGCTACGGTTCGAAAGTTGTAATATAGAGCACGGCCGCTGCACCCGCAGGCGCCTCACGTCGGAATGGGTAACAAAACCGAAACGGCCGATGAAAACTTGGTCTAAAGTTACTTAGGAACTACTTGAACATATCGTCACGCCAGGTGGCAGCGCAGCTTGCGCCTTACGCCGACCTCAAAAGGGGAAACAAGAAAGAAAACGGAAACTTAACTTACCTAATGGCTTCCAAGGGCAAGAGCTCCTTAATCGACCATATGACTAGGCGTAGCATTACAAGGCTGCTTTTCGTCGAGAGAATCAGCGATTTCTCTGTCAAGAACGGTAAACGGAAAGGAAAGAAAGAAAACCCTTACCTCTAGAACAAGTACACACCCACACGCGCCCATTCGCCTACGGCCGGCCACCAACACAGTTAAAGAAATCTGCTTCGGCGTTCCAGTCATTATAATACTCAATTATACAGCCATCTGCTCGTTTTCCATTCATACCGATTGGCTAGTCCTAAACCTCCCTGAGATCTGTATTTCTATCAACAGTTCGTACACACACACACACACACACACACACACGTAAACGACGATAACCACTAACTCCACTACCCCTACAAGACCTAACTCACTTTTCTGTTTACCCTTGAGAAAGGGGATGGGAACAGAAAAGTTGGAATGGCGGTAGGCACAGACGAGGATGTTGACCATCCTCCGTCAAAGAGAACTCATGAAAATAAAACAAAGAAACCTATAATCTACATATACACACCGATAAGCACGGGACTCGTTATTTGCCTCCGGTATTTAACGATAAATACAAACGGCCAGTACGGAGTCGTTAATACCTTTACGAACCTATGTTTTTATTTACTTAAAACAGATAAACACCTGACACCCGATGAACTTCGATTTCTACATTATTTACAGAATATGAATACTTTGTGCCACTTGTCGCAAGGTGGAAAGACACCGTTGCAGTAAAGGTTAAAATTAACAAAAGAACGGAAACTTAAGCTACTCACACAACTGGAAAAATCCCGATTAGCTTTCGCTTCCAGCAGTGCTCTCTAAACAATGTACACGGTTCAAGATGGCTCACTTTCCCGCATCGAGGCGTTTGGTCGGAGAGCACAGGGCGATGGGGACAACGCAGCCTGCAGCTTTCCGACTTACGTCGCTCGCGATAACGCTCAACACAAAGGAAAACAAAATTAAAATCCCTAAACCTATTCCCCGAGATGTACACAGCAAAACTCACGGATTCGAAAAAAAACAGACGATTCCACAGCAGTCGGTTTGGTTCGAAGCCTCGAGTCTTGCCGCGCAGTTCTGCTACTTACGAACTATGACTTGTTTTTTTTTTTCTACCTGCCCAGCGAGGAGAACTATGAGAACTAAAGGACTAAAACTGAGGACCATGACTTCTCAACGACACACAGTGACGCTAAAAATGCGCAGTCAAAGAACAGAACCTCCGTAAGAGTAGGTCACCATAACTAGGCGACGTGGCTTATAGCACAAGTTAAGGCCTGCTACACACGCAGGCACGCCCATACCAGAGAGAATTGACGCAACGACTTCTAGCCTCCAACAGCCAGCCCCTAATTTCCGGCCTAAAGTACAGTGAAAATATAATATTATTCACACGGAAAATTTAGAAGTTGCAGTGCAGACCCTTGTCCCCAGCCACGAGCAAGTCACAACCACCCCTAACTGTCGGGGGCTCGGAGGCGGAGTGGTATCCAATAGGGTGTGGTGTGATAGGAAATGATCCGGTCTTATCTAAGGTTTTGATACACCTCTTCTGCTCTCTCTCTCTCTCTCTCTCTCTCTCTCTCTCTCTCTCTCTCTCTCTCTCTCTCTCTCTCTCTCTCTCTCTCTCTCTCTCTCTCTCTCTCTCTCTCGTGGTAGTGCGATTGAGACTGTCCCTGTATCGTAATGAGAGCGCACATCGCACGAAACTCCATACTCCAAAAGAGAGAAACGCCATTGAATGCCCGAAAGCCAGACCGTAGAGAACGCGTCATAAAAACTGCAAAACCTCACACATGTCTGCGCCTTCGGTCATCTCAAGTCACCATTGCCTCTCCTGACAGAACTTCTCTTAGGTCGTATTCCTACAACCGCACATGTCAACTTATTGCCCCGCCACGAAAAAAAATAAAATCGTTCGTTGCGGCCAAAGCACTTTTCTAATTTGTGCGAAATAGAGAAAATTTCGAAATTTGTCATTTACTGTTGATATTTATACTTCCACCTGAATGAGATGGAAAAGAAATTCTAAGAGGAAATTTACCTCGGCAGTCCTGAGAACGTAACGTACTTCTTCACAATTTCTGCATTTTCTTATCCTACTTAGAATGCCATCAGACCCCCGTAATGTGTATTTTACTGGATCCGTCCCCATTCAAAACTTTTTTTTTAACGAACATCAACAAACTGCTTTAACTGCCGAGGTTAAACCCAGTAACCAGAGAAAAGTTTTGTTATTCTTTTATCATTCAGTCATAGAAAAGGGAAAGGAAAAGACTTTCGGTGGTATACGCAACGTATTCGCCTATACTCAAACAGCACCGAAACCAGCCAGTTGTAGAATGATAAATTTTAAGTGGTTGGCCTAATAGTTTGTCCATGTATAGGAACACAAGCCGCATTGCCCTGAATTTTCAATCTACGAAACACCACCGCCAACGACGAGCAATAGAGCAAACCCACAAATCTTTATCACTCACACTAAAAAACAAGATATTTTTTGTCTCGTTTACTTAAATTTAACACCCGGCTCGGGTGTTAATCCAACTTTGATTTCGTTTTCAATACTCCTCGAAAGTGTCTACCAAATGGAAAAGTTTGAATAAATTACAATTTCTACAGTTGCAACTGCATAGAGACTACAGGATACATGAAATCAGTTAGACACGCTGTTGGAGTGTGACCTTATACTAACACGTTGACTTGTCCACACTGTTTCCGAAATTGCAATACAGATGTTTTTCAAAAGAAATAGTGATGCACTCCCTATGCGACGTAATCTTATGGAGAGTGTATCACTTTTCCTCCCAATGACAATTTGTATTGCAATTTTAAATTCAGTGCACCGCCGTTTTATTTCCTCTTTGCTGACGGTCGGTGTTCTGTTGGGCGCAGAGAACATTTCGTTACTTCGCACTGTTCTAGCTCACGTCGGCGCCGTCAGCTGGGTCAGCAGAACGGCACTCGGCGCTCGTGCTGAGGGTTACAGTCTCATGTGGGCTGACATTATCTATAGTGTTAACAAAACAACCTTTCTCCGCGAAATCAACCAGGTGTCCCCATTCTCTAGCACAACGCCATCTGCACATCGTTAGAATAATCTATAGAAGGCCTCAGCCCGTTTCGATCGATCGAATTCAGTCTGGTTTGTGGCGTCGGATCCCAGGCCGTGGGGGATAGCCTCGGGGGCCGCTTAGGCCCGCTGGGCCGTGGATGTCGTTCCTCTTCTGCTGGGCCCAGCGAATCAATCTGCACGCCAAAACAAATCCCCCGTTAAAATCACAGCGACGTTTGGGAACATGTCCATCCGGGGATCCGTCCAGAGCGTGTGTGTGCTTTGTTTGCAACGATGGTTCTTTTTTTGTGTTCTTTTTTTCTTTCTTTTCATTTTTGACACGACTCCCAAATTTATTAAATTCCAAAGCTGACTTCGTCAGAAACACACGATCCTAAAAAAAACACCAACTATATTCGCACAGAATCCTTGAAGGATATACTAAAGAGGACTCGTGGACGGATTTCCGGATGAAAGTGGAAAATCTCGTTACAACTAAGAGTCTGCAACCCGTCCAAGCAACACTCAAAAACATGGCTCAAAGAGTTTAAAGGCTTTGCCTGAGGCGGTCAATTTCGATGGCATTTAAAACGACCTTTGAAATTGTGCAATAAATTTGGGAGAATTTACACCGACGGAAACGACATCCACGTACCAGCCACTGAGCCAATCACTTCCTCGCTTGTTGTGACACTTGTTATAACGAGATTTTACTGCGTACACTCGTAGACCTTACAATATGTTACACGTAGACAAAACAGACTTTGAGTTTTCGGAGTGAAACTGAGCAATACAGAAAGAAGGCAGTCTTTACAGAAGAGTCAAAGCAAAACGGTTACTGGCATTTTGGAAGAATAATAAAGGAATAGTGGCACTTAGAATGAAAGGAAATATTTCGGTTGGACATAGGAAAATACTCATAGTTGACACTCACAAAATAATTAATAATATGTATAAATATATATGTTTATAGTTAAGCTAAGATCCTAAGGTGTCCATTCCTCGGAGAAATAGGCAGGTCAGAAAGTGTACACTAACGAATAACTCTAAATTTTTGTAATATTGAAAAACACTATGGAATTTTCTAATTCACATTTGCCTTGTTAGTAGTTTGAATAAATAAGTGCATTCTCGTCACCATCTGTGGTTTCTATAACGTGAGCTGCCTATTTCACCTTGGGGTTCTCATTCTTTAAGAAGTGTTTTAGAAGGGTCTCCAATTCCACCTGAAGTTATTGATCCAATTTTTAATCTAACTTTGCATGCGTCGTCCGGAGGCTCGCAATGCACTAAAACAATGATTGTCTCAGTCTGCCAAACGAGAGAATGTGACAGTGTGGTCCACTTAACATGCACCAGCGCAAATGTTCTGATGAGATTCTTAGCCTGATTTTTCTTTCGGGATGAAACTGCGGCTCTGGAGTCCTTTCTACTCCTGTAATACAAAGCCTGATACCCCTACCATTTTCTTGTTTTTTTTTTTTTTTTTAATCTCACACGGAACCGTTCCCCGAGCCATATATCACATCATCTAAAGAAGGTTCTCTCGAAAAGCAGGGTGCTGCAATTGCTCGAGGGTTTGAAACTGTGCTAATGGAAAGGGTGGGAGGGTGTGTGGTGGGAGGTGGGAGGGTGTAGGTAATATGCCCTACTAGCTACAAACACAGCTCTGTGTGGCCGTGTGGCCCCGGCACAGGGGCAGTGAGGGAAGTATGCCCAGCCCGAGGACCAGCCATGGCGGCTGCGTGTGGACTCTCGCGGTCCCACCCCTCCCCTCGTGCCGGGGAGTAAAACATCAGAATATTCTTATTTATTTTACAACCTATCACCGTTCGCTCTGGTAATCTTCCGAAGCGAATCGTACGGACCCCCTCCTATCCCCGTTCGCGCTGGCTACAAGTACGACTCCGAAAACTCAAAGTCGGACGCCGAGGCCCGCGACGAGCGCGTGTGCACCGAGACCCCGCCGCCGAAGGCCGAGTCGGAGGTGCCCGCGTCCGTGATGAGGTCGGCCACGATGAGGGTGTGAGTGTCCTTGCCTGCGTGCAGCAGCATGTCTCCGCTGACGCCACCACCGCCGCCGCCGCCGCCGCCGCCGCCGCCACTGCCGCTGCCGCCGCCGCCGCCGCCGCGCGCCGCCTCCCGCTCCTGCAGCCGCTGCTTGAGCACGCGGATCTTGTCCTCCTTCTGCAGAGCAAGGCAGACACGTTGGCAGTGTGAGCGAGGCGCCTGGGAGGTAGGCAGTTCTGTTGGGCCGGGGTGCACGGCGGGCTTGCCTACCCGCCGGTTCGCAGGCGCCGTGCCTCGAGCCCTCTGGAGTCGGACGGGCCCGCGCGTCGAGACCCCACGCTGCGAGGCACCTCGAGCGTGGGGTCTCGGCACAGCTTTCGGCGATGAGGGACTGGCAGGGGCTCGTTTTGAAAACTTGGCCCAACATCATGAGGGCATGTAAGATTTGAGACCTGGGTACGGCTCAGCTTGGCACCAGGGTCACAAAAATGGGACGAGGAAGTTATTAGTGGCCACTCACACCTGCAGAAAATGTAATGTGACCCCCGTTTTGGATCCCTGGCGCGAAATTGCGTCCAACTCCGGTCTCAAATCTTAATTGTAATAGCAGGTTTTCAACCTAGCTTCTTAAGTCACGTATCGCCCGATGTTGTATGGTGATCATGACTCATCCTCACTGCAGCCCCTTCGGCCTAGCCGCTCACAATAGAGGTTTCCAATGAGACTAGGAAACGGAAGTTGGAGAACAGAAACACCTCCAGAACGGAAATTCTCAAGGGCAGGTATGAGAGACATGAATGGCGTTTTGAGTGGATTCGGAGGTCATTTCCCATAAATGGCGCGACCGTTGGGCATCAGTATTTCTCATACCAGCTCTCAAGAGTTCCCGGTCTGAGAGTGTTTTTGTTCTTCAGCTTCCGATCCTGAGCCTCATCGGAAACCTCTCTTCAGCAGACGACTATTCGCGAAAAGCAGCGCGGAGGTGGAACTACGTCACCTCTGGACACTGCGCACACTTCTGGACGGATCCCTTACCTCGGCGATCAGCCTCTGGAGCTCCGAGTTCTCCTGCACGATCTTGCGGTACTTCTCCTCGTCCTCCTTGCTGCCGACGTCCGGGTTGTACTTGGACTCGGCGTGGTCCCGCGGGTGCCGGATCACCTCGATCACCTTGGGCACGAAGATGAGCGCCATGGAGAGGAAGCAGCAGAAGATGACGGCGAGCGCCACGAAGGCGAAGACAGCGTCCTGTTGGGACGCGATCACCAGGGTGACGGGGGCGGTGATGAGGCACAGCACCACCACGTTGTAGATGGACATGCCCACGTAGCGGGAGTCGTTGATCTGCTTCACCTGCGGGACAGGGTGCATGAAAAACAGTGTTAGTTAACAGAATGTATGGTGAGTTGTTTCTGTTATGTTTTTCGGAAAGGATGGGGAGGGGGCGCTTACTAAAAGTCATTCATAGAAAGCCCAAAAATGTAAAAATATGGTAAACAAAATCATACCCTCCTTAAAAGTGGTCATTTTATGCAAAGCTTGCAAAAGTGCTATTTTTCGAAGGACGTCATTTTTACCTCTGTGATTTTTCCCCCATCGTGACGTTTTTAGCTGCACTTTCACTATAAATAAATCGACAGTAAGCGCCCCTAGTATTTTGTTCTTCCGTGACAACTATTTTTAGAGCAATACCTTGATGGAGCGGGTCTCGTAGGCGAGGAACAGGCCGAAGACGAGGACGACACCCTTGTAGCCGTAGATGACGCCCAGCCAGACGGTGTGCTTCTCGCTCTCGCAGTGCTCCAGCTCGGGCCGGATCTTGACGTCGTCGTCGGTGTTGGTGGGCTCCTCCAGCGGGAACTGCTCGATGCTGCGCTGCAGGGGGTCGTACAGCTGCCAGGTCATGAGCAGCACCAGGTCGATGAGCAGCAGCCCCGTCACCATCGTGTACAGCTTCCACGGCTCCACCTTCTTCGTGTCGGGCTTGTTGTGCGTGGTGAGCCGGTGCACGCGCCACACCTTGCTGAACATGGCGCCGTAGGCCAGCGTGAAGCCGATGGACAGCAGCCAGACGCGGGCCTGGCAGACCAGCGGGTAGACGCCGGGGGACACGAACTGGCCGTCCAGCCCCAGCAGGAACACGCTCCACAGGCAGGTGATGACCCCCACCAGCATGATGGTGTTGCAGACCGGGTGCGACGACTGGATGACGCGCCGGTGCCGGTACCACACGTTGAAGATGATGAGGCCGATGGCGCCCACGATGCCCAGGCTGGAGATGCTCCACATGCACATGAAGAGCGGCAGCGACAGCGTCCGCAGCACCCGCCGCACGATGGTACGGTCCTGGGGCACCTTCCCGCCTGCGACACGGAGCAGAGCGTGTTCGTGAACAGAGGGCTCCCTCACTTGTGGTGCGAGTGTACCATTATTCAACGTCAAAATTTGATTGTTTGTTTCTTTTTCTGATGTAATTTTTTTAAGGCAGTCACTTTGACTGGCTTTTTACAAGCGTTAGGTTAGATTAGTTGCTAAGGTTAAGATGAAAAGGTCAGGTTAGGTTGCTAAGGTAAAGATGCAAAGGTTAGGTTAGGCTGCTAAGGTTAAGAGGAAATTATTTGCTCAAATAGGTTAGGTCCCTAGCTCGTCAGCGTCAGCCGCCCTAGCCCCAGTAGAGAGCTTATAGGCTGGGGAGGGCCCGCTGTACGTCCGTCGTCCGTCCCGTCCGTCCCGTCCGTCCGTACGCGGCGAGCAGCGGCAGGCAGCGCGGCCCCGGCCGGCCCAAGCTGGGCTCCGAGAGGAGCGACGCGGGCGGAGGGCGGGAGGGGAGGGGCGTGCCGAGTCGGGTAGCGAGCCGAGCGCGCCAGGCTAGGCCGAGTCGAGCCGGCCGGCGCGCTGGGTGTGCAGCTGGGCAGACCCTATAGGGGGTCGGGTGGGAAGGGCACGGGGCGCGGAGGGGGGTTGTGTTGACAACACTTGTCGTTCGTTGGTGTCAAGGCGTGCACCAAGAGAAACAGATTCTTAGGCTAAAAGCATTCAAGAATATTTCCCTGAATCAAGCCAATCTAGGAATTAATTCAAGAAACATTCTTGGATTAAGAATTATATTCTTGAATGCTTTAAGAATACTGAATACTTGAATTAGAAATTCGTTTCTCTAGGTGAGTGGGAGAAATAAAATTGGACGAAAAATGTGACGCACAACAGGCTAGGTCAGGGACTCCTGGCTGTTGCTAAAGTTGCTAAAGCTTAATGTTTAAGATGAAAATTTTGATGCGAAACCGAAAGACGCGGACGAAGTGACCTCTCAGGAGGTTTTGGGGCTGCACCATCATTATTTATATCTGTATATGCTATTCTGAATGCTTTACCTCACATAATTTCATTAGTCCTAAGATTTGAAATGTTAATATTCAATTTTTCTTTCTCTCCTGGTTTTTAAATTGCTAAAAAATTTGCCTGTTGACTGCCTTTGCTACTAGCTAGCTGGCTAGCTGGTTTTTTTCTTCGAGGGGCCATCACTGACCCTTCCCGATGTCAATCACGGTTGATTCTTTTGATTTTATTTGATATTTTCCAAATAAAAAAAATTACCCAACCTAACCCAACCTAACCTAACCTAACCCAACCCAACCTAACCTAACCTAACCTAACCTGACCCAACCTAACCTTACCTAACCTAACCTAACCCAACCTAACCTAACCTAACCCAACCTAACCTTACCTAACCTAACCCAACTTAACCTAATAACCTAACCCAACCTAACCTAACCCAACCTAACCTAACCTAACCCAACTTAACCTAACCTAACCTAACCTAACCTAACCCAACCTAACCTAACCTTACCTAACCTAACCTAACCTTACCTAACCTAACCTAACCTAACCTAACCCAACCTAACCTAACCCAACCTAACCTAACCTAACCCAACCTAACCTAACCCAACCTAACCTAACCTAACCCAACCCAACCTAACCTAACCCATCCTAACCTAACCCAACCTAACCTAACCTAACCCAACCTAACCTAACCTAACCCAACCTCACCTAACCTAACCCATCCTAACCTAACCTAACCTAACCTAACCGAACCCAACCTAACCTAACCTAACCTAACCCAACCTAACCTAACCTAACCCAACCTAACCTAACCTAACCTAACCCAACCTAACCTAACCTAACCTAACCCAACCTAACATAACCTAACCTAACCTAACCCAACCTAACCTAACCTAACCTCACCTAACCTAACCTAACCTAACCTAACCCAACCTAACCTAACCCAACCTAACCTAACCTAACCTAACCCAACCTAACCTAACCCAACCTAACCCAACCTAACCTAACCTAACCTTACCCAACCTAACCTAACCTAACCTAACCTAACCCAACCTAACCTAACCTAACCCAACCTAACCTAACCTAACCTAACTTAACCCAACCTAACCTAACCTAACCCAACCCAACCTAACCTAACCTAACCTAACCCAACCTAACCTAACCTAACCTAACCTAACCTAACCTAACCCAACCTAACCTAACCTAACCCATTCAAACCTAACCTAACCCAACCTAACCTAACCCAACCTAACCTAACCCAACCTAACCTAAGCCAACCTAACCAATTGTTTTAGATTCTCCGCCTACTCCGTGCGATGCCAATATGTCATTTTGAAATAATAAGCAGCAATGCTGAGATGATTCACATTGTCTAAATTTCCAGTTTGTTACCAAGGGTACAAATACATCGTATGATATAGAAGATGTAAAGTATAATGAAGGAACAACAGTATTAAATATGTTTTAACTGAACATCAATTCCTATAGTTGGCACCACAGAGCACAACCACGGTATAGCTCCGCCCATTTTCGTGGCGCCATCTAGCGATAGTGAAATGAAACTGAATGCAGATTGTGGCAACAACGACACTTGTTATGAAGAGAATAAAAAAAATAGCTCCGCTCGGGCTAAAAAAAACTGATTTATCTGAAAATAATACCGGCATGGCCCTGAGTTGTTTTGTTTTCCCTCCGACTACCTTGATCACTTTTCTTTGGAATGTTCCCTAACTTCGATTACGTCTCACGTGGCCACGGAGCCGTCCGTGTCGTCCACACATTACGGAACGCCTCGGCAGACTGCTGTCGCGAGCGCAAACCAAGTGTATTTTGGCCAGCCTGAGCACGGGGGCCGCCTGCTAGGTAGGCAATCATGACTGCAGTACGCACGCGTGTCGGGCGGGCTAGCCTACCCTATCACTCGCAGGCGCTCGGCGTCTCCGTGCGCGGCTTAAAACAGGAGGAAATCCTGGTGCACTTAATGGACGCCCCCACGCCCCCTTATCGATGAAATAATATCGATATAGAGATAAACTCAAACTGAGAATTCAAGTTACCCGAATTTAGTCGTTCTTTCGACTTTCTATTGGTGGAAACAAATGGTTTCTGCTCGAATCGACTGAATAAATAGCGTCCGCTCGATTCCTTCGGTGTATTTCATTTTATTTCTCTGGAACTGTTCTGCTCTCGGCTCCGCTTCAAGACCAGATGCATGCCGATAGATACCCCGCTCTCGAGCACGGCGCACGGCGGAGCACTCGTCTCAGCTTGCCAACCCCAGGATGATAAATACAACAGTAGAGGTACTCCGCACTGCCAACACTGCCACATGAACTGCTTGAGCCCTTACCGATCCAGATCTCCTTGTTGTTCCAGGTGAGGTTGTCGGCCTGCGTGTCGTAGTAGCCCAGCTTCACGTACGAGCCGTTGATCACCTGCTCGATCTGCGTGAGCGCGATCCGGTCTCCCTGCGAGCTGAAGGCCACGATGCCGGACACGCCCAGGAACTGCGTCGAGTTCATGGCGCTGTAGATCTCGTCCGCTATCTCCTTGTTGGTGTACGTGAAGTTCTTGAGCGTCTTGCCGTGCTTCAGGAGCCTGCTCATGGTCTTGTTGAAAGCTGCATCAAGGTATCGTGTTCGCGTTATCCACTTTAAACGAGACTTTAAATTGGTAGAAATGAGAGATGTGTTTGCAGGAGACACCAACCTAACGCGACTGACCACACGGCGTCGTAGGCCAGCGGGGCCTCCTGGTAGCCCTCCGGGAAGCGCTTGTGCTTGATGCCGTCGTACTTCTGCTCCAGCACCGCGTTCAGCCTGACGCGGAAGTCCTCTGATGTCTGCGGAGGCGAAGAAGAGAACCAGTCAGCAACGAGCCACCCGACTGCCACAGCTAATCACTGGCAATGAACGAGTCATGATCATGTCATGGGGCTCTTATGAAAACCTGGCCATGCATTCAAGATTTGAGACCAGAATGAGACTCAGTGCAAGCTGCAAAAATTAGAAGACTTGAGGAAGTTAATTGTAGGCCTTACTGTAATCATCCCCGCCCCCCCCCAAAAAAAAAAAAAAAAAAAATCTTCCGCATTTTTTAAATTCTGTCGCCAAATAGAGTCCAACACCATAAATGCATGGCAATTTTTTTAAAAATGCCTCTTCAAGTCTCTTGTTGACCAGAATTAGGTAATTATGACCCTACGGTTCTCTGTGAAGAACCAAGGCGTGCACGAGTTGGGACCGTCAGCTCGTTCTCACCATCTTGGAGATGGTCATCTCCTCCTTGTTCTGGTTCCACATGAGGGCCTCGGTGGTGAGGTGGCCCTCGGCCGCCAGCCGCATCTGCTCCACAGTGCAGTCGATCGACTCCTTCTCCAAGTTCTGCTCGAACCAGTTGTCCTCGTACCACCCTGGAGAAGGATCAACGAGTTACTTTTTTAAAGTTCGGAAAACGTGAAAAACGAGGGAAATTTTGAAGACCAACAAAAACCAAAAACTAAAAAGGAAGAGGAAAATTTAGGAAAGGTGTTGTAAAGGCGCTTACCGATGAAGAACCAGACGTACTGCTTGCCGTACAGGCCCTGCTTGTAGACCTCACAGAGCACACGGCGGGCGGCCACCACGTAGAAGAGCCCCACGATGATGCGCGCATCCTGGCGGCGCAGGTTGCGCACCGCGTCCGACGGCTCGCTGAGGAAGCTCTGCCGCGTCACGATCTCGATGTTGGCCAGCTTGCAGCGCGCCTCCAGGTCCTCCACCGTCGAGATGAACACCTCCTCGGCCTGCTGCAGGATGGCGACGCGCGACCAGCCGAACTTCTCCATCAGCTTGATGCGCGTCGGGTTGTGCACCGTGGCGGAGGGGTGCGTCCTGAACAGCGTCGGGAACCGGTTCCGGTCCGACAGTGCGGGCGAGCTGGCCCCGTAGCAGAGCTGGGGAGTGAGCGAGTCAGAAGCAGTTTAGGATCATTCGCATGTCGTTTCGGACAACTTTACACTTTTTCAGATGCAACTTTTGAAATTATCGCGGAAATTTTTTGAATTTTCGATATAAAATTTTGTGATTCTTTTATGCAGAAAATTTTCTGAGTTTCCATTTTGGAAGCACCCAATCCCTGTCCCACAGTTTTTCTTTAGGCTCCCAACGTGTTCACTACTGAGACGCACTCACCACGACCAGGTTCCACATCTTGGCCGCCTCCGCCACCGTGGTGCACACGGTGGAGCAGCCCGCTAGCAGCATCAGCTTCTGCGGCTGGTTGTACACCAGGTTGTACATGACGGAGGCGCCCAGGCCCGGCTCGCACTGTTTCACCAAAACGCAACATTAAATTCCACACACACAACAACAAAAAAAATGCTACATGTGAAGACGGATATTTGAGGCACAACACCCACCTCACTGTCGTTCCAGTGCAGCTTGAGTTTGAATCCTGGCAAGAGGTCCCGACGGTTGTTGACGTCCTCGAGGGCCAAGTTGGCAGCGGGTTCACATGCCTGATCAAAACAAATAACACGGTGCAATTTATCTCTCTTTCGGATAAATGAAAATAATCCAACCGACAGGAAAGGGAATATGACCAATGTTTTGGTCCATTTTCAAACTAAATCTTAACTATCCAAATATTAATAACATAATCCCTTTTCTGCTGGTTTGAAAACAGGAATTGTTTTCTAAGGAGAGACAGTTACCTGACCCCCCTGCCAACCGCCCTCCCCGCCGATGGGGAAGATGCCTCCGATGTGCAGCACGTTGTCATCGTCCTCGGACAGCACCGCCACCGCCAGCAGAGCGACCAGCAACGGCAGCGGCGCCCAGCACTGCCAACACAGAGGCGGGAAGTGTGACGAGAAAAGCTTCCATCCCCCGAGTATGACATTTTCCGTCGCGTGACGAAATCTCCAGACGATCAATGAATCTCCACCTCTAACCAAAATGGCCAGCCCGGCCAGCCGCCTGGGAGGTAGGCAAACCCGTTGCACACTGGTGCTGGTGCCCGTGTGTTGCCTACCTAACAGTTCGCAGGCGCCAGGGCCAGAGCGTGACATTATATTGAAGTTAGCAAATTTACATAATTTTCAATCCTCGCACTCACCGCATTTGCGAACCATTTTCGTCTGTGAAACGTAATTGTCGATTTCACAGTATTGTTTCACTGCAGGGCATAGTGGTGGCACATCCCAATGGCACCCACAACATCTCCCAGCCCCAGTACCCTCGGTAAGCTGGAGTGGAGATCCCAGGCAGGATGATTAAAATACGAGGTACCGAGCTACCGCCGCTAAATATTAACAGCGGCATTAATTGTAGCTGGGCTGCCTTCGTCCTTTGTTTGGCCCGGCTTAAGATTATGTCTAAAATTCTAGTCACTGCCACCAGAATTTAATGTACGTAATACTTTGCGCGGCCGTAATACACACAAGAAATTCTATTTAATTTTTATTGCAAACATTTTGTTTGAAATGCGGTGACAGAGTTTAAAAGTCGTGCACCAAGTCGTGTTGCCTACCCGCGAGGCGCCTATGTAGACTGCGGCCAAATTAGGTTCGCCTCGGCATTCTGATGATTTTACCTACAGTTTATAGTGTAATACAAACCTATTCGTGTCAGTGTCATTGTAATACAAACAAGAAATTTGGTATGTATTACAAACATTTTGTTTGTAATACCCGCACTCAGAGTGAACGTAATGCGCACTCCTCCAGTTTGTATAACAAACTAACTGTTTGCGGTATGGATAAATCAGCGGACAACACCCTGGGCTCTAACCGCTCTAATCTCGTAAGAGTCGAGAGTTTCTAATCAAAGTTCGGAGCATAGAATGCCGCTCTCTACTGGAGTCGCCGCCTCTGTCCGTGTCGATGAATAGGCATAGCGCGTCTGGATGTGACGGACGAGTCCAGTCCAGGGCGGCAGCCATCTTGTCTCACCTTGCTAGGTGACACCGCTGACCGGCCAAGGCGCAGCACGGGCATGGCCGTCACCGTGTTTGCCACGCTACGCTCGTCACGTGGCCGTGACTGTCACCGTGACCGTGACGGCGTAGCGTTACGCGTCATGTCACAAAGGCTTGTCACGATGCGCGCAACGTCAGGTGGCGACCGCCATGGCGCCGACGAGGAGTTAGCTTCCAGAACCTGGACGGGGTGGGACGGGGGCGGGGGCGGGCTGGACCCAGAAACAGGGGGTCCGTGCGAGTTTCTCCGTCTCTGTCCTCCACGTTGTGCATGTGGAAGGGGGAGAGAGAACGCGCGATGGGTGCGAGCCGACAGGTTACGCCGACGTCCCACCAGGGGGGTGCGCGGCGCTAGCGTCGGTTCGCCTGGACCTGGGTGTGGTCCATGAGGCTGCGCGCTGAGCCGCGGCAGACCTCCCGCGAACCCTCGCCACCCCCCACGGACCCCCGCCACCCCGCGGACCCCCGCGAACGCCCCGCGAATTGGCCGGGCTCGCTACAGCCCAGCGCTCTCGTGGGGTCGCGCCGCCAGACGGCGCTGCGAGCGGCTGGATATTGATCACTCCCTCCCCCCTTCCCCCCTCCCCCACCGACCGCCACACCATCCACGGGCCCCCGTTCATGTCCATCCCCTACAAGTAGTGCCACATCCCCCAATAGATACTCACTCCGAGGCCCAGTCGAGGCTTCACCATCCTGGCTGCCGTCATGCCGGTACCCGTCCTGGTCTCATCCCGGGCCCCGGCGCGGCCCAGCGCTCGGCCTCGGCTCCGGCCTCATCGCCAACCCTCAGCGACCACCTCTCCGCTCCGCACCGCTCCGCACCGCTCCGCGCCCAGGGCCACACTGAGAGAAGAGCCGAGGCCCCCGCCGTCGCCGGCCTCGGCGCCCCCGCCGCCACCCCTCCGCGCCACCCCCGCCCCTCCCACGCCCCCACCGGCTGGCGGTTGCTATGAGTCCGTTAACAACTACGTAACGCCCGTCGACGGGGGCAGCAGGTGCAGTGTCATCGCGGTGACAACCATCCGCAGTCTTCCAAAACTGTCAAAAGCATTCTTGGATATACCCCGCGTTATTCGAGCGCCAAGCGGCCGGGGGAGGGGGGGGGGCAGCGCCGCTTTCCGGCACAACTGGGAGGGGGCGTGAGTCCCCTCTTTCTCGACTAGTTACGCCTGACGGGGTCGTGACTTGGTCGTGACGCCGTCGCAATACGCCTGTGTCGTGAAAACAACACGTGGTTGGCACTAGTTGACAGTTGACACCGCTCCGTTTCTTCCCAGGTTTAGGCCGGGGGTTGGAATTTGTAATTTTCTCCACAGAGCGGGGAAAAGGAGGGGGGGGGGAGAGATTTCTAGTTTCCTTCCCGGTGTCTTTATCAAACCAAATTTTGATTGGTCGTACAACCGACCACAAGCCCTCACTCTCTCGCTCTCTCTTAGGTTGCCCTCCCCTCCTCAGCCTAAGCACCCTACAGTCAACTGTCATTTCAAGTTTCCCTGCGGTTGCTGCGGTTTTTTTAATGAAAATTTTCTCCCAATTTATTTGAGATTGAGCTGCATTGTGAACACCAGAATTTCTGAAAAACGGCCTCCCCATTGACCTGTTAAATCATTTCCGGTTCCGGTTCAAACATATTTGGATCAAGCATGCAACACAGTTTTTGTTGTTTTTTTTAACTTCTGTAATAAATGAGCATGATTCATTAGTGTTCTGATATTAAAAATTTGCTTTGTCTTTGTGTGCAAAGACCCTACACTACTATTTTCTTTGCAAATTTTTCCCATGAATGAGGGCAGTGGTTCTTGTTAAAATAAAAAACACATGTAGAAAATTTCACTTTTATTTGTGATACCTCTAGACACTTAACATTAATTACAATGTCCTTTCTTGTATTCTTATCAGCAGAGATCAAAAGCAACAAAAAAAAAAAAAAAAGGAAATTTCATTGCAATACCCTTACACAAGATTAATGAAATGACCCCAAATCATTTAAAAACAGTACTTCATGTGGTTTGTAAGTAAAATATCAAGTGGCTTGCGATTTTCAGAAAAACAATGTCATTTAGACATTGCTGTACTCCAGTACACTGAATTCACATTTAAGTTGATTAAATGACTAAATAATCAATATAGTCACAGATATCAATAAATAAAATTGTCAAATACATAATGGAATGAAGCATTCAAGATCAAGCCAAATAGTAACAGAGAAAGCATACAACCCAATTTGAAACATCAGCCTATGAAGAAAACAAATTACAAAGCCTTAATGTTTTGGCAAATGTACCACATCTTAAATAATATTTATTAGAGAATACTGGGTAAAATCATTTATACAGGACATGGTAATATCATGGGCAACAATTGGATGTATACAACCATGAAACTTAACTGTTAAAGATAAGACAAGAGTTAGCAATGCATTGCAATCCTACAATAAAAACGCTTTTTGGGGAGTTCACAATTTCATTTCCATTTTGCCCGAAGTTCATTAATGAAAGACAAAAACCTCCACCATGCATTGAATCTACGAATTACTTTATACAATAGAATACTGTTCAATTATCATAAATGATAAATGACGTGATTTGTACAAATAGATTTCTAAACAAAACATACTCATAACAACAATCAGACCACAACATACAATGAACATTTCCAGTGTAGCAGGTCCACCAGCGCACAAATCATATACAGAGTTTACAATTGTTTTCAAATAAAATAGTCAATAATGAAAAACTACAAGTAATATGAGAAATTCACTAAACACAGTCCAAATTGAAGGATGACAGGTAATGTGTTTTAGGCATCCTCTTGAATAAATAGCTATATTCACATCACTGTTGTTCACCATGGTTACAACTGAATACTGTAAGCAAAAAAGGACAAATTAGGAACAGTTTCAGAGGAAAAAAATGTGCACTAGCAGAGCTAATGCCAGAAACCAACCTCAATCATCATCTTCATCCTCATCACTGCTGACATATTTACGAGAACGCTTTCGACGGCCCTTTTCTGCTTTTGGAGGGCGGCCACCTCTTTTACCTCTAGGGCGGGATTCTTGTTCAGACTCATCATCATCTGAAAGATAAACGAAAACAAATTTTAATGCCTAGATACATGCGTTAACTAAAAAAATGGAAAGGTGACACCAAGACCATACTATCAACAATAAAATGAAACAACCATACACACCTTTATCATTATCAGATTCTATTGCACTCTGTTCAATCTGTTGGCGGGCATTTGTGAAGACTGATTGCAAAACAATTGAATCTTCATGAATCAGAGACTGCTCCTTGTTGTACAACTGAGCATTCTTACAGAGCTGCATGAAATCTTTTTCAAGGTCATCCAAGTCAGTATACTGAAAACAAATTAAAATAAAATTTAGGACTAATGCATCAGATTGACTCTTAAGGCCACATGAATATTAAGTTCTGGATTGATGACAACATTAAAAACATAGAACTCACCTTGGATTCATCAATTTTCCCCAAAATTTTCTTGATATCCAAGGGTTTTTTGATAACATCATAGTAGTCAGGGAGAGCCTTTCTTGATGGCAGTTTCATGAAAGGTTCACTCAGCACACGACCTTCCTCACTGATTACGGGAAAAGGAATAATTAGTTACAAATGTTCTCAATAAATTGGAGAATCTCTAGACCACCAAGTAAGACCTTTACCTGCTGTCAGTGTGGTCTACAACAACATTCATTATTTTCCTCATTTGCTTCTTTGTCTTCTTGTCAAGGGAAAAGTTTTTATCAGCAGCAGCACGTCTTTTCTTGGAAGATAATGGCTCATCGTCATCATCATCATCACCACCCTTCTTGCGCTTCTTGCGGCCTTTCTTTGGAGCTGGGCGTTTCTCTTCTTCTTCCTCTTCATCATCTTCGAAGTCCCCGAGGTCATCAATGGCCTGTAAAAGTCAATCATTGGTAGGATTACAAAAAATTTCTTCCCAAGAATATAGGATGCAATAGAACTAAAGGACATTCATATTAGAGTCTCACCTTTAGCCACTCCCTTTCTGTGAGGCTGTCTGTGTAATCTACTTCCTTTCTCTGCCGAGAGCCCCTACCCAGAAATTGCTCTTGTTCCTCCTCCTCATACGCCAGACGCTCCAACTCCTCCTCACCCTTCAGCAGCCACTCCGGAAGTTCACTTTCATCTACAAGGCGAGACTTGCGACCGACACCACGGCTTGCTTCCTCACGTCGTCTTTCCAAATCCATCTTCTGGAAATGCTCAAACTCAGCTTCAGAACGAGCCAACATTTGGTTGACAACTTCGTCATCAGGTACCTCGTTTTCCTCCTATAATTAGGGAAAAATAAAGAAGTTAACTAGTTATCCCAAACATGGATGTTAGAAATGCACATATTTAAGTCAACTGAACCATACCTCATCTTGATCATCATCTTGATGCAAAATTGTTTGTAGGAACTGCTGTCTCTCAGACCCAGTGGATTTTTGATCGAACATACCAGCTTGAATGACCTTTTCATCCATATTCAGCTTATACCTGGCTGCTGCCAGAATTCTTTCTTCAACAGAGTTCACAGTCATAAGCCTCAAAACTCTCACTTCATTTTGCTGGCCAATACGATGAGCTCGATCTTGTGCTTGCAAATCTTGATGAGGATTCCAATCTGAATCAAAGATGACGACAGTATCTGCAGCTTGCAAGTTAAGACCCAAACCTCCAGCACGAGTACTCAGCAGGAACAGGAAATAATCTGAGGTGGGGCTGTTGAATTTCTTGAGAAGATCCCCACGGTCTTCTGATTTAGTGGTACCATCCAGACGCAAGTAATTGAAGTTACGCCAATTGAGATAATCTTCCATGATTGTCATGAGCTGTGTCATCTGACAGAAGAGGAGTACTCTGTGATTCGTGGCTTTTAATTTGGGAAGAATACGGTCCAAGAGCTCAAATTTCCCAGAGGTTCTGTAGAGTTCTGGTCCTGAGACGATGCCACCACTTGTACCCACATGCTCACTATACTTCTCCTCAATTTGTTGGAACATGAAAGGATGATTGCACAGTTTACGCAACTGAACAATTGTATTCATTAAAGCCTTTGTGCCACCCTTTCCTTGCTTTCCACGTTCAGTACCATCAGTTAGCAAAACTCCCTTGCTCTGCATATGGCGGTACAGGACACGCTGCAGGCCAGACATGTCACACTTCACAATATATTCTACCTTATCTGGCAATTGAGATTCTACTTCCTTCTTAAGACGGCGCAACAAGAATGGCCGCAATACTTTATGGAGACGTCGAATAATAAGGATAGTTTCTTCTTCATTTAACTCAACTTTCTCTCCTGTTGTAGCAAAAGGTGCATTGAACCATTGCTCAAAAGTGCTCACAGATTTGAAGATTGATGGTAAAAGGAAGTTCAACAGCGCCCACAATTCTGGCAACTTATTTTGTAGCGGTGTACCAGTGAGCAGCAGCCGGTGAGGAGCAACATAGTGAGTGTTCAAGACTTGGGTCAGCTTGCAGTGATGATTTTTCATACGATGACCTTCATCAATGATCATGTACTTCCAGTGAATTTTAGCTAGAATGGCCTTATCCTTAATAACATATTCATATGTAGTAAGGAGGACATTGAATTTGGTGTTCCGCATTTGAGTTTGCAAGGAGCGACGAACCTGTGGAGAGCCCTTGTAGGCAACGACCACAACTGAAGGAGCCCACTTTTCAAATTCAAGCACCCAGTTGGAAAGAGTCGAGAGTGGTACAATGATGAGGAAAGGTCCATTGACTTTCTTTCTTTCCATCAAATAAGTGATGAGTGCAATAGTCTGGATGGTTTTACCAAGACCCATCTCATCAGCCAGAATTCCATTGAGATTATTATTGAATAAGGAAACAAGCCATTCGAGACCTTTGATCTGATATTCCTTGAGCTTGCCATTGATGAGAATATCAGCTTGCTCTGTAATATGCTCATGAATGGTGTGAGCAATACTATAGTAAGTGTGCTCTTCACCCTTCTTCCCATACTCATCATCTTCCACCTTGACTTTTGGCTTTGGAACAACCGCCTTCTCGCCTTCGCCTCCCTTCTTCTCCCCGCCTTCCTTCTCTTTCTTCTCAGAGGATTCCTCACCATCTTCTTCATCTTCATCAACAAACTCATTAAGGCATTCCCAGCCTGGGTGAGTTTCCAGCCACTCATCTACTTCACTGGCGAAGGGAGCATCGTCTCCAGACAGTTCCTTACCAGTAGCCGTCTCGCGCACTGTCACTCTGAAATCTTCTTCGTCCTCATCTTCATTGACTTCTAGAGGCTCCTCAGCACCATCGCCCTCAGTCTTCAGTCTCCTTCTCCTCCTCCTCTTTTGGGTGCTCAGTTGCTTACGCTTCTGATCCAGTTTGTGCTGCTTCACCATCTCTGTGAGGTTACCAATGTACTCATCAGTCTGCGAAAGAAGGAAGGCCAACCGTTTGTCCTTCTTCTGGTCAATGAGTTTCCTGTAACCTTCTTCATCTTCAGCCATAAGACGACGCATACGTTCTTTTTCAATTCTTTCCTGTTCCTTCTTTTGTTCTCTTTCAGCATTGGCATGATAATTCATCATGGCCTTATTTACTCGACTGATGCGAGCCAAATTGTTACGATGGAATTCTCTCAGATCCTTGCCATGCTGCAGGACAGTGTCGAGGTAATCCTTATGCCTCTGCCTACGTTTCCTTTCTGCCTCAATCTTGAGCTGCTTTTCGAGTTTCTCAGTGGCACGAGCTTCACGCAACCCTTGCCGTTTTGTTCTTTTGTAAAGCTTGATGTTCTGGGCTGTCTCAAGAGTGGTCATTTGACGGGATGAGGCAGCAATTTCACTACGCAGTTGGCGCTGCAAATTGAGAACACGAAGAGCCCGCAATTCTATCTGAGCATGCATTTTATCCTCGTCTGACAGAGCTGACATGGTCTGCATGCTACTCAAAATCTCTATTCTAAATTGAATGCGTTCTGCAACCTTCCTCTCACGTTCTTCCAATGTAGCGACTGGGTCGATACCACAGGGCTTGGGCATCGACGTGATGCGAGAGTTCTTCATGATACTGCTGGTGGTGAGGAGGTTGTGGTGCTGCTGGATCTGTTGGATCTGGTCCGCCCTCGGTGGGAGCCCTGCCTGCTGCATCTGGGGGTGGGGAGGCATGCCCGGTCCCACTGGTCCTTGGTGCATGGCCCTGCTCTGCATGCCCATGGGGCCCATGGGTCCCATCGGTCCCATGGGGCCCATCTGACCCATCCCTGGGTGCATCGGCCCGCCGGGGTGCTGCATGGGGCCCTGCATGGGGCCCTGCATGGGGCCTTGCATTGGACCCTGCATTGGGCCCTGCATTGGACCTTGCATTGGGCCCTGCATTGGGCCGGGGCCATGTTGTCCCATGGGAACCATCGACCCTGGATGACCAGGGTGTCCTGGATGCTGACCCATGGGTCCACCTGCAAACAGACAACAGAAGCTGTCAAGTACAGAACTGGGCAACAACAATCAAGAAATCGATTTACCAAAATAAATAAATAAATTAAAAGAGCATTCCACCATTCTAGGGTTGCCACAAATTCACGCGCATCGACGTCTGGCCTACGTCTACTTACCAGCATGTGGTCCCATCGGCGCACCGTGCTGACCGGGGTGAGGTCCCATGGGACCCATACCCATGGCGCCCGGATGAGGCGGGTACGCCATAGGTCCTCCCGGGGGTCCATGAGGGCCGTGCGGCCCCTGCGCTGAAGGGGGTCCGGTTGGAGGCATCGCACCCTGCAAGCCAAGAGCAGGACGATTAGAGGGATCAGGACGCGCCCAGGAAATAGCAGAGACAATAGAGAGAGCTGGCTGCGGCGATACTTACGTTGGTGTAGGACCTCACCTGGTGAGGAGGGCCCCCCGGTGGGGGAGTGGGACCAGGCCGCTGCTGCATGCCTGGTGGACCACCAGGACCCGGCGGGCCCTGAGGGGGACCCTGAGGTGGGCCCTGATGGGGGCCTTGTGGTGAGCCCTGAGGGGGCCCTGAGGGGGCCCGTCGGTGGGCCCTGAGGAGGGCCTTGAGGAGGGCCTTGAGGAGGACCCTGAGGGGGGCCTGTTGGAGGGCCTGTCATGCCGTGGGGGCCAGGGGGGCCAGGAGGACCACCGGGTGGCCCCGCGCCGACAGGTGGCATGGGAGGTCCTTGGGGACCAGATCCGTGCTGAGGGCCTTGTGGTGGTCCAGCGGGTCCTGGTGGGCCGGGCGGTCCGGGCGGTCCCGGAGGCCCTGACAGTGGCGGTGTTGGAGCCGGACCAGGCTGACCGGGTGGGCCCTGTCCGGGAAGACCTTGAGGGCCGGTCGGAGGACCTGGAGGACCTGGAGGCCCTGGCGGCCCGTGGTGCCCTCCGTGCATCATGGACAGAGGCCCAGTCGGGGGCCCAGAGGGTGGCCCTGTTGGAGGCCCAGTCGGAGGGCCGGGCGGTGGGCCGGAGGGAGGGCCGGAAGGAGGTCCAGGAGGCAGTCCAGTTGGAGGGCCTGGTGGTGGGCCGGATGGGGGGCCCGTCGGGGGGCCGCCGGGGAGGCCAGGCATGCCAACGGGGGCTCCCGGGTGTCCTGGCGGTGTCCCAGGAGGCGGTGTTCCAGCAGGGCCGGGTGTCGGGGGCCCCCCAGGGGGCATGCCCTGGGGGCGCGGAGACGGGGCGCCGTGTGGAGGCATGATGGGCCCCGGGGTCGGGGGCCCTGAGGGGGGCCCTGAGGGCGGTCCTTGGGCTCCAGGGGTGCTTGGAGGAGGCGGAGGGGCCGGTCCACCAGGCGTCGGGGAACCTGCCAACAAGCAGATGGGGTCAGTACAAGGCACCGCACTGCTGCGAGGAAATGTTATTGCTGTTTATGCAACAAGTGAAAGAGGAAATTATGATGCCTCCAAAGAAATATTGTAATGAAATAAAAAAACAGCAATGATAAAAGAGAACATTCTGAGTCGTTCACCCACAGCTTTGAGAGCTACTAGCCCACGCCATTCAATCATGTATCCTCCAAACAGGAAATGGATTAGTAAATGCAAAAATAGGAAGCACCCACATAGATGCATTAAAATTTTGCTGCAATTGTGAATTGGAGACAGTTGTACCAGAGAACCATAAAAAAGGGCTTGGGCTCTTAACTTTCATAAGTTGGGAACAGTTCAATCAAAATATACAACACAGACACAGATTGACATTCTCTTACATCTACAGATAAAGCAAATGAATACTGTACTAAAACATATGCAATACCAATGAAGCTTTAGTATGCATTTCACTTAATAAAACATCAGCCCATATTTTTGGAGTTTGTGTGCAAGACCATCCATCCTCTGTAGAATATGTGGGAAAATGTGACAGCTGGAAATTGAGATGAAATGCAGACCAAATACTAGTATAACAAAACTACTCGCATTTCATGCAAACAAGATGTGCTATCGTATTTGCATATGGAAAGCTTTAAGACACATGCACTTTCATAGAGCAGTAAACTCCCAAAACATGGCATTTTGGACCACATAACATACAAATATGAGTAAATTGTGAAGAAACTAGAACCCAGGAGAAGCTCCAGATTTGCAAGAAATAAAATTTTGATCAAACAAACTAGAGTGGGGCTCATTGGTACAGGTATAATATAATAAAAATAAGTGTCTTTCCATTTGGGGGTGTTGACATGTAAATACATGACAATATTAACCAATGTAGGCAACTCCAAGTGAAAACGAAAAGAGAGAAGACGAGGCAAAACCCTGAAAATTTGCAGCCAACACGAAATATAAGATGTCCTGTTAAACAAAAGAGCGCAAGGATTTTCAGGAAGTGTGGAGCTGGCATGATGGTCCAATTGATCAATACTCAAGTTGACATAGGGAAAAGACAGAAAGAGTGTGAGCCCATCAGTGGATTGTTTGTAGATTTTCAAGAAGTTAAATTGTTAATCCAAAATAGATATGTATGCATTTTGTTTCAAAACCAAGGTAATAATATCAAAAAAATAATAATCTTTTCAAAAAGCTATTGTATAACGAAACTTCAAAAGAATGGCATCTGCAAAGAGCACTAAAAACAGAAACGGCAGCTTGCTTATAATGTCAAAACAAGAAGTACAGATATGAAAACGGCAAAAAACAAGAGGGAAAATCTAAGACAGGACATGCCATAATGTGCTACCTCCTTCCACTGAGGGTCCCACTGGGGACGAGGCTCCGTGCTGCTGGCCGCCCTGGTCGTGGCCGGCCTGCGAGGCACATGGCGGTGTGGGAGATGTGGGCGGGGACCCTTGGGCGGGGCCGAGGCCGGGGCCCGAGCCCTCCGAGGCGTCCTCCGAGGCGCAGGTGCCCTCAGGGACCTCAGGGGAGCTCTGCGGGCCGAGGCCGGGGCCGCCCTGAGCCTGCGATGAGGCCGAGGCCTGCGAGCCCTGGGTCGGAGACGACGGCCGGGAGCCTTGCGGTGCATCCCGTGACTTGGGTGCGGCTAGCGCGGCCTGGGAGGAGGACTCGGAGGGTGCGTGCGAGGAGGCCTCCGAGAAACCGTCGGAGGCCGAGGCTGACGGGGAGGGTACGGGGGAGGACGCCGCCTGGAGGGAAGCCGTCGACGGTGCGCGAGGCGACGGCGACGGCGATGGTGCCTCCGGCGGCTGTGGCGAGGTGTGGGAGAGGAGATGCGGGGGAGGCGAGGCTTGCACTGGGGTCTGGGGAGTCTGTGGTGGCTGGGGGGAGGGGCCTTGAGGAGGAGAAGACTGGCGTTGAGCTTGAGGCGGCGACTGGCGTGAGCCCGGTGGTGACGTTTGTCGCGGTGTCGACGGCGGCTGCAGCGCCGGCGACGCGCCTTGAGACATGATACAGACGTGAGGGGGGCAATCGAAGATGCTCTGGCCCTGATGCTGGCCTGGTCCGTGGTGGTGCCCTGGCTGGCCGTGGACGGGGCCGTGGCCGTGAAGGGGTCCGGGGCCGTGCGGGCCGTGGCCGTGGAGTCCCCGTGGCCGTGCAGTGAGCCAGGTCCATGCATGGAGCCGTGCGGTGGGGCGTGGAGGCCGCCATGAGGCCCCATGTGGGGTCCGTGGAGAGGGCCGTGGCCGTGCGGCGGCCCGTGGGCCCCCCTGTGGTCCGTGCAGAGGCGAGTGGTGAGGGTGCGGGCCGTGACCCGAGCCGTGGTGTAGAGGTCCCTGGGGTCCGTGGTGGAGCGGGCTGTAGAAGCCGCCGTGGCCGTGCAGTCCGTGGGGGCCGTGGGGGCCGTGGGGGCCGGGGGGCCGCCGTGCCCGTGGGGCCCTGCGCCATGGGGGCCGTGTGCGTGAGGGCCATGAGCGCCATGGCTGTGAGGGGTGCTTTGGGGACCAGATGCCGAGCCTCCAGGACCCGGAGATGGAGAAGGCCCCCGTGTAGGGCCAGGCGACGGCCCCGGAGAAGGCCCTGGAGAAGGACCCGGTCCTGGACCTGGTCCAGAGCCGGGGTGTTGCTGAGAGGAGGCTGTAGGGGACATTTGAGGAGGAGCCTGGCCTTGGCTTGCTTGAGGCGACACCTGCGATGAGCTCTGGGGTGGGGTTGGAGGGGGAGGACCCTGCAGCGGGCCAGGAGAAGGACCCTGAGAAGGGCCTGGAGAAGGGCCCTGTGAGGGCCCGGGGGAAGGTCCTTGGGGGTGAGGAGAGGGGCCTTGAGGGCAGCTGCCAGCTCCGTGGTGCTGCTGCTGCTGGCCTTGCGGAGCCATTGGTGAATGCATTTGCGAGTGGCTCTGAGGCCCGCTGCCATGAGATAGGCTGTGGGAGTACCCGTGAGAGATACCATGTGAGAGGCCATGAGGCAGGCTGTGAGAGAGGCTGTGAGAAAGACCATGAGTCGGCCCATGGGACAGCCCATGGGTATGGCTGTGAGTTAGACCATGAGAGTGGCTGTGACCCATACTCTGCATGTGACTGAAGCCCTGGGAGGCCCCGGCCCCTCCGGTCATACCTGGTGCTCCTGGTGTACTTGGAGTAGATGGGGGCTGGCTTGTCGCAGGAGTATGAGGACCAGGCCCTGCATCAAAAAAGAAACATACCAACAGATTAGCTATATATCATTGCAGAGTGAGTGGTAATTCTATTTAAATTTTTAAGTTGTTCATTTAATGTAGGTTGTGGTAAAAACATACTAGCATAAGTTTTCTCACCTGGTGGACCTGGTGGAGGTGGGCCTTGGTGAGCAGAAGGTCCCGATTGTGGAGGACCAGGCTGGGGTGTAGTCGATGGAGGACCTTGGGGTGAAGGCCCTGCAGAACCTGGTCCAGAGCCCGGTCCTGGAGAGGCTCCAGGACCACTTGGAGGCTGCTGGAAGCTTGGTGGTGTGGGGCTCTGAGTGGAAGGTGGTGCACCTTCAAGGGGCTTGCCACCTGGAGCCATACGTACATGAGGTGGCATCTGCAAGTTCCTCACCAGGTTGCGGTAGGAAAGAATTTGGAAACGCAGCATCGCAAACTGCGTTGGATTTAATTGGCACTTCTGCTGCATGTCAGCTTGTTGGGCAGCACCAAAGCCCTGAATAAACACACAACACACAGAAAAATGAGGGACAACATTCTGTAAGTACAAAACCTTGTGTGAAAATGCATTACCACACAGTCATACATCTCAATACATTCTAAAAACACACTTCATACCTAAAATATTACTAAGGGAACCAACAATTTCTAACATGATGACACCAACTCTTATCTCTGGGATGTATTTTCCTCACACTGTCTTAAATAATACTCATCACAATTACAATAATGTAATGTGAGATGTAAATAAATGTAGTCCATCAACCATGCATGACAAAGTCAGAGCAGGCAATATTACTGTACATGATAATAAACAAAATAAATACAAGGGAGATTGTTGACATCTACAAGTAGTGGCAGCAGGGAAAGCAACTGATACAAACAGTATAACAAAGACAACTTGTACACATGCAAACACACCATCATTTACACGGAATGACACAGCAATATGCTAAAGAGCGAGCCCAAATAACTCGGAGAGCACTACCACTGGGACACAAAACTTGGCTACCACATAAGATTTCAACTAATACGGACCTGCATGGGGGGGCGTCCACGCATCATCATCTGAGAGTAGCGAGGGTCTTCCACCATACCCTTGTCCTCCATCGAATCCACACTACGCTGAAGAGCGGTCAGATTTTGATCTTGGCCACAACCCTGCCAACACCAATCATGTCCTCCTTCATGTCAACGTCCATCCATCTCTCACTCTCAGGGCCTCTGTACACACTCATCCAACTGTTCGATGGTCTGTACTCCCTGACATCACAGCACCACAACACAGAGCCACAGCCAGAACCTAACCCCATCCATCGACGACGAATCCAATCACACTTCACTACCGTAGACGTCAACAGTCCAACCGGCGCGACGGCCGAGCACAGGCAACCGTGCAGAACACCGTGGAGACCGAGTCGCGATCGGAATTTCGGGCTGACAACACGTCGGCGGCCCTAAGCTGCACTTGCCGACTTGGCACAGGACACTGCTGGGCTCGGGAGCTCGGGCTCAGCGGAGGCTCACGCAGGACGACATAACCTCATTTCCATACGACAACAAACAGTGGTGATAAGTGTTATCGTGGCGTGCCAGAGGTGCCAGTCGCCGCACGGCACAGCACGGCACGGTGCGGACCGACCCGGACGGCGGAGGTGGACCCCAAGGGATGCAAACGTCCGTCACCTGGCCAGTGCAGCGCGGTAGCGCACCCACAGGAGGCGGGGGCCGATGCCGGGGCTATCGCTACTGCAGGGAAATTACACAGTGACCTTGGCAGGTTCCTTATCACTCGTCTGCTGAGGGAAGTGGTGTTGGGTACCGGGCAGAGGGGAGGGGGGAATCCCCCTCCCCCAAAATCCTCATCGGCATATCGAATGAAATTATGGCCAGGAGTTGATGGGAAACTAATAAAAGCCACAGGAATCCTGGGACTTCCTCTCATAGATTCGGGTTGTGTGGGCCATTGCCCCCCCCCCCCCGCAGGTCGCAAAGTTGGATGCCGGCGACTGCCTCCTTGCACGACAACGCACAAACTGTCGCACCCTATCTTGTTGCTCCTCCCTCCCCCACCGCCTCTCCCGTCCGTTACGCCCCTCCCGACCCCAGACAACGACTGCAACGGAGGAGCTTCCCTCCGAGACCGCGCCGCGCGGCAAAAACACAGGAGCATTTCCCATACCCCCTCCCCCACCGTCAGATTTATCACAGTGGGCTGCATTGTGTGCACCGTGTGGAAGATGCGATGTGACGTGCCAGATCGAGACGCAGGTGTGCAAGGTCACCGCCTCTCTTATCTCATTAGTCAGCTGAGAGCTCCAGGGCCAGACATTTGCCGTCTCTGTCTGACTACTGCTGCAGCCCTCCGACGTCGCAGCAGGGGAGGGAGAGGGGAGGGGAGCGGACAAGAGGGGAGCGGAGGGTTGGGAGGGAGGGGGTGTGCACGTGGTGGCTGGGGATGCGCCATGCGCCGGGTGCGTGATCCCCGCGTGCTCGCACGTGGTATAGTCCGTTCGCTACGAGCTGCACCCGCTGCACCGCATGGCCGCGCCCCGCGCCACCGCCGATAAAGTCCCACACACACGCAATCGATCCCGATTACATCCTACATTACGCGAACCGCTCTGTCAACAACGGGAGAGACTCATCACCACCACGCATGCCCACCACAAGTTGCCAATCCCCGCCACATACACACACACACACACACACACACACACACACACACACACACACACACGATAAGACGGACACACATGTTCACCGTTCAGTGAGAAGGAAATAGAATGCTCCGGAGAAGCCCAAACCGGAAGTTCACAAGTATCGTAACGAAGAAGAGGAACGCTGGGGAAGCTTGTAAAGAATCGCGTCTTCGGAACCCAAGAAAAACGATCGAGGCATGCTCTTGAATTTAGCAAGAGGCTGCTCGGGTTCGAATCCCGGCGAGTGCAGAGGCACGCAGAATGGTACTTCTACAACACGCAGCTGCCCGGTGAATCAGAGACAACGCTGTCGAGCGCTGCGCGTCTTACGTACATGGTTAGAGTACTACGTACCACCGGCTAGAGCAGGCAGTCCACAAACTACCTCACACATTGGCACAGCGGCAGCCGGAGCTACACAACACAGGTGTGCAGACGGTGCACACCTCCGCCCTGCCCGCCATAGCGTAACGTAACAAATGGACGATCGAGGGGGCAGCCACTCATTTACACTATGTACACAGATTTCAGGATTTCGCCGGATTACACCCCGTGGTTTTCGTTAATTTTAGAATTTTATTGCTTTTCTGGCTATTTCAGCCTATGCAGGTGCTATTTTTCGGCCTGAAGTCCAAGTCCAACCTTTCAAAAAATCTCTTTTTTTTTATAATTTCTAGAATTTTGTACACATGATTACGCGAGCGATTCGCCCCTCGTGGACGATGCCCCCTGTGGGGCACTGCGCGTGGCAGCGACAGGGAAAGGGAGGGATGGGGCGGCAATAACCAATTTCCTCCCGGGTGTCCCCCAGCCAGTGTGTCCGTGTGTACACCACTAAATCCCAATACATGTTATCTGCTGTTGGCCCCGGGCAAACTTGTCGCGTTCTGGAAGATGCGAACTGCTTGCGGCGGGCGGGGGAATGCCGGGCACTGCACGCTGCCGCAGTGCCGCCGCCCCCGTGCCCGAGTTGCGTGGGTCCGCGGTGACGCTGACGGCCGGCTGCCGTACGCGTGCCCAGAGAGCGCCGGACAGACCGCAAAGAGCGCGGAAAAGTTCCCGGCCGAGTCCGGGGCGGGCCGCTGGTCGCACGACACACAACCTAGCAGCAAGCAGAGGGGGTTGGTGCCCACGATGAAAACATTAGGTCGGCAAACAGCCGATGAGGCCCCTGGCTGCCCCTGGCCGCCCCTGGCTGCCCCTGGCTGCCCCTGGCCGCCCCTGGCTGCCCCTGGCCGCCCCTGGCTGCCCCTGGCTGCCCCTGGCTGCCCCTGGCTGCCCCTGGCCGCCCCTGGCCGCCCCTGCCCCTGGCCCCCTGGCCGCCCCTGGCCGCCCCTGGCTGCCCCTGGCCGCCCCTGGCTGCCCCTGGCTGCCCCTGGCTGCCCCTGGCTGCCCCTGGCTGCCCCTGGCCCCCACGCCGCTCCCGGCCACAGCACCGCGCCGCTGCCATGCACGGCTCCCGTGGCCAGCCGCATGGCAGCCTCATGACAAGTGTGCCTCATCTCATGAGCGTCATAAGTAAAGCGCCAAGGGGGGCGCGCCCGGCCCCGGTGCAGTCCGGGTGCAGCCCGGGTGCCGGTAGCAGCACCACCACAGGGTTGGGGCCGTTCGCTCGAGGACTCGCCGCAGAGATCAGCCGCGCCGTCGGGCGCTCGAGCGCGGGGTCTCTGCCGGAATGCTTTTGCAGACGTCTCGCAGCAAAGAAATGCCTTGCTCCGGTCACGGAATTAATGGATCGTCCCTTGGTGCAAAATCAAACTTTTCTGACATTCCCCTGACCCGAAAATTTGAACCTTTCGACACGGACACGGATTAATAAGCAAAATTAACCTGATAAACACCTATTAAGACCGAAGTAATTTTTTAAATTAAAAATAAATAATGCAGGATGCAGAGAAGGTAGAGAGTGTCACTTGTGGGCACCTTCAAATTTTATGACTGCTGTTACGACTTCAGATGACTTCCTTCGCTCATGACTATTTCGAACTCTCTGAATTCCCCATACAATATACCAAAACAGCTCCGGCTACGTGGTACTGTATTTGAACCCTCGTGCGCCGGGGCGGGTTCAAGTATGTATCAGCGCGGGGCGGCTCTCCCGTCTGCCTCGTCGGGGAAAGTAGAATGCGATGCAAATCCGAGTCGCGGCAGGAAAATTTTCAGCTTTGCCCCTGCAGCCTTCCCGTGCCTTTCTTTCCCTTTCCCCCGATAGCCTCCGCTAGCCTCCGCACGGCGCTGCACACGCGGCAGGCGCGTGGCCGCCAGCATTGCCTCCCCTCGCCTCGCCAGCCTCCAGCACCGCTGCATTGTCCTAGGCTTTGGAAAATTTTCTCGGTTTCGTTGGGGAGCGAGTGAGTGGGTCAACGCGCCTGAAAAGAAAGGCTCCAGCGGCAGAGAAGGGACGGGCTGGGCGGGGCGGGGCAGGGCGGGGCGGGGCGGGGCAGGGCGGGGCGAGGTGGAGAAGAGGGAGGGGGAGGCGGGGGTCGGCCCACGCGGTCCCTGCGTGATCCCGACCCGACCCGAGGGAAGGGCAGGGCCGGCAGGGCAGGCAGGGCAGGCAGGGCTAAAACCCCCCAACCCCAACCTGTCTTCCCCATGATGATGGACCCCAACGCAACTGCCTGTGGAACTTTCCGTTGTCCACAACCTACCCACGCCTACGCCACGCCCCGCCACCCTCCAGACAAGAGGAGGGGGGGGGGGGGGGGGGCGCCGCCGTGTCGGGAGGCAAACAACGAGCAGGCAAAGGTAAAGGTGCGGGGAGGTAAAGGTGTCCCAGGTTGGACACAGCCCTAAATGTGCGACCGAAAGTTCCGAATTTCAATGTCAGCCAAACCCGGCTGCTAGAGGGGGATGACCGGGGGGAGGGGAGAACTTCATAAAGAATTACTATCGACTCCACACGGTACAACACCGTGTCGCGGGTTCGAACACCCGCCCGTCACCGCGAGTAATTACATTCACGACAGCACAGGGACAGGGCAGTGATTGCGTTTTTCGCCGGGGGAAGACCATATGTCACGCGTCACTTCGCAATCACGCCGAAGCGTTCGCCCCTCATAGACACGGAATCCCGAGCATGATTTTGGGACGTTTAGGACAGCGAAAAGGAAAAGTTTCCCTACATTTTTCAGGCCGCACGGCACGGTCCTTGTCCCCGTTTACAGACACATTACAGCCTTTAAATCGACTGTTTTCGTGGTTACGGGAGCCAGCGGTGCGGCGGCGGCTCAGAGCAGAGGACACGGACGGAAAAATTACGTCTTTCACGAGGACGGTGCAGCAACCGGGTCGTGAAAATAAATGTTCATTGAAGTTGGGGGGGGGGGGGGGGTAGAAGTCAGCGAAATCGTGATGACGCGTGAGAGGTGCGGAGTTCTACCGCTGTGTAACAACAACAAAAACACCTGAGTTTTCCAGCAGAACATAATGTTTCTTGGCTGGAACACAACAAATATTGCGAGGAAAGTTTTTCACAGCGAGACAACTACAACAGACAGGGTTTTGCCGGTTTTGCACGGCAGCCACGCGGAGCATTTACCCAGAGCAATCGAACACACAGCTAAAGATAAAGGGGTGGGCGGGAGGGGGAGGACGAAGGCTGCGTCCGGGAGCGGCACACCTTCTCGCTCCCACACGATGCACGTTCGGAATGAGAGTGACAGGGGCGGGCTGCAACGCTGCCAACGCTTGCCACGCAAAAGACCTCGAATCACCTCTAAATCCATCATAACCACGAGTTTCCTGGTAGAGTCCTGTAGCCTACAGATTCTAGTTTCCTGGGAAAGAAATTGGGGGGGGGGGGGGGGCTGTTAGTGGCCATCTATCTCACAGGCCCAACAGAGACAGACAATGACCGGGTTAGCATTCAAATACACAGCCCTTTTGACTGCTTTCCATGGAGGTATAAATCCGAAATTCGACTTTTTCATATTTCTAAATGACGCACATACTGCATCAAACCATGTACTCAAACGGATAGAAAAACATTGAGACATCTGAAAAAGGGGGAGGACGAGGAAAGAGGGTAGAGAGGAGGAGAGGAAAAGGGGGGGGGGGGAATACAGGAAAACAGTACGGTCCAATAACAGACAGTTCGAGTTTTCACATTTGCTTCAAAAGTTTTTGAAAATCATCTGTCTGGTGCATGCCAAAGACTCGGAAAAACTCCGAAATCGAGGTGGGCGATGCTGTGCCTGCCGGCGCTAGCCAATGAGCGCACGGATCGCCCCCCCCCTCCTCCTCCGGGCCCCGGCCGCCTGTCTGTTTACCCCCGGATCGCATAAAAGCCGGCCGGCCCTTCGTCTCACCACACTGTGCCGCAGCCGCTCAGACGACTCGCATCGCTCCGCTCAGCAGCTCGCTCGACACTTCGCTCGTGATCTCAGTCACTCGAACTCAACTCAACTCACCATGCCTGGACACGACTTGGACTTGTACTTCAACACCGCCCTCGGCCTCGCCAAGGAAGCCGGCAAGGTAAGCAGAGCATTCAGCCAACCCCGATTCTCCCCCAGCCACAAGTTTGCATTTCCTAGCAGCTTATCTATTTCTGCCACTCTTTCGCAAATCGAGCTGTTGCTCTACCGGGAGTTCATTCCGGGCGACAAAAAATTGCTGCCGATCCAATCCCCGTGCCGCACGGGGTGTACATTGGCCTCGCCGATGTAAACAGTGGCCCTCCTCCCACCCTCCCCCTCGCTTCCACGCAGCCGCTGACACTTGGGGGTTTCTGTTTCCAGATCGTCAAGGAGGGCTTCCTGACCTCCAAGAACGTGGTGGCCAAGGCCGTGTCTTGGGACTTCGTGACCGAGTACGATCAGGCGTCGGAGAAGTTCCTCATCTCCGGCCTGGCCAAGGCCTTCCCCGCCCACAAGTTCATCGGCGAGGAGACCGTCAGCGGCACCAACGAGGAGCCCGTCCTCACCGAGGAGCCCACCTGGGTCATCGACCCCATCGATGGCACCACCAACTTCGTCCACGGCTTCCCCCTGACGTGCATCTCCATCGCCCTGGCCATCAACAAGGAGGTCGTCCTCGCCATCGTGTACAACCCAGTCTACGACCACATGTTCACCGCCAGGAAGGGTGAGGGCGCCTACCTCAACGGGGAGAGGATCTACGCGTCCAAGGAGACTGACATCAGCAGAGCCGTGGTGGCCCTGGAGCTGTCTCTGGCCCGTGACCCCCGTCTGCACGACAAGATCATGCACCGAGCCAAGAGCATCATCTCTACCGCCACTGGGTAGGTTCTTGTTCCACGAATTGCCCTCCATTTATTCCATCGTTAAAAGCTAGTCATTCACACCTAACATACGTTTTCTTTCTTATTCCAGAATTCGTGTGACTGGTTCCTGTGCCCTCTCCCTCTGCTACGTTGCCCTGGGTAGCTTCGAGGCCTACCAGGTCGACCACCTCCACAGCTGGGATGTTGCTGCGGGATCACTCATCATTTCTGAAGCTGGTGGTGTTGTCGTTGACACAAGTGGAGACAAGTTCGACATGATGGCACACCGCATTCTGGCTGCAGGCACACCTGAGATTGCTCAATCACTAGCATCCCTCATCAAGAAAGCTGATGGTGAGATGAGCGCTGTTGCAAGCTAATTGGTTTCCTAAATGTGATATTAAGAAGCTGGACTTTTTTTTACTGCACGACTGCGATATAGATATAATTGCCTCTGAGGCCTGTACAAATGTTAGTTAGATATTTTAAATTTTAGCACTAAGTTTTAATTGTAACAGCAAATTAACACAACCTCATGCATGTCATAAGATGTGTGTTGATTTTTAGACATAAGACTGTAATATTGTATTTGAATAAACAAGTATTATAAATTTATTTCAATCTCATGATTTACCAAACAAACTTCACAACTTGTGCCTCAACAGACAACACACTTCCAAAAAATCAATTTTGATTTCATTGACTTCCCCTTGAATGACTTCTGATTCAAATACCACATGTACACGTTCAAGTGCTAGCAGCATCAAACTATTCGGCCCAATATACTTTAAACATCCAGTATCTATTACACTACAAATGCATCCAACATACCTGAGGTGGTCCTTGTGGGTGTCCCATCCCATGCTGGAAGCCTTGACTCTGGCTTTGTCCCATTCCACCTGATGGTCCATTCATGTGCATGCCTGGTGGAGGGCCTTGGCCTGGGTGCCCTGGCGAAGGGTGGCCTGGACTTTGAGCAGGATGTCCCGGTGGAGCGGAGTGGCCAGCAGGATGCCCTGAGCTATGCGGTGATGGTGGTGGATGACCTGCACATTAAACAGGTTTCATAACAAATAAAACTTGAGCACACATGAGGAAACTAAATGCTCAGTAGGACTTAGAAATTCCACATGCGCAGACAGAGAAAAATTCAGGTTGTGGGAATGATTTAATTACAAATTAAAACACTGTTGCTACGTGAGCAGTTCTGAGGTACATTCCGTTCAGTTCTGTGCACTGTTTTTAAGCAAGACAATTTTAGGACTAGGTGAAAATGAGGACAATAAATACAGCAACACTGTAAACTCATGAAATAATTGACCAAGAAAGCTAAAAACTTTATTAGGACTTAAACATGTTGGCTTGCGTGGACCAGTAACCAATGTACCTGAAGGGGGATGAGATGAGCCAGGGTGGGAAGGGGATTGATGAGCGCCAGCGCCGCCTGGGTGTCCCTGGTGGCTGATGGGGTGACCGGGGTGGCCTGGGTGTTGTCCAGGATGCTGCCCTGGGTGGCCCGGTCCCATGTGCTGGCTGGGGTGGCCCGGATGAGACTGACTTGGATGGCTGTGACCAGGATGACTTTGGCTCGGATGAGGACCAGGATGACCAGGTCCAGGATGTCCAGGTGCTGGGTGCCCTGAACCAGGGTGGCCAGGACCAGGGTGACCAGAGCCAGGATGGCCTGATCCGGGATGTCCAGGACCAGGATGACCAGATCCGGGGTGACCAGGTGCGGGATGTCCTGAACCGGGATGACCAGCGCCTGGATGGCCGGGTCCAGAATGCCCCGAGCCTGGATGGCCACCAGAGCCGGGGTGTCCAGGACCGGGATGACCAGGACCGGGGTGTCCAGGACCGGGGTGTCCGGGACCCGGGTGACCTGACCCGGGATGGCTGGGATGGGATGGTGAAGAGTGGCTTCCTGGATGTGACTGCCCAGGGTGCCCAGAACCGGGATGACCAGGACCTGGATGGCCAGATCCAGGGTGTCCTCCTGAACCCGGGTGTCCACCTGGACCCGGGTGTCCTCCTGGACCCGGGTGTCCTCCTGGACCCGGGTGTCCTCCTGGACCCGGGTGTCCTCCTGGACCCGGGTGTCCTCCAGGACCCGGGTGTCCTCCAGGACCCGGGTGACCAGGACCTGGATGACCAGATCCAGGGTGTCCTCCTGGACCCGGATGTCCAGGGCCGGGGTGTCCAGGGCCAGGATGACCGGGACCAGGGTGTCCAGGACCCGGGTGCCCAGGGCCAGGGTGTCCAGGACCCGGGTGCCCAGGGCCAGGGTGTCCAGGACCCGGGTGCCCAGAACCGGGGTGACCAGAGCCGGGATGTCCGGGACCCGGGTGACCAGGACCAGGATGTCCTTGGCTTGGGTGTCCTTGGCTTGGATGTCCTTGGCTAGGATGCCCTTGGCTTGGATGCCCTTGGCTTGGATGCCCTTGGCTTGGATGGCCCTGCCCAGGGAGGGCCTGACCAGGATGTCCTTGTTGAGAAGGATGACTTTGACTTGGGTGACCTGGGCCACCATGTTGGCTATGATGTCCAGGGTGCCCTGAAAATGGTGAGAAAAAATAATTAAAAAATGTTTCTGTGATTTAAAATTGTGAATGTGAATTATATTTTATACAAAAATACAAAATTAGAATTTAAAAGACAGTCAGCATGTTTACCTTGATGCCCTGGATGTCCTGGGTGACCAGGATGACTGGGAGGCCCAGGCGGATGACCATGGTGGACATGGTGTGATGGTGGACCAGGATGTTGGCCAGGATGTCCTGGTGCTCCTGGGTGAGGCCCATGACCTGGGTGAGAAGGGTACCCACTGGGGCCTGGACTGTGGGGATGGTGGTGTGATGGTGGTCCCATTGGTGATGGCGAATGGGATGGTGGAACCATCCCTGACGGTGATGGCATGGGCGATGGCGACTGTTGTGGTGGCCCCATTGGAGATGGAGTTTGAGGCGGAGGCATTGGAGAAGATTGTGGAGAAGGGCTCGCCATCTTGCCCTTCAACTAAAAAATAAATTCAAAAATGAAGACAAAAATTAGTACTCACTAAATTTCAGTTTGGTTTACTTTACAGCCGTACTAAACAGTTAGCATAACAAAAGAATTATGTTCGGTGAAATTCTTTAAATTTACTATTTTATAAGTAATACAATTACATTTGGAACATAATTTGAGATTAAGGAAAATTAAAGTACAAGCAACTCCTATGGCCTAAAATATTGGAAGGGATGTATGAATTCTGGTAACTCACAAGAATATCATACAAACCACAACACACAATCACAAGCAAAGTCATTTCTAAGGATGATATTCAAAGAAAGTAAAACGGCTGAAAGGGTTAAAACTAACACATCAAATTTGAATGAAGCAAGAGAGCAAGGACTGAACTCAGAAATTTCAAGATCAGAAGGTTAGGTAAATTTCATCTTGGTTGGGCAAGAAACTATGACTGATACGATATAGCGAGAATCCCCCAAAAATTAAGCTAACCACAGAGAGGTTAGATCCGGCAGTAAAGATGCAGATAACCTCAAAACTATCTAGCAGACGGAAAGAGGCGGGGAATGTAAAAAACTGTGAGCCGCGGGGAAAAATTTAACAAAAAAAAACGAAAAAAATGAAGGAAATAGTAGAAAAGTTGGTTAAAACAGCAAGGTCAGGACCAAGCCTACAGCAGATTTCATCCCCACTACCCTTCAACGACCCGGGTTAGGCCACCGCAGACAAACCGGACTTCAAGAAAATCTAAATACAAGACAACTGTGTGCTCAAATAAAAGTCCAGGTTCTAATGCATCTAAGTACAAAGTGTTCGACGTGAAAACCATGCTATCAGAGGTCTTACATAGTGCAGCAAAATCTAAAACTGAGGCTCTACTCCATGAATACGAAAGTGGACAGACGCTTTGAGTCGGCCACTTACATTAGCTCTCAGAGCTGTATCCAAACTTCGGGAATCTTCAAACGTTGCTCACTTCTTTTCACATGATTGAAGAACATTAAAAATTGCTTCGCGACACATTCCTTAAAGTAAATTCATTCGATAAATGTAAATAAAACGTCTAAATCGGCGAAACCGTCGTCTTGATGCCAAAATAAAAACAACACCGCTGGGATGAGCTGCTGACGCCGACTTGCTACCAACGTGACGAGACGACTTCAATAAAATCGAAATTGCACGACTAAGTGTGTCTTTGAAAGCTTAAAGTGTCAACTATCGACGAAATGTTGTAATAAGTGATATTCCAGTAATGTCTCTGACTAATAAATCGTGTAGCAAAAATTTATTTCGGTTGTTTTTGAGCTCCACGAAGATCTCGATGGCCGTGGTTTGACGAAATCGGAACCGGAAACCCTTCGGCTGTGGCGGGCGTCTTGTACAAGGTCTTGTAAGTGTTCGAGCCGTGGAACCTTTCTTCGTTAGACTGACCTGCTAATTTTTCATGTATTGTGAAGAACGATTCAAAAAATAAATTCGCTTTTCTCGTCTGTTTTCTTTTCTTACTAATTCTTTTTCGTTAATTACAGGGGGAGTTGAAAAATCACAAAAAAAAACAAAAAAGAAGAAGAAAACAACATAACCTTTATCTCCTGGTGTAGTGCATGTGTGCAGCATTGACTCGATTGATCAAATCATTTCACTGTAATTGAATCATACTGAACAGAAAGCACACTCAGTATGGCGTTTATAATTGATACTAAGGGGCAGCAGAATTTACTTACCAAGAAACAGAATACTGTGGTTGAAGAGGAAAGTGATGATGGTGAGCACTAAAGCTTTCAATCCTGTTTATGGTAATTAATTTGTCTTTGGTTCTAAAATTGTATATTTTCTTGTCAGATTTCGATTTCATCCCAATTTCAAATGATTCCAAACCATCGACTTCTAATACAAGGTAGTTATTGTGTAAATAATGAATTTATGAAGCACATTCCGTGGCAGAATCAAATTTTTGTTACCTGTACCTCTTTGCACAGTTTGCTTCCTTTGAAATTTGTTTTGTACTATCTGAATATCTTCACATTATTTCGTTCTTGTTATGGTAATCCTTTATATTAATTTACTGTTGACAGGCCTATTATCTTTTCCAAAGATAAAGATGTTGACTTAGAAAACTGCACTTACTTAGATTTTAATAGAAGTGGAGCAAAGAAAACAGCAAGAGAACAAGCCAGACGGTTTACAGATACCAACAAATTACTTGAGAAAAGTGTACTTCAGCCTGGTGTGGAAAAATTACATTCCTTGCCCAGTGAGGAGGGTCGCCGTCAGGTGGCAAAGAAGAGGAAGGTATGTTATGGGTGTGAATAGGGTGTTTTTCAATATTTATCAGTGTTCTTACTATTTGTTATCATTCCACTCATTGTGCCCCTCAGCTGGAACGTGAGAAATCCGCTGGACAAAATTGGTTTAACATGAAGGCTCCAGAAATGACAGAAGAAATGAAAAATGATCTAGAAATCTTAAAAATGCGCTCTGCTTTAGACCCGAAACACTTTTATAAGAAGAATGATATGAAAGTTCTTCCAAAATACTTCCAGGTAAAAATATTTTCCATTCTATTGTTTGTGTCAAATAATTTACTAGTACTAAGTCTTGTTATTTACATTTAAATTTTTCTTTCAGATTGGCCGTATTGTTGAATCTGCTGCTGACTTCTATCACAGTAGAGTTCCTAAGAAAGACCGCAAGAAGTCATTTGTTGACGAGCTTCTTGCAGATGCTGAGTTCCAGAAATCCACCAAGAAACGGTACAAGGACATTATTGCTGAACAACGAAAAACTGACTATAAAGCTCATCGTCGAGACAGCAAATTGAAGAAAAGAAAGAATTGATTGCATTATTCCTTGTAAAGTGATGACCAATATGTTAATTGTAAATAAAATATTCCTATCAGTCAGTGTTTTCTTGCTGAAAGACTTTTCATTCCGCCCGAACCTAGGCAACCCAACCGAGACATGTGCTGTGCGGGTCTGCCTACCCGTCAGTTCGCAGGCGCTTGTGCTGCTCAATCTGCTCCACCCCGATTGCGATTGACGTCGCGGTCTTTGTCACAGATGATCCGGTACTCCCAGCGTTCGCGCCATTACAGTCCTATCCCACACTGCTAAATCGGCTATTATAACTGACCACTTTTCTGTCATGTTGCACATGCGTTGGGTGACCCGGCCTGTACCTTCGGTGGACGCCTCCTCGTCAGAAACCTGTTTTCAGCCGTTAATTGAACTGACCCGATTGCCCAAGTGGCGGGCATGTGCGGTGCAGTGACCAGCCCACGTGACCGTGACGTGAGTTCGCGCAGCCAATGAGATACGTGGATTCGGAGCGCGGGCCGGGCAGGGTCATTCCGTGGTGTTTGTTTTCGGGACTGGTCCCGCTCCCGCGCCCACCTGTCAAACGCCGACTGCATTCTCGTCGCTGCTGTGCTTGTTTCGGTCACGCATTCCCAAGGTCAAGTGCAGGACAGAGGGAAATATTGGGGATCTGCTTGCCCGAATGCTTCAGACCTCGTCCATCAATGGACGTTGGCGTTTTGTGTACGGCCCCCTAAGTTATTTTTATCTGGCCCGTAATCGAATGTCCTCCCCACCCGCAAGCAGTAGCCCGGCAGAGCTGTCCCTACGGCGGGACGGGTAGTCATACATTCATTCGAAAATGGGATGACAATGCACAGACACGACGTCTCACGCCGCTTTCCATAATGACTAACGACGAAACGCAGCAGTTGGAAGAAAATGGACGCATGGATAACGAGGAAACAGTGAGTTGGCGTCACAATCAACTCAAACTGTCTGTTGCGCCATGGCATATAGGTTTAAGGTACCCTGACATGTGAGGGTACCCTGATGTGTAGGTTGGTTTGAGGGTAATAGTATTATGCTTCACGAAGATAGGTACAAAAACAAAAGGGATTTTATTGAGGACTTTCTTTGGCGTAACAAACGTACACAGTACTGATATATGGGAACGGCTTTCATCCGCGAAGAAATAAGCGAACGGAACGCCTGGGAGGTAGGCAACGGACGTACCCGCACTACACTATGTCTACCTGCCAGGCGAAAACCACATCTCAGAGCGGACGGACTCCTGTGGGGTTCTACCCATGTACATTTCTGGTATCCGTTCACACTTCCACAATATCAGCCCCCCCCCCCCCCACTCACCACTCCCCCACAACTCGGCGTGGGTCCCCAACCAGTAGCAGCCCTACCGCACTTAACCCGGCCTAAGTACTTGTGACGACACCGGTCTGAACAAGTCAAAATCAGACGAGTTCACAACGTTTTTAGGATAAGTATTCATCGGGTTACTGTGTGTCCTCCCGACTGACAGATCGTTTCTTTCCGAGGGAAGTACTCCAAACTTTCAGCTCGAAATTCAAAAATATTTCAAAGAAAATTATAAAATGTAAAGAATATTTCTAAAAACATTCTTGAAAAGATTGTAAAAGAACCATAAAAATCAAGGAAACAACGACAAAAGTTTTACCGCTTTGCCCTTTCCTCTCAGCGATGCTCAGCTGTCACCGCTGTCACGCCGTACCGGTCATGCCGCCTGACACGGCCACCTCGGCGCCCGTCATGTAGCTGCTCCGGTCGGAGGCCAGGAACACCACCACCTCGGCGATCTCTGCACACACACACACACACTCACACGTGACAATTACCAAATGGTGCTGCTGGGCGAGCAGCACTGTTTGCCAAACATGTCTTCACCATGGCAATGTTGACACTTTAAGTTTTATCTGACCGCGCGCGTCGGCTGCTGATAAGAGTAATTTAACGTGCATTATTTACTTGACGACGGGGGGCCACGAACCAGGCGCGGATCCGAATTCTCACAAGAAAATTTCAAAATTTATTGCTTCGTACAAAAGATTCGATGTGGCATCGAATTTTTTTTCTGCGTGCGGGAGCGTAGCAACAGGGGGCCGGGCCAGGGGTGAAGCCCGCGTACCCGCTTGGTACCCACCTTCAGGCTGAGCCAACCTGCCCAACGCGGCGACCTTCTTGGCGAACTGCTCTCGGTTGACCAGCGGGACGTCCTGGGTCATGGGGGTGTCCACCAGCCCGGGGAGGACGGCGTTACAGCGGATGCCCAGCCTGCAGAGACAGTCAAGATATGAGTTGGGGTGGCCACGGTGAGGCCTACCAACCACTAACTTCTAACTTCCTCATCCCCTAACAGAAAAGGTCACGTGACTCCATTTTTTGGGATCCTGGCATCCAACTCGTGCACTTACGGAGCCCACTCCTTGGAGGCGGTCTGCGTGAGGACGCTGACGGCGCCCTTGGTGGCGGCGTAGTGGCCCCGGTTGGGGAAGCACATCTGCTTGCCGACGCTCGATATGTTGATGACGGAGCCCCCGAGCTTGGCCTCCTTCAGGGCGCGCACGAAGGCCCGCATCACCAGGAACGTGCCCTGCAGAACCACAGAGAAACTCAGTCCAAGAAACTAAAAATTAGAAAATGCGCGAATTTTGCTCTCTCTCTCTCTCTCTCTCTCTCTCTCTCTCTCTCTCTCTCTCTCTCTCTCTCTCTCTCTCTCTCTCTCTCTCTCTCTCTCTCTCTCTCTCTCTCTCCCCTGTTATAAAATTGCACAGCACAAATGGACCGAGGCCGTCCTTTCTCTTACGAGGCGATACTCGTCTGGGCGGTGACAGCAGCGCCACTCGAGGACAGGTGGACTTTTAACGTTTGCCCCTCGCCCGGAGGCCTTTGCACAAACGGCGGCTGTTGCGAGACTCATGGTTAACAACTTAATATGAAAGGTCCACGCGAAACCTGGCGCCGGTGAGGGGGTCGGCGGCTGGGGTTGGGGCCGAGCGCCGCGCGATAGGGGGCAGTCCAGAAACTGCGATACACGACCGTCTCCGTGGTAGACGCCGATTGCCCCGCGCTCGAGCGCCCCGACGGCGGGCCTCGGTTTTGTATTTCCTTTTCGGAAAACTGTGGGATGGTTGTCCGATTATGTCGCCAGTGCCGCAGCATACCGGTGGGCGTTACGTGTTTTGTGAGCGGCGAGCGGCCTCTAAGTCGGTCAGCGCGGCGCGTTTGCGTTTCGCGTTATCGCCAAACGCGGCTGACGGAAGATTAATGTCAGTGAACTCGCGCCGCGGGGGCCGCGGGGGGGGGGGGGCACGTGGGGGGCACGTGGGGGGCACGTGGGGGGCGTGGCGCGGGGATAGGGTGCAGCGTAGGCAACCTTATCGGCCAGGAAGTCAGGTCCCAAAGGGCCATCGGTATCGGCGTCTAAGCACTAATCAGGTGCTCGGAGCATTCCCATGCTTCAGCCAGTGTTTACCGCTCTTTCTGACCACGGTCTTCGGGATGAACCACGCGATATTTTCGCACGGGCAAACCTCATTTGGTCAGTCTACGCACGAATATCGACGAAATTGTAGACAAAACGACGATCTCCTCTGAGCAGTAGATCAACAGATGCTGAAGCTGGCGCGGATCGCGGATCGAGGGGGAAGGGGGCGATTGCCCCCCCCCCCTTCCCGTTGAGACGGAAAGCGGCTCATATACGGTATCCAACCAACCAACCTTTTCCCTGGAGCCCAGGCGGCGTCCGAAAGTCGCCTCAAAGGTAGGCAACCTGCGAAACTTTCCGCCTGTCAGTAGGCAAAAAGTGGTACATCGCCCCCTCCAAGAACCGGTCCTGGATCCGCGCCTCTTGCTGACGCATTAGATGGTTCTACAAGTGCGGGACGTGGATTGGCGGACGGGCGAGACAAGAAGTGCAAGCAAAAATGAGTAATGCATCACGAGGCAGACGGTGACGAAAAGAGAAGGGAATAGTAGATTTGTTTCAGTCGTCGAGGACCTCCCGTTCCGGACGAACAGGATCAGTGCGCGAGTCCTGCTTGGTTTTGGGGGGACCTTGAGAGAAAGGGGGGACGCTACGCGCGCCTGCGTTGCGTAAATCAGAGTTTGGCAGCAGCCGGTGCGATCCGAACCGGTAAACCCGCGATCCGCACACTCCAGCCACAGTCCCTGCGTTGCGAATCAGCGACTTGCGTATTTCATTGTGCACAATTTCGGCCCGAAAGTGAGCCCCGTTGCGGCCATGATGCCGACGGACGCGAAGAACCCCAGCTGCGTGACCGGCCTCATCGCCCACGTCGCCAGCGTCTACCGGGCGATGCGCGGCGCCCTGTGGCACCCCGGGGCCCGCCGCCGCCGCCAGGAACGTCGTCGACGCCGAGGTCGAGGCGACCGCGGTGGGGGTGCCCATGGTCGTGGAGCTCCCCGACATCGACAGCGACGCCTGGTCCGCCGCCACCAGGCAGAGCCGGCCGTCGCCTCCAGGATCACCCTCGTCGTCGGGGGCCTCCGCGATCGTGCCCCCCACCCTCCAGCCGCCTCAGAGAACCCGCCTGCCTCCGACGGTGTCCATCCCGTCGCTTGCTGTGTTCCTCACAGGTAAGTGAGGATGCCGATGACGCGGGCGTCGTCGTCGTGCACCTCAAATCACAAGCGGCGACGCCGGCCTCCTGCAAGTGCCAGGGTAGGCCAGCCCGCGCGACACGTGTGCGTCGAGAAGCCGTGGCTGCCTACCCAGCAGGCGCTTCTTGTGCTCTCACTTCGTTGACTCACTGTCAGACTGGATCAATCCAGGTTTGCGCTTGCGACAAAATCGCGGTCGTCCTCGACGGATGACTGCAGGAGTGAGTCTCTTTGGGTCGACCTGCGAGACCTCTGGGTGTCTCTCGGGCCGTCAAACTCCTCGTCCACGGCGAGACAACCGCCATGGCGCTCACCACAACATCCTCGGCGCACCCAGACACTCACCTCAACGTTGATGGTGTACATCCTCCTCAGCTCCTGGACGTCGAGGTCCAGAAGGGAGGCGAAGGAGCCCATGATGCCGGCGCTGTTGACGACGATGTCTGCCGGGCGGCCGAAGTGCCGCTGCACTTCCTTCACCGCCCACTCGACGGCGTCCTCATCAGCCACGTCCAGGTGCAGCGGCAGGTGGCGGTCCTGCAGGCCCCGCGGGTCACCGTCATGCCCAATGAATATCGCGCAGGAAAATATTTAGTTGTCACAACGAATTCGTTCGTTGACAAACGTAAAATTTTGTGGCGGGAACTAAATTTTCGCTGGTACAACTAACACGTACAACTCGAAATTTTGATGCACGACAAATTCAGTGCTTGTCACGAGTGTTTGTTGTGACAACGAATCTTTTTTTGTCCGCGCTGACGACTGGTATTTGAACCCGCAACCTGACAGCGTTACACTCACCGCTTTCCCGTCGAGGCGGGCGAGCGTCTCCGCCACGCCGGCATCGTTGATGTCGACGAGCACGAGGCGGGCGCCCTCGCGCGCCATGGCCTCGCACGTGCTGCGGCCGATGCCGCTGCCCGCGCCTGCAGCAACACGCCCCCGACAAGTGTTAGAAACGGTCAGCAGAACAGAGGGAGTCCCAGGGTGTGTTCAGTTTAGTGCAGTCCCCATTGAGATTGCGCCTTGACGCCTTGACTGGAAACAACCCCAACGGGGTGGGTCGGGCCACCAAAGGGGTCGGTGCCTACCCGTGACGACGGCCAGCCTGCCCTGCAGCAGGCCGGTGCTGGTGCCGTTAGCGGCGGCATCCTCGAGCCGCAGCCCGTTCATGTTGATCGTGTCTGTCATCGTTGTGTCGAGTCGGAGAGCGAACTGAGCACTGGGCACGAGGACTACGGTGCCGCAGCTCTGAGTGTGAGTAGCCGTGCCGCTGTGCGGGGTGGGGCGGGGCCGACACGGGCGCGTTGGGCCAGGCTGCGTACGCCAACGCCAACGGCGGGGGTCCTTGTCGCACTCAGCTGACCGGCCGCCCTGGCCCGCCCGCGGATGCTGCTGTCTCTCTCAGGGCGCTCCGCGCTGTCTACCTATCCTTATCCTCCCGCGAGGTGCGGTGCGATAAAAGCAAGAGAACACCGCGGTGCGTTGATCGCTCGGCTCGGACCCTGATCAGCTGCGCAGCTGCGGATGTGTCCGGACCGGACCAACGTAACTGACCGCAGACAGAGACAGACAATACCGGTGTGACCGGATGACCGACGATCACATTCGCTTTCCTCGTCTGTTCCTTTGTCCTTGGCCTACCTCACACCGCGGTCGGTCGCGGCCCGGAGTCTGGATCAGCGAGGGGAAAGGTGGGATGGGGGGGGGGGGGGGGGGCGTGTGTGTGTGTGGAGGTGGGAGAGGTGAGATACTTTCGACCAACTCGGGCAAGAGCATCTTCTGTTACTGTCACACTCGCTCGGCCTCATGAGAGAGAGGAAGAGAAAGAGAGAGAGAGAGAGAGAGAGAGAGAGAGAGAGAGAGAGAGAGAGAGAGAGAGAGAGAGAGAGAGAGAGAGAGAGAGAGAGAGAGAGAGAGAGAGAGAGAGAGAGAGAGAGAGAGAGAGAGAGAGAGAGAGAGAGAGAGAGAGAGAGAGAGAGAGAGAGAGAGAGAGAGAGAGAGAGAGAGAGAGAGAGTGTTGACCTGTAGAAGAAGGTGTTTCAATATGGTGGCTTTCCATTCTCATCCAGCTTGGAAGGTATTCCATGTTCCGTTTTGCTCCATCTTTGTCTGTGCCATGTCACGTCACCGATACACTTTGATTGCAGCGCGCTGCGCGGACGTTTGAGACTTCTCCGCAGGGGGGCACTAGCAGCGACAACACGCTCATCCATTTATCGCGAACTGAACAGTTAGAACGCGAACCTCACTCTGGTTTGAACTAGACTCGGATTTTAAACATGGCCCTCCAAACGTATGGAAATATTCGAAAAAGCACACACTGAATTTCAGAAGCTTCAGGGTGCTAGGACTCTCTAAGCCAGAACAAGAAGGAAGAAGAACAAGAGCAGTTGAAAACGAAAACACTTGATGTTTTTCATCGTCGGGAACACGGCTGAAAGGGAGGAAAATGTCGACTCCGTCTTTAGAAGATCAAATTAATCGTCTGCAGGAACGAATATTATTACGACCTACCATTCCACTTTCTCGTCCTGGAAATGACAGTCCATCAAGCGGCCGACCCTCTCGTCCGAATAGGCGTGAGTACTTATATCAGAGTGTGGACTCATCATAGTACAATTCTATCGTCTTAACGTTTGGTTCGGGCGTAAATTCCGATAAATATCTTTGAGCATCAAAGTTTAACCTGTCCTTGACTGCTTTTCGCAACATTTCGGGCTCATACTTCTCCTTTGACTAACTTTTAGTATCTGTCAAAGATGACTTGAGTCTAGGCTCAATGGGCTGCTGGCGCTGCTGGTGGCTGCTACTTCCCCTCTTCACGATAACCTTTTTCACGTTAGCTTTGTTTTTGTGAAATTTGAGACCAACAAAAATATTGTAAACACAACCCGTGTTGTGGCTACCAGCTACTGTCCATCGCACACACATAAAGGTGGCTGTCTTCAAAATGATATTGTTTCACAAAGGTAAACCTTAACCTATCAGTCCCACCCTTCAAAAATGTCAGTCTGTAAGAATATAATTACTTGCTGATTTTATTGTGTGTTATTTGTAACTCGACTTGGCCTCATTTCAATTTTTTCTCTCAATTCAACTATTTCTGTGTTTAATTTCTATTTTTTGCCAAGGGGTTAATTTGATTTTTCTTGCCCTTCAATACTGTTCTCCTCCAACTGACTTAATTGAAATGTCTAGTCGGTGATGTTAAAGTGTTTGAAATTTATTTGTGAATCGGGCTAGTAAATAATTATTAATGTTTTACAGTCCTCCCTACTGGTACTCCAAGAAGTCGACCCAATGTTCTGCCTGGACTACAGCAGCCGCCTCAAAGAAGTAACCAAGAAGATGATACTCGATGGCAAGAAATTATCCAACGAAGTGGTCTTCTTAAAATTAGTCGCCAGGTCAGCTGTAATTCCTCTTAAGTTTTGTGTTATGGTTTGTTATATTTAAAAAAAATAAAACAGGCCTATTATTATGTTCTGAACTATTTTGAAAATTCTTTTTACAGGTTTATCGTACTCAAGTCAATGATTTGGAACATTTGGGAGAGTTAGGAAATGGCACATGTGGCCATGTAGTGAAAATGCTTCATAAACCTAGCAATGTTGTTATAGCTGTCAAGGTGTGGCCTTTGTCTGTTGTAGTAAATATTGTATTCAAAGGTATGAAAAACGGGTTAAAGAATTACGTATGCTTCTGTTGTCTTTTAGCAAATGAGAAGATCGGGAAATAATGATGAAAATAAACGCATCACAATGGACATAGAGGTTGTTTTGAAGTCTGATGATTGTCCGTACATCGTCCAATGTGTAGGTTGCTTTATCTTGGAAGCTGATGTATGGATATGTATGGAACTGATGGACACATGCTTTGACAAATTATTGAAACGGTTAAGGAAACCCATTCCAGAGCACATCCTAGGCAAAGTCACTGTGGCAGTGAGTACAGCCATGATATATAGATCTGTGTGTACATTGTCCTGGATTATATTTAACTATGCAATTTCTCATCTTTTCAGACTGTGAAGGCTTTAGATTATCTAAAGGAGACACATGGTGTCATCCACAGAGATGTAAAACCATCCAATATATTACTTGACAAGAGGGGCAACGTTAAACTTTGTGATTTTGGAATTTCTGGACGGTTGGTTGACTCAAAAGCACAAACTAGAAGTGCAGGCTGCGCTGCATATATGGCGGTAAGTTTTGACTATGGGAATGGAGATGCAATTTTCTCTAATTACTTGTTATTTGAAAAACATGTCAAAATGAACTTTCTATTCCCAATAGTGTATTTAAATGAGTTTGAATTCTAAATAAGGTGGTTGATCGGACTCTGTATTTGCCCACAGCCTGAGAGAATTGATCCTCCCGACCCAACACATCCTGATTATGACATTCGAGCTGATGTCTGGAGCCTAGGCATCACCCTTGTGGAACTGGCCACAGGAGTGTTTCCATACAGCAACTGCCTTACAGATTTTGAGGTGCTCACTAAGGTTCTCACTAGTGAACCTCCCAGGCTTCCTATGGACCAAAATTTTAGTGATGAATTTCGTGACTTTGTCAATTGCTGGTATGTTACTTCTCAGTGGTGCCATCTAACTCTTATATCTTTAATTTTCACAAAATAGGTTCATTATGATTTAAAATGTTCTTCTCTTTGTGTAGTCTGACAAAAGATTACAAGAACAGGCCAAAGTACCGCAAATTGCTGCTCCACCCCTTCATCACCAAATATGAGACAACCTATGTTAATGTAGCAGAATGGTATGAATCAGAATCAGAACCTTCAAGAAAAGAATTGAGCGCCACTCAGAAACCATCTCAATCCAACCTTAGTCAAGTTGCTCCTCCATCAAGTTCAAATGCTACAGCTACCACCACAGGTTCAGCATTGAATTCGCCCGTTAGAAGGTAGGTTTACATCCGGGGAGTTCTGTGCGTTTTTGCATTATTCCATTGCTTATTTTAAGAATAGAAATTGTAGTTGTTGGCAACCTGGTAGTCATAATGGGATTATTACTTGTACCATATGAAAAATATTACTCTTATCTGTATTAAGTATAGATTTTTCTCTGGAGTTCATTAATTGATTCATCCTTTGTTAATTTTGGCATGTGCTTGATCAGAAAAAGTGTCCTCACTCATACAGCTTTTAAAAGATTTTGTTTGTTTTGTTTTCTGTTTGGTAACATTAACTTTAAGATTTATCATTCCATCGCAACCCGTTCTTCTAGATTTGATTGGTTTTGGTATTTTTGAGTTTCCTTGTTACCAATTTTCTGAGTAGGGCATGTGAACTGTAGTACATTGAAGCATGTTTTATCATTTCCTTTGTGTGTGGCTGTTGGTGATGGTAAAGGTACGACTCTCTTAAAATTCTGCTTAGTAGTGGTTTCAATATGTTAATTTGTTGTCCGTGCCACTTGATTCTGAATAGGAATGTCCACAGTGAATGCCCACATGTTCTGTTAGTTCTGCTCTGAAGTGCCCAGTTAATTAATGAGGTTGTGAATCTCTAAGGCCTCTTACGCCTTAACTGGCCTTCAAACTTGTTACGTTGCATATTCTCCTCCCAAGTTTTTTACTTCTTTTGTATATTTGCCTGGGACTTCCTCCTGGTCTGAAAAATTGCCTTTTGCTGTTACTGACTTAATGTTACACTATTTTTTCGACCACTATTGAATATCACATTATAATCACAATCCCCCTACGGAAAGAAAAAAAGAAAAGATCATTAGTGTGAGAACAGAAAACATAATGAAAACAAGTTTTATGGATAGTAAGGTTTCTACATTCATCCCCCAGTTGGTACAACATTAAGCTCATGATTTTGCAGGAATTCGTTTTCTTAGCTTATAATGTTTGACGACAAAACTATGTTATTTATTATTAATATTATTATAATATTTTATACGTCTACGAAAGTCTGACTTTCACTTCACTGAGGGTATCATGTTGTGCATTTTTTGATGCCAATCAGTTATGCTCTATCTGCCAGTCTAATTAAGTTCTTTTATCTTTTCACATAACTTTAAATAAAGGAAGTGTTAATTGTGATATACGAGAAAACCACTCCTACATTAACTTTGTGTTTGTAGTAGTATTATTTTTTATGTCTTTCATCTTCCTTTTAATTACAACCTCCACATTTATCATCAGTAGTATTATAATTGAGGTTTTGGAAGTGACTGTATGAACTAAGAGCTATTATGTAGGTTACATCATCTGCTACAGGTTTGTCATAAGGATTTCCTTGTTTTGAGTTGTAGGCTCAATTTGCCTGCATCATTCCCATAGTCTCTGTGTGGTTTCTAAGTAGTAAGAATCAGCAAGTATGCAGATGCTTGGCTGCCATTTAGTTTTATCTCAACAATTTAAATTTAAGAATGTGGAATAAATCAACTGCAGTGATGGTAGGGTTGTTACCATTGTATGCATGTGTAGAAACATTTCCTTACTTAGTGAGTGTTGGTTTATTGTGTGTGATGAAAAATGGTTTTGGTTTTCCGTTTGATCCATATTAACTGATGCAAGATCTCCCTTTAGGAATTATTAAAATTCAGGGGCATCCTTTAAATTGTGACATCTTTGGCTCACTTTTTTTTTTTAAAAATCTCAAGGATCAATTTTTTAAAAAGTGGTTACTTGCAGATTCCACCTTTAAAATAGGGCACATATGTTAAACAAGACGCACATATGTGTTACTCTTCTTCTTTTTTTAAATTTTACTGTTTTAAATTTTTTTAAAGAAGGTAAATCCTACTAATGTACTAAATGTCCATTTTTTGTAACATTGATATTTATTTAGCAAGCTCCCTTGCTCAACATTTAAGTAGAGTTAAGTCCAGTAACCTTTTTATTTTTTGCTGGATGTGTGTTAAAATATTGTGGAAGACGAAGGTTTATTCACCCATGTGGTGACAATTTTTCTGTGATAAGCAACTAGACTTTCATTGCCACATGACCAACTGTAGCTAGCAGTTATAATCCAAGCTGTTACGCAAGAATTTTGTTTGATATTATACAGGCTTTGTGGTTTTTAATGCTACCAGTCGATTTCATTCCCATCTTCTTTTTAAGAGAGAGATTTCAAGAAAGACTTTCTCAATTTATCCCATATCATACTCTGGAATTAAGTATTTTCGCTTAGTTTGCCATTTAATAAACCTCTATGTCTGTCTGCACTGATAGACATCTTGATTTCAGTACTTAAAAAAATTTCAAGCTTTGTGCATGCATTTTTAACTGGCAATAGCCTTGTACATCGTGTGTGGCAACGCAGTATTGCTTTTGGCATTATGGTGTACTCTGAAAATAAGTGCTAGTTTTGCATGAGTCATTGTGTGGGGATTATTGATGAAATCTGTTGCATTGTGATTATGGAGCCTGGAAAATAATTCGTTGGAAGGTGTCTTAATGTTATACGGGTGACAATCTTAATTGGACATTTGCTGATGCGTTAGTGTTTCACAATTGTGAATACTTGAATATGTGGTATGACTACTGTCTTCGACATAGTCTTTGAGTAAAAGACAGGTTTTGCTGTTGACATTGGGTGCTACTCTTTCAACAACTGATGTCACAAAACTGTCCTTATGATAGTTTTGCCACTTTTGCTAATCTGGAATATTTTATTCATACATTTCAAACTGATTTGTTGATTCCTGCTTTAAAAATGTACTTTATGCTCATTCATGCGCCTACATCGGCCAAAAATAGTCTTCATGCATGCTATGTACTTCAGTCCCTCTATCTTATGTAGAGTTGCCGTGTAGTAATAAAGCTGATGCACAGTCTTAACATTTAATTTTCTTTCCTCCCTGATCCCACTGTTTTTTCTGTCTGAGCTTGCGTAGGCATAGATATTTTCTGTAGTTAGCAGTAGTGAAGCAACTTTGCAGTTACTTCAGCAAAGTTGTGGATAACATCCTTCCTATGTTTCACATTCTTCCACTGTTTTTTGGTGTGGCCTTTAAGATCTGGTTTTCTGGGTACTCATAAAATAACCTCCTGCAACCTTATGTGCGAGGATTTTATTTTAAAAATGGCCAAAAATATGTTTTGTTTCCTCTCTGAAGAAAAACAATTTCAGATAGAAAACTAAATAAACTTTTTTCCTGACTTCATCACATTGGCATATGTCATGTTTCAATTGAAAAACTATTACACAAATTTGCTTGTCACAATACAGTAGACCTAACACAGTAAAATGGTAAACTATACTTCCCTATTTTCCTTACTCACCAAAATTGAGTCTCCTGTACTACATCCAGGTGAGTAGTCATTTCTGAATTTAGCTTGCATGGAGTTTGAGGTTGTAGTGTGTCACGTTAGCTTGCATGGAGTTTGAGGTTGTAGTTAGTCATTCAACTTTTGCATGACCAAAATTATTACTTGGCAATGTATCATGAGAGAAAATTGCAATACGGACAAATCAATAATTTTATTTTTGAATATCTTATGTTGACAGAGCACAGATGATTGACTTGTGTGCTTCTTTTCCAGGTACTCCGGGACATCGCCCTCCATTGCAGCACCATCTGTAGCAGTGCCATCGATGCCAACATCATCTGTAGCAGCACCATCACTACGGCGCAACCCTTCCACACACTACCCTCAACATGTGCGGTCTGTCTCCGAAACAGGCCAAACTTTTTATCCTGTTTCTCAGTATCAGCCTGTATCATCCCATGGAAGTCCTCACACTTACAACCATTCCTATGGTGAATCAGCAGTGTCTACCAGTGGTGGAAGGTAATTTTGTTCTATAATCATTGCGTCGTGTTCCAGTAGTGTCGTAAAATCTGTAACAGTTCTAAGTTGGCCATTGAACTTTTATCCTGCAGACGGACAGTTATTTCATCAGATGCCACAGCAGGAGGACGTTTTTCCCCCTTCCATTCCTCACGAATGGCTAGTGCTGTTGAACCTGTTGGAGTTGAAGCAAACAACTTACGCTCTACTCCACCACCAATGTCACCGGCTCATGCTTTTTGGCAGGCTCAGGAGGCAAGGGCTGCTGAGTGGGATTCCCAACGTCTCAATATTGGGTATGGAAATTCATAGTTCTTGTTCCATTAGTCATGTGTCTCCCTAGCTTCTTCAATATTTCATTTGTTCTTTTGCAGTCCTGGGTTTATAAATTCACCTGTGCCTGGAAGAAAGAGATTCCCATCTGAACCTCCTCAACAAAGTAACAGAGATTTGTGTATACCTGGGAGCACAAGTCCTTTGGTTCTTCAAAGGTTTTACCATCAACAACAACAGCAGCAGCAGCAGCAGCAGCAACAACAAAACCTTAACCATGTTCATCATTACCACTTTCAAAATCATCACCCTCTTAGCAGTTATTCTCAGCCACAGTCAGCAAATTTGCAGATGTCAAATGATCATCCTGAAAACTTTAAAGAGGAAGAGTCATCAAATTTAGTAAAAAAGAGGTTTACATCAATTTTGAAATTCAATATTGGGGGAAGCAATAATTGTATTAGCAGCTCCCCCAGTAGCCCGGGAAGACTACCTCTTCCTAGACCTACAAGACATGCCTCACCTGGTCCTCCACCTCCGAGCCCAGACCCTCCTCCAAGATTGAGTCGTATGGGTTTGAGTGACAGCTCATCAACCTCTTCTCCTCTTGCTGGAAGGCGGGGTTTCCTAGATGTTTCGCCAGTTAGAAGAAGTGTCCTTGACGGTTCACCCTCACTTCCACGCCGGTAAACAGAGTGGATTTGTTCTTTTGTTTTTGTTGTATCTTTCTCAGTGCTATACAATGACTTAAAGTGAATCTTTCAATGTGCAGGTATGTGTCACCATCCCCACCTCAGCCTCCTCCTCGCAGGTTGTCAACAGAAGGAGGTCCAAACAGTTTCAGTGGATCAAGTGGACTTTTAACAACTAGTGGAATGAACAGCACAAGTGGTACAAACTCAACACCAGGGTCCCCTCAAATCCGAAGGTTTGACAGCATTCGTGCTAGATTCCATTATACACCGCAGCCTCAGCGCCGTATGTTTGGAGCTACATCTGACTTCAATGATCTCTGACGAAAGCTTAGCCGTCTCTGGTTCCCAAACCGTTAGTGGATTTTTCAGTAGAATGGCAGTCTGACATTTCTTGCACTCCCATATTCTATTTAGTTAGATTATGATGACTTTGTTTAATGTGGGAAACCATTATTGTATTGAAGGACAGACTGCAATTTGATCTACTAATTTGGGCTAGAACCAGGGCGGACTAACTTGAACTGTGCCATCAAGGTATTTGATTTGTACCAAACCAATGGGAAGTCACATTTTAGAATAGTATATGTGGTATAAATCCTTGGTTATAAACCTTGTGATGGAAATTTTATGAGCTTATCTATCATGTTAAGTGCTACTCTTATTGTTTTATTATGTGATAATTTTATTTGCTAGCAACACCACCATGAGTGTGGAGTGAATAGATCAGGATCCATCCACTCTCCTCAAATTGTGGAAGTGAGAGGGTTTGCATGATCTGTTGCTCTCATCCCCTAATTGCTCAAGGTGCAAAATATTTTTAAAACATACTAAGTAAAACTCACTTATATCAAACCCACTAAAGTGAATTCCCGCTTATACCACCAATATTGAATTCCCAGTTACATCTATCTTCTGCCTCGGTCTCTTCAAATTTGATATAAGTGTGTTTTACTACCTCTGGAATTGTATGGCTCTTATGACAATCAAATTGATGAGATATCTGCTTGTCTTGAGGTTCATATTACTCATTATGTTTTAATCCTGTAGCTGTATGGTTTTGATAGCAAATTTTTTGCTGAAAACACTTCTGAAGAGACTTATGTCATGTAGGTACATTTTTTTATGTAACAGAATCCCACTGAAGTAGGCAAAGTCATTTTTGTGTCTACATAGAAATTGTAAGGTTACCTTAGTAACATGCTCAACTTTAGGTTAAGTATCAAAGGTAAATTATAGTTTTACATCAGTGGTGTATAGAATATAAAACCATCTCATTCCCAGATCAGATTCTGCTTTAGATTAATGACTCTTGTAATCCCTTCTAAAGCTTGTCTTCTTGGATATTCAGCTTGTTTATTTATTTTTAACGTGGTTCTATGTTCTACATGCTATTCTTAATTTTAGTTTATGAATTTTTCTGAAACTGAAATAATAGTTCAATGCCATTTACATTTTTTGAAAAAAATTAAATAAAAAATGAAGTCAGAGCATGTTATTGCCCTGATTACCCCATTAAAGCAGTCTGGTGCTTTTATTTAATTTTTTTCGTCTTATTTTTTCATTTTAATTAGGTTTGACGGCTTGCATGATAGGCAGCATTGCATGCAGGTGTGAAGTACATTTCTATTTACAGGTACATTGCACATCATTTGTGACCTTTCTTTTTAAAGATTGACCTGCCGCTTCAGGGTAGCATAATTTTTAAATGTATTTTAGTTACTGTGTGTAGTAACTAAGTGTTAAGTTAAATTGTTACTGTTTGACTTAGGTGTGTACATTAGTTTCATATAAACATTTTTCCCAGCTCCTGAAAAAGTACTCTTGTATTGCCTGCAGTTTTGCCGTGACCATTGCTGCTGACTGTTGTTTATAAGTCAGCTGACATACCACCCTCGAAGAAGGTGTGTCTGTGTGTCTGCCATTGTGATATTGTTTTGTGCGTGTATTTATGAGTGAAAGCTTGTTTTTCTTTTTGTATTGACCTAGAGCTTGGAGATTCTTTGTTGTATTTTACTGTAAATCATTTGTGTACATTGAAATGTTTTGTTTACAATCTTGTGTTTTTTTCGTCCAGTTGTTCAGGAATATTCTGTTGACCACCCACATGCTGATTTTCTATTTCTTGTCCATGCCTCATCGAACATTAAAAGCACAATCTTTAAATTTCTACATTGATGTGGACCATCTGGGTATTGACTGACGTTTAATTGGCTAAGAATCTATTTTTCTGTGGGTGGTCTTTAATTTTTGTTTCCTATTTCCTATTTCATCTTGTTACTCTGACTTGCACACAGTCTAAGTTTCTTGAAGTACTCTACTTTGTCATTCTTATTCAATTCAACCTTTGTGCAGTATTGTTATGTGCCAAACAGAACGTTGCAATTATCCTTTGCTCTAGAAGATTGGGCCAGTGTAGCTTTATTTCCTTTTTTTCCTAGATTGTTGGTTTGTGTAAATGTTACAATTTTCTGCTGAATTACAATTTGTCTCAATCAGTTTCTTACCTCTGACATTTTATATACTGCTCTTGTTAGCTTTGTTTTGCAAAATTGTTTTCCATTACTGCATCTGATATATGCCCTATTCTTTCAAACAAAATGTCATTTATTTGCATTAACTCATTGTTTTCTTATGAATTTTATTATTTGTTGCTTGGGTTCTAATGTTAACAAATTGTATTATTGTTAAGAGGTGTCATAATTATATAAATCTCTAAGCTGGTCTCATGGCTATTTCAATACAAGTTTTGAATGTGTTCACTGATGTATTGTCAAATTCAGGTCAAATTGCCATCTACCTATAAGTTTTTGTGGAGCACTTTGTAGAATTACTTTACATAGCATTGGATCAGTGTCATATGCCAGTGTTTGTTACCAGTTGTCTACATCTGAAAGAGAATTGAAAGCATACATTACATGTTTTGTATTTGATGTCTTATCTCCTGCTGTTGTATTGGCTGATGAAAAGATTCATTTCTGCTATGGTTTCTTGGCTTCTCAACCTCGGTCTGTACACCCTATTGCAAGCTTTTTGGTAAATGTCAAAACTGATGTTACATCCATCTTGAACCAACAGTTTTGTTTAAATGTTTGCTTTGCCATGGTTTTTCTACGAATCTTGTTTCCTTTCTGCAGAGAAATAGCTCTTTGCAATGTCAAATTTTAGAGTGTGTGGTGTTTTCAATGCAATATTAGTGCAGTTTTAACTGCAAAGGAAGAGAAATGAAGTTAATTTTTCATGTCTGCATGCTTTATATGAAATCAAAGAAGTTTTAATCTGATTGGAGGGGTCACCAGATGCATGGATATGGAGTTCTATTGGTACTTTTAAATCTGTGGGTAGCACACAGGGTACATGTACTTAGTTCATTTACTCACAAGTGCTGATATCATGATTAATTCTACTGAATCCTCCTTGTTTATTTTTATATTGTAGACCTATGAATCACTGTGGGATGCATTGTCTTAGTTGCCTCCTTTGAACATCTATGAAAGCAGTAAAATTAAGTACTAGTCATAGGCCATAAACCCCCATGGTTTGCCATTCACATTTGCATTACTGGTTTCTTAGTTCTTTCCTTTGTATTCGTGAGTTGTATTTTTCAAGTACATATGTTTAAATTTAATGAAAATTTAATTTGTTTTTTTTTCCTAGGGCTTTTCTCCTATCTTACATAAGAGTTGTAATTGGTTGTAATGCTTAATTTGAGATCTTATTTTTGTGAAGCATATTTAGTTTGACATTCCTTAAAGCTATTAGAAAATGTGAACTGCCTTTCTATGAAAAGTTTTCTTTAAGACTGCTTATGAAGTTATTTATGTGCATGCAGTGAAATCATCACATGCTTTGTTTTTGATCAGTATCGCCAAAGTACAGACTGTGAGCTTGTCTTGTTAATTCTATAAAGGTCGTTGTTCGTTGTGTGATTATCCAGTGACATCTTGATGCTACTGAGAGCATTAGTTTTTTCACGGCTGATCCTGTTTTCTTTTTGTATCTCTTTGAAACATATTTCCTTTAGTATGATTATTGTATATTTGATATTGTAAAAATAGATCGAACACCCCTTATTTGTCTTGTATCATAAGGTAAAGTCATGATTGTTCGACCTGTACATATTAAATAAAGTGTACTTAATGAATATACAACCCTTTGAAGTATGTGTTTACTTATCTATCCCTATCTTCATCCACAACTATTTTTGTCAGCCATTAATTATGAGAATAATGGCCATCACCGAATTGTGTTGTGATGAATGTGAGTATACACATCTGTTCACTGGCGGGATTTATTATGAGTATAACTGGCAACAAATCCTACAAAATTGAGGGGACGACAACAAATGCATATGCATAACTCATCATTTCGTCTGCTCGGAAACCCTAACCTTCCGAAACGCCGAACACACCTGTTGGTGTCTGGAAGGCCGTGGCCGAGGCGTCGAACCGAACCACGCGCTGTTGTTTATTTACTCCGTTGATTTGTTTACATCGGGGAGCGCGTGGATCCGTGGACCAAGGTCTGGTCCTGATCATGGCAAGGATCACACATCACACCTCAATTCCCGTCCCCTCCCCCTTGTCCTTTTCTCTCGCTCTCCACCTCTCCAGTTGCCCGGCCTCCTCCTACCTCACGCCGCGCCCCTCCGCTACCTTCCACTTCCACTCTTCTGTGGCCACAGGAGACAGTCAGCACTCAGTCGTTTACTGGCCGGGCCGGTTAGTCGCACGACGCTTGTCTACCTGGACGTTTCGAAGTGTATTTCATTCATGACCAACTCCCGCTGCCACCTGAGCGCGGAGCGCGGGCTGTGATAAGCGTGATAAGTGGTCAGCGATCAGGCGGGCCGGTAACAGAGCCTGGGCCTGAGTGGACAGGACACAGCAAATATCCTGATCGAACTGAGTCGGCCAAAAAATTGCGGACCCTCTCTCTCTCTCTTCCCTTCAATCCAAGTGACAGTGATAACATAGGAGAGTGACAGTGACACTTAAGTGATACGCTCCTGTGTTGGTGTCGCTTGCCTTTTGTGTGTCGGGGCAGACACTGACTTGTTTGTGAGTTCGACGAGTACTCCTTGAGAGGAATGTGAGGAGCGTCAGGAATCAGAGACTGTGAGGTCCTGTGATGGGGAGAGCTGATGTAGTTGGTGCTCTCAGTCGGAAGTGACATTAAGTGAACCAAGGCGGAATAATCGTATCACAACATGGAGATCCCTGTGGATTACCTTGGCTTTGCAGCCATGGACCGACGCCTCTCTTCTCCCATGATGCCCTGGATTATTGCAGAAATAAAAATGAGGGGCATGAGAGAAAAGGTGAGGAATTCAATTGTTGCATTTCACGCAGTCATTGTTTCACTTTCTTATCATTTAACCTCATGATGGGATGATATTAAGTACAGCACATACTACAGATGATAATAACGTCAATGCTTTTCCCATCTCATACTGGTCTTAATAAGTGGGATTGGCCCTTGCTCTAATTACAGATGACGCTGTCCATCTGCGATGGCTTCATTAAGGGCTTCAATGCGGGGGAGAGTGACCCCACTCACCTGTCTACTGCCAACAGTGAGCCGCTCTTTAAGCACTCTCTGAGCCAGATCAAGAAGTACTCCCACATGTTTGGCAGCCACTGCAACTTCCTGTACTTCTTGAGAGACCCCATGGAGCCCAATTTGCTATTCTGCTACCTGTACCAGACAGAGGACCCTCAAGATGTGAGTCTCCTTTTTTTCCCAATTTTTCATTTCAACTCTATGATAAAAATACACTAGCCGCCGAAGGTCTTAGTGACCTACAGTGTAAGCAGGTGAGGAGGGTTGGATCCGCTGTTCGCTCACGGGTGTCGATGGACAACTTTCTGGCCGAGAAATAGGAAAATGTGGTCATCCCTGACCGGGTGTAGAACCCGCGGCAGCAACCCGGATCCCCGCTCATGGGCCCGCTGCTCATGCTCCGCTCATGGGTCCGCTCATTGGTCCGCTGCTCATGCTCCGCTCATGGGTCCGCTCATTGGTCCGCTGCTCATGCTCCGCTCATGGGTCCGCTCATTGGTCCGCTGCTCATGCTCCGCTCATGGGTCCGCTCATTGGTCCGCTGCTCATGCTCCGCTCATAGATCCGCTCATGGGTCCGCTGCTCATGCTCCGCTCATGGGTCCGCTCATTGGTCCGCTGCTCATGCTCCGCTCATGGGTCCGCTCATTGGTCCGCTGCTCATGCTCCGCTCATGGGTCCGCTCATGGATCCGCCGCTGCCGTTCATGGCCGGGCCGAACCCACAAGTACATGCTAATTCCCTTGCCGGCTTATGCTCTGTCCAATTGCCGGGATGAAACGATGAAACTCAACTCCTGCCGAGATGTTTTGCGTCATTGCTTGGGCTTGGGAGCCTTCGGGCAGACCTTGCCCCCCTCCCCCGCCCCCCTTTGCAACCTTGTCTTGTTTTTGTTGTTTCATGGACGGGGGAAAAGGGGGTGGGGGGAGCATCGTCCCCGAGTCGCGAGCCGCCCCACCCCACTCCACCCCGCCGAACATATCCGCGCGGACCAGAAAGCTAAGGCTTACTCAAGGCGGTGGTTTTTTAGTCCGGCGCCTGAACCCCGTCTCTTTAGGGGTCATTCGTAAATGCCGTGATGCCGCTTAAAGTCTGCCGGTCGGTGCCCCGTGCTCGAGAACCCCGTGGCGGTCGCGGCGGGGCGTTGACCGGTATGCTTTTGACCTTGTAGGCGGGAGAGTGAAGACCGCGGACGGCGATGACGCTGTACCGCTGCGTATGGCCTATGGGCGTTACGTAGTTCGTGAACGCCCCCTTTCAGACGCCTCTCTCCTTCCCGCGTTCGGCTATGAGCTGCAAGCAGGTTTTCTAAGAGGCTCTTAAGCGGAAGCCGAAGAACAAAAACTCTTCCAGAACGGAAACTCTCTAGAGCAGGTATGAGAAACCGCGATGCACAAGCGGTGGGGGGGGGGGGGGGCTATCCGCAAATCCACTCAAACCGCCATTCAAGTTTCTCACTCGAGAGTTTCCGGCCTGGAAGTGTTCGTGTTCTTCAGCTTCTGTTTTCAAGTCTCGTTCGAAATCTCTTTTGCTCCGTGCATTTCCGACTTGGCGGGGAGATGGGTAGCAGAGATGTGTGTGTGTGTGTGTGTGTGTGTGTGTGTGTGTGTGTGTGTGTGCGAGTGTGTGTTGTGCGGGCTTACCCGCGGTTAGCCTGGATGGGCCGTCTGACGAGGTGAGCGGGTTGGCGCGGCGGGGCGCGGCGGGTGCGGCGGGGAAGGAGCGGAGGGCATGTCACTTTCGTCCTTGGCTTCGGCGCGGTCCGGGATCGAACCCACGCATCTCCCGCGCCTGCGTGCTGCCGAGCCGGGGCGGCTGCAGTTGGTTCCGACGCCCGATACCTGCGCGACTGCGAGCGCTGACCTACCGACCGAGCGGAGCCGAGCGCCGAGCCGAGCCGGCATCCGGGATCGTAAATAACACGAAATTGAGTACGTGACGGAGAACACGTTCAAATGCTGGTCATGGGAGACGGGAGGAAAAAGCCCCCACGACGCGACGCGCTCGCCCCTGCCGGGAATCGAACCCGCGGACCGCAGCCGTACCGCGCTCGTCGTCACGTTTGTCATCTGCCGAGTCGTGACTTGAACGCACGGCTGTCCTGCCCCATCGCTGGGAGGCGGCGGTTTGATCCTCGCTCGTGAGTCGCGCGCACAGTTGGGCCGCATATTTCCCCCGTTCCTTTGCTTTATAATGACGCGCTCGATTGGCCCGGAGATTGTCACGGGGGGCCAAGGGGGCCACGGGGGGCGCGGGGGGCCACGGGGGCTGCGGGGGACCTGTGGTTGTCCCAGAGGTCGACCGAATGAGTAGGCAAATGAGTAGGGCATGAGGGTGGCATAACCAGGAGCTCGCCATGAGGCAGGGCACGGCCATGGCACGGCGCATACGCAGCACATGACCGCACCACCAAGCCATGTTTTATGCATGGCACCGGTGATCGCACTGACATGAGGTTTGGCGGGCATGCCGACTCCTGCCCGGACCCGACCGGACCCGGCCCACAAACACTCAGTGTTCCAGTAAAAATTCAGTAAAAAAAAAATCGTTAAAAAAAAAAATTGGAAAAATAGTTTTTAGTTTGAGTTTTAGTTCCTTTGCGCGCCGCCGTGTCACTCCACGCCCCCTCCGCCCCAACCACCACCGCTGCTGTTGATGTTGCTGATGTTTTTGTTGGCGCTGCAGATGTGCCGATCCGTCGCGGGTTTGTTTTGCTTGCCGTGAGTTTTATGGGAGTGTCGTCGAACTGTTTGCTGCGGCACGCGGCACCTGTCGCGGCGTCTCCGAGCCACGGCGGAAGGTCTTTTTCTCCTCTTTTTCCAGAAATGGGTCTGTGATTGATGACCCCGTGTGTATCGTTAAATTCATTATTGTTTGGCTGGATTGAATAATTACGGGCGCCAATGATGGTGGAGTATTGTGACGAGGGAGAGGGATATGCAGATGGGGAGAGGAACGAGAAAGACGGAGAAGGAGAGAACACACGTGACGGTCCGGGGCGGTTCGGAGCTCCGGGGTCTTATCGGCTGCGGTGAAAAGTTCCGACGGCCAAACTGTTTCGTGTGCCATTACGGTAATCCACCCACTGAATTATGGTTGTCTCCTCTTCTTTTTAAAAAAGAAGAAAACGCAAACTCTTAACCTACATTCTCACTTATACTCACTTAAACACCTCTTTTCTGGTGTCACCAGTGGGAGGTAAGAGGACTGTTGCATTATTATTCCATTACTTTCTAAGAGCTAATGCTGTAAGGGAAGATGCACACGACGCAAATATTCATTATGCACTTGGACGGAGATGTCAGAGTTTGTGGCATTCGTGGAGTCCGCATATTAATTTTTTCGGGCAATTTGTTTATTAGGAATATTTTTAGCTACCACTTTATTGCACTGTTCCCCCCCCCCCCCCGTCTCGAATTTTTGAAAATTTTGAGGGGCTCGAAGCTAATTAAATTATGCGGGAGTTGGTGAAAAAGAAAAAAGACACTGCCTGAAAATTTTGACAGCGTGTGTGAGGCACGCCTTTTCCTACTTTTCTTGCTATTCGAATTTCTAGGCGTATCTAGGTGTGGAAATAGCGGTGTGGAGCGGGAAGGCGATAGGTGACGCCGGGCAAGGCCGGGGCTGGGCTGGCTGGGCTGGCGCCAAGGCTGCTGCGCTTTCGTTTCATCCGGCGGTCGGCGGCCGGTGTCTATCGGCATCGGAGGAGAAAGTGATGGGCTGCTGTCGTGTTCGCGCTCACGGCAGCACGCGCCGCCACACGCCACGCGCCACGCGCCCGAATCTGCACGGGCGTGTTGCCGACGCTAGGTCGGTCTTGCCAACCGCACGGCAGTCGCGTCGCGGCACTCGGCAAGGAGTAAAATAAATAACTACTCCGCGCGCTAAACTGTTCCGCTCGCGGCGGGTGTGGCGAGTCCGACCTCGGGTCCAACCGGCCGCCGAGCGGACACAACAAGACAATTTATTGGGCGCCACCGCTACTCTGCGACCGGTAATGTGGTGGTGGTGGTGGTGGAAGTAGTAGGAAGTCTAACACATTTTTTTCCGCGTTTCTTGGGGGTGTTCTAAAAAAAAGCAAAAAAATAAATAAATACAGACACAACAAGTTTTCTTTCCCTCCCAAGGTCTAGGTCCCATGACGCGGAGCCCCGCGTGCAGCCATGAGGTGCAGCTGCAGTCGGAAATGACCGCGGCTCGCTAATTCCCCGACATGCGTGCATGCATGTGCATGCATACTATGTACTCACCCGCGCAGACGGATCCAGCAGCAGACGAACTCACAGACACACTAGCAAACACCCACTGACGGAAGGCAGACATTACAGACCCACAGACTTTCCCATGTCCACCCATATGTCTCCCACGCACTCATACTCGCAGACACACGCAGGCCCTAAATACCTCTGGCCGAAGTTTTTAGCAGACGATTCATTGAAAGGGGATTTATATATCAAATAATGATAATGAAAATAATAATAATAATAATAATAATGATAATAATAATAATAAAAATTAATGTGTCAGCGGCTTGCGTACTCTCGCTTCGCGAACTCGTGCTGACGTCACCGGGAGGACCCCCCCCCCCCCCCCTTGGCACGGGTGGGAGAGAGAGGGAAAAGGGGGTGGGGGGAGGGGGGGGGAAGCGGACATTGTTCCGTCTCCTCGAGACGAGGCATGCATGCGTGCGTGCGAGCAAGGTATGTCATGTCTGTCATCGGCACACACACACACACACACACACACACGCTCCTGTGCATGCCAATCGATGTCTTTAGCATGGCTGCCTGAGCTCCAAGGGCCCGCGGTGGCTGGCACAATAAGGAAGGATGGTTGACAGTTGACAGGCTCCCCGCTTCCGCTGCATGTGGAATTTTTCATACACCAGGAGGCCTCCGCGACAAAGCTGGTTGCGATTTTTATACACTGTATAGTTGGCCGTGCGCGCGTGATGCTGCATGCGGGATGACGTGAGAAGGCTCTCTCTCTGTCTCCCTCTTTCTCGCACAGATCTGCATTGTGACGTCTTTCGGTGGGAATCTGACCCACAGCGAGGCGGAGGAGGCGTACACCCCGCTCCAGTTTGTCTCGCCTTGCCCTCTAATTTTCTCGTTTTCCTCTTCCTCTTTCGTCTCTGTACGTGTGTTCTCTCCCTCTCCGCCTTGTTTTCTTCTGCCTGGCTATGTCCTTCCCGTCCCTGATGCTCGCTAGCTGAGTACTAACATCCTCCTGTCAAGAGCCGAGCCTCGTACAGTTTGCCATGTGCCGCCGGCCCGGTCCCAGGCGAGGGGTCCACAACTCGAGACAATCAGTGTACACATTTTCAGACAATCAAACACAATCTTCGATTAAAAATCTTAAAAACTGCATTAACATGAGGTTTGAGCTAGGGCTAAGAACATCCGTTGAATGCCATTACTAGACTAAAATTTAAGTTGCAACAGTCGACACAATCAGTGTACACTTTTGGACAGAGTTGTGGACCCCTCGGTCCCAGGGGCGTGCCGGGAGGGGGGGGGGGAGGGGCAGGGAGGCCCATGGCTGCCCATGGCAGGCCATGACACGCCTTGTGGTCATTGAGAGATACTCGACCCGGCCAGAGTCTCGAGTGAGCCGGAACCTCTTTATTCGAGTCACACGCATAAACCTCGCGGACGTAAACATGATCACGCCAAGCCAGCCGCTTGCACGGCACAAACGCGAGCATTGGGGGGCCGTTCTTAAATTGCGACCAGACACAGATAATTACCCCCGCGGCCAACGCCAAAAGCATTCCGGTCGCTACCCCGCGCTCGAGCGCCCGGTCGTTGGGTGCTCGAGCGCGGGGTTAGCGATCGGAATGCTTTTGCAGACGTCATGGACGAAGCTCCTATCCGGCGTGGGAGCCGCACAGCCGTGCTGGGCAAGGCTAGCTAAAGAGGGACCGGAGGACCACCAGCGTTCGGCCGTAGCGCCTTTCCCACGCTTCAGTTCTATCCATCCCCTGTAAGCGTTTCGCGCCTCCCTGCCCGCAGCCCGTGGCGGCCGTTGACCCCGTTCCGTTACCGTGCCGTTCAGAGCAGCAACTGCGAGCTCTCGAAAGCCATTTCGACCTTGACACATGGCCTGCTGCATGCACTGCGCCACCACCTCTGGATAGTAGGATGTATTTTTAGTCGAACGCATATCAGCATCCCATGCGACACGCACCACACGCAGGCATGTGAGGTTTCTGGAGCACAGGCGGGTGACAATCGGCAGACCATAGCTCTTGTCTCGCTCGCGCTCCGCTTTCTCTCTCTTCAGCCACCTCCCACCGCGCTTGTCGCTTGTTCTAAATGTACGGATAACGAGAGAGTATATGCCCCAAAGTGTTCACTGATTGTGTGGATTTTTGCAACTAATTTGCAGAAAATTCGAAATTTAAGTGTAGGAATGACGTTGTACGGCTCTTCTCTGGGATGTAGTTCATAATGTAGCGTAATGTGGCTCAAACCTACTGCTAGGGCAGTTTTGAAGAGTTTTAATCGATGGTTGTGTCTGATTGCCTCAAAACGTGTGCACTGATGTACTAGGTGTATCATTGGCCCCGGGCAGTTTCGGTTTTAGGCAGTCCCGCAAAGCACTATCTCCGTCTCCTTCTGTCTCACGCGTCTGGCCGAGCCAGAAAGAGACGGAGATAGCGTGTTGCGGGACTGCCTTAAACCGAAACTGCCCGGGGCCAACGATACACCTGGTATAGACCCCTCGGAGAGAGGTCCACGAGGCGCCAGTGGGGGAGGCAGCCCCGCCGCGCCCCGCTGCCGTGCGGGCTTGCCTACCCGGAGCTGTCCGGGCGCTGCCTGTCTGGTAGGCATCGCGTGCTGCCTACCTGACACGGGGCTCACGCCGCTTCGCTGAGGCGGATGCGCGCATGCGCACTAAACCGGAATCGGGCGGGTGCCAGCAGTGCCAGCCTCAGAGGCACCGGAGGAACGCAGCCGGCTCATTGATATTCACGGAATGGGCTGGATTTCTCAAAGGGCCGTGCCGGTTCTCATGCACCAGCGCGAGGCGGACATCCGTAGGAGCGAGCTGGCGCTGTGGACAGGGATGAGATGCGTTTTGGTGCATTCTCTGTGCTTTCTCTCACAAGTCGCTGATTCAGAGTTACCGCTTTGCTTGGAGGCCTCTAGGGGGCTCCCGGCCCCCTTTCGGGTGCCCCCGAAGATACCCTTTCCTCTGGGGCCTCCCCGGGCAGCCCCGGCCGGGGCCGCAATCCGTGCCTGGCCATGGAGTTAACTGTCATTTGCATTTGATGCCTCTCCTCTGTGGTGCGAAAAGCTTCTCAAACGGCACGAGCACTTTGACCGGCACTTGATACTGGGCTCATTTTATGTCGTGGCGAGAAGCCGTCGCAGATTGTTAAATTTCGCGTACGTATCGTATTGATTCATGAAGCTGACTTGTTGACAGTGTCCGCTGTCCGCTCATTATAAATGGGGGAATAATTATCATCATTCAATGTAAACTCATTACGCTTTCGTACGCGTTCATATGGAGCCTACTGGTCAGTAGCGCAAAATTTTCAGAATAATAGTGACCATGATTGGTTTATTTACAGTGGCTCCCTCGGGAGGTTACGGCCCGTAGTCTATCGGCATTCCTTTTTGTGCGTTCTACACCGAGTGTCTCTGCCCATGTGCTGACAGCAAAGTGGCCACTCGAAGTCAGCCACCCGACGGTCACCTTCCTGACCTTCCTCCCCAAGGTCACTGAAGGTCACTGAAGGTGTGCCTGGGACAAACTGTTTGTCATAGCACTATTTTTACAGGGAGAAAACGCAAGAATGTGTATGAAGTTATTTCGTTGCAGCGTACGGTTTGATGGGTGTGCATTTGAGGGGTACCGTTAAATTTTCCATCCAAATTTCTTTGTCGGTGGCTTTTTATGAGCAGCAACAGCATATTTTGCTCTTGAGTAACTTCTCTCTCAACTGTTCTCTCGGTTTATTTTCCATTTAAATAGTGCTGCAAATCACGCTCGCTCTGTACAAATGTAGGGAAACCTTCCCATTCTTTTCGCGAATCCCCGTTCTGTCGGGCACGAATGCGGTTTATTGCTGCAGACCTGGGACTCTGTTAAATAATGCTTCACTTCTAAGAAGAGTGTGGTGACCAACCACGCTTTTTCTAAGCGTAGTACCCAACTCACTAAGAAAAAAAAAAGTAATCAATATACACCCTCCAAACCAAAAAAGTCAGATTAAAAAAAAAAAAAGTGTAAGAATTCAGCAAAAATTAGAAAGAAAAAAAAATCAGAAAAATATAATTGAAACATCAGAAAAAAATATTCAAAAAATTCAATTTTGATTTAAAATCCTGGAACGCTTGCATGACGAGTGAGGGAGCCGTCGGGTTGGCTGGGTGTGGGGGTGTTTGCTGTGTCGCTTGGGCCTTGGTGTTGGCGGTGTTGTGCTGCACGGCTTGTCACGGCTATTGAGCCATCAAGGACAGATGAGTCCCGGCAATCGCAGCAAATCGATTGGGACGAATCTGGTCGAGATGGAGACGGATGCGGCCTATGCATATGCAATCGCCCCGGTTGTGTGTGTGTGTGTGGGGGGGGGGGGGGGCGAAATCTTCTTATACGACGAAATTTAACAAATCGGCGCAGTGCTGTGTAGTGTATAGTGAATTCAGGGAATCGAGTCGTCGCCTAGAGCCGCTGTCCGTGTTTGATGCAATGATCGGTCCCGAGAGCACGGCGGTGCGTCGCTGACGGCGACGGCCGTAAAGCCAGAGCTGGAGCGCTGCCACCCGGCTGCCACCCGGCTGCCACCCGGCTGCCACCCGGCTGCCACCCGGCTGCCACCCGGCTGCCACCCGGCTGCCACCCGGCTGCCACTCGGCTGCCACTCGGCTGCCACCCGGCTGCCACCCGGCTGCCACCCGGCTGCCACCGCGCCGCCCACCGAGGGGGCCGATGCAATCCAGGAGGCTGCCACACGGGCGCCATTTAACAGTCTGTGGGCTGTGGGCTGTGCGCTATCGGCAGGGCGAGGAGCCGCCGACCCCGGCAGCACTTGCAGGCCACAGGCCACACGTTAACTTGGCGGGTCCACTACGCACGGTTAAAATTTTTGCTGTCCCTGAGGAAAATACTGCTCTGTAAAAATATTTATCGACATTTTACGACAGTCCTCTGGCTAAATCTGGAAAACAGAAAGGTCGTCACAGACCAAGTGACGAATAAATCGTCACCGAGAATATTTTGGCGAAAACCGCTAGAAAAGTATGTCTTGGTGAAGTTTGCTTAGATGTGACGAATTTATTAACCCTGCGAATAAGTCGTCACGTGACAAATAACTGTCGTGAAGTGACGACGTATACGTATTCAGGTGATCAGCGAATCGTCACAGCTTTTCTCGTCATATGACGAAAAAATATGAACAGTGTGGTGTTTTCTGTAGAGAGACTGTTGCTGTAATCTAGAGAGACTAATTTTGCGAAGAATCACTTAGGAAAATTACTGCTCGAAGAGACAGCAGAGTCTATAGGGACACAACAGTCTTGGGATCTTGCAAAAAGAGTCTACAGCCTTGGGATGTTACAGTTGAGAGAGGGACTACAGTCTTGGGATGTTACCAAGCGTCTGTCTGTACCACTTCATTTCTTTCCACTTCCTTTGAGTCATCACCGTCTTCTGTCTTGCTTTGCTCCCCCCCCCTTTTTTCCATCCTCCCCCCTCCCACCCCCTTCTCCCTCTCCCTCTCTTCACCACCCCATCCAACCTCTAAATCTCTAATTGCCCCGTTCCCGTTCTCTTTGTGTTTTATTTCTCTTCTGGTACCCACTCTCCTCATATCCTATCGTCCCCGCCTTAATTTTCGTGTGCCGTTCCGCTGTTTCTGCGCTTTTGACCCCCCCCCCCCTTTTGACCCCCCCTCTCTCTCTCTCTCTCTCTCTCTCTCTCTCTCTCTCTCTCTCTCTCTCTCTCTCTCTCTCTCTCTCTCTCTCTCTCTCTCTCTTCTCCCCGTTCCGTGTTCCCATCTCCTTCTCCCTCGCCCCTTCCTCGCTGGTGCAGCTGGCGTGCACTGGCGTGACGTCGTGCTGGCCGTGCTCAGCTTGTTGTTGTTGTTGCCCGGGCCCTTGCCCGGTTTATTTTCGCGTCGCCACTCGGCCAGGGCGTGCTGTCTGCTGCCGCCGCGGTGCCGCTGCAAAAGTACGGCGGCCCGCGGCGTGTTCGAACCCTCGAACCCGGGCCCGGGCCCCGCGACGCTGCGTGTGTTGTCAGATGACCCCGAACAGGGTCGGAGGGGAAGTGGGTGGCGCGATCTGCCCCGGAGAGGGGGGGTGTCTTCATGGCACTGCGTAACCTGGCGGTCTAACGTGTTCCTCTGGATGCCTGGAGGTAAATAAGCTCGGTAGTGTTTTTCAAAAGCTACGTCCTTTTTTTGACAAAAGAATAAAAAACTATGGGAGAAAAGCAGGACAAAACTACGGAAAAGACCAGGGCAGTATACGGAAATTTGCGAAAATCACTCATCTTAAGGGTGAAAAAAAAAACCATGGCAAACCTAACAGAGAAAAGTTGTCAGTATTATAAACTATTGTTCGCTCAGTGAGGTCCGCTTCGGCGTGAATCACTAGGGATCATCCGTAAAGTAAGTCAGTGACACTGTCGACCAGAGTCTGGGCTCACATAGCGCCGGGTGGGTAGGCAATCCCGACCTCTGCGTGCACGCGTGTCGTGCGGGCTGGCCTACCCCGACATTCGCAGGCGCTCTGGCGCGAGGTGTGTGCTTTGGACTAGGCTGGCCTGGACGCGGTGCACCAATCGGAGCGCAGTGCGGGGCTCGTGCACCAATCGGAGCGCAGTGCGGGGCTCGTGCACCAATCGGAGCGCAGTGCGGGGCTCGTGCACCAATCAGAGCGCAGTGCGGGGCTCGTGCACCAATCAGAAGCCGCGGCAGTCACGTGGTCCGCGCTGCGCGCTTTTTCGAACCGAATCATCCGGCAGCCGAGTCCGGGGTGCGCCCGGGCCGGCCGGGGGTGAGTCAGGGTGGGGCGGGTCGGCCTGCAAACAGGATGAGGCCAGACCCGGCCTCGGGCACACGGAGCTGTGGGTGAGGTGAGGTGAGGTGAGGCCACTGGAGGAATAAGCACGAATGTTTGTGACTTAACCACGCGTGCTTTATTGGTCCACGACGGTAGCAGTACAGTAGTATTTATCGATGCCCGTCGAATATGATCGAGTCTGTTAAGTTTCCCTCTTTTGAAGTTCGTAAGGATGCCTGCAACAGAGAGGCAGAACTGAAATCGACAATCGCGCGAGTTGGAGTATTCGACGGGGATTTCTGGAGCACCACGGCCGACCGTGAATGTTTACGTGCGGTCTGTGAATAGGTGCAGCGTGGCTATCGGGCCGTCCGCCTAACGCGGGTGCGTATCAGGCTGCACTGGGAAGGAAAGTATGCAGGAGCGGAAGTATCCCGTGGACGTAGGATGAGTGCAACGTAAGAAAATCACGATGCGAAAAAGTCTCAGCTGGTGGCAGGTTAAAATAAATTATACCCTCACAAAAATAAAAGGATCAACTTAGCAAGTTTTGAATAAAGTGCTCACCTTTGAGAACCCGCAGGTGCCCGCTGGTCCCCGCAGTTCACGGCGGGGTGAATTTGACCCAAATTACATGGATGGCGTCTCTGGGCGTTGGTCGCGCCGTAGCCCAGTGGGCCCCCCCCCTGTTTGCAGAGTGAGGGGGGGGGGGGTACTGGGGGAGGGGGGGGGGGGCGCCGTGACGAACTGGGCGCACGCCCCGAGAACGTGGTTGGCAATTGAATGGACGGAGGGGGTGGTTGCGGTTGCCAAACTGATTGGTACTTGACAGGTACCCAAAGGGGGCACCCCCACCACGAGAGAGAGACAGGTCTCTGAAAATGTCGAAATTTAACAAATAACGATGTAGACCGGAATTAACACTTATGATTTCCACGTGCTCCTCCGGCTCGGCGGAGAGCCGAGAGAAGGTCTGTTTTTGTGCCGAAAAGCAACCATGGGTCTCCGATATGGGGCCTCGAATATTCAAGTCGAGCTTCCAAAGAGGGATATTTGATGAGAAGTTTGGTGTGACTGGAGGTGCCAGTCCGATCAGCTGTCGGCTGCTCTGCTGTGGCGGCGTGTGCGAGGCAAGGGCTGCCAGAGCCGGCCGCCCGCGGCTGCTGCGGGGGGAGGGGGCGCCGCCGCGGGGGAGGAGGGGGCCGTCGGGGGGAGGAGGGGGGGCGCCGCCGCGGGGGAGGAGGGGGCCGTCGGGGGCCTCGGCGGCGCTGGCGGCCCCCAGTGTTCCGCGGCGCGAGCCCACGAACGGCACCTCCGTCCGCCGCGCTTCGCCGTCGTGCTCCAGGGCGCGAGGACGCATGTGCGTCTGTGACCGCGCCCCGTCACCCCCAGGGCCCCCGACCCCCCGGAACCCCCCGGCCCCCTCCGGGGCCCCCCACCTGCCCAGGTAGCGTGCCCGCGGCCCCGCGGCACCCCCGTGCGCCGACCCCCCGCCGAGTGTGACCCCCGCCCTGACGAGGACGCCGTCGTAGGACGCCGCCATGGACGTCGTCTGGATGTACGGCCTGCACATGGGGCCCGGCGACCTCCGCGTCCACCCGGGCGCGAGGGAGTGGATGGCGGGGACGTCGTGGCAGAGCCGGCGCCTCGCGGTTCGGAACCAATACGTGCACATTCGTATGGCCGGGTCCCGGGTGGTGTTGTGCGGTGGAAGGTTCACGTGTCTGTCGTGGTGAAGGGTGAAGGGCCGAGAGGGTTGTGGGGTGGATGCCGTCCAGGCACGCGGCACGCACGCAGCACGCAGGGACCACACACGACATCGTTGCGAATTCGTCGAATATTGACTGCCCCAAGGGGTCCCTCACTCAAAAAAATCAATGTTTACCCTCAAAAGCACCAGAGAAAAAAAATCAGAGAACAGTCAGGAAAAAGTCAAATGATCGAATTTGGATATTTAAATCATGGTACGCTTGCATCGCTAGGACTCCTCTCAGGTCCTGTCGCCCTAACCTTTCGCCTCTGTTTTGCCGGGGTGTCCCGGGTTCGAATACCGGCTCTTTCGCCGCGCGTTTGTCCTCCACCTGCCGCGAACGCCCCCATATCGCCACTGAAAAGTATCTCTGAACGTGGGACACTTCACATCCATCGTTGCATCAGCCTAGCGCTTTTTTTGTTGCCATTTTTATATTTTTTTTACGACCCACGGACTTCGTCACTCATGTTTTAGAGCGAATCCGTTTCCACACCGCACTGTAAAACTATTTATCGTCACTTTACGACAATCCTCTGGCTAAATCTGAGAAAAGGAATAAATCGCGTCACAGACCTAGTGACGAGCACGTAGTCACCTAAAATATCTTTGCCCAAACAGCTATAAGCGTATGTCCTCTTCCAGTTTGCTTAGATGTGACGATTCATTCGTCACACGGAAATGTCGTCCCGGGACGAATAAACGTCGTAAAGTGACGACACTGTCAGGTGGTCAATGAATCGTCTCAGATTTTCTCGTCATATGACGAACAATATTTCCAGTGCACAACCCTCTTCCCTGCTGGTGGTCGGTCACTCGCCCCTTTTTCTATTCTCGTCTCGCGTTTTTCTTTTGGCGCGGCGGAATGCATTATGCCTTTCGGTCATCGAGTGATGATTGAAATTGATGGATTCGACGGGCTTTTAATTGGAGTGCGCGACGGCCGCCTGTCGGGCAGTCCAAGCGATAGCTACCCTCCCCCACCCCACCCCTCCCTTCTCTGTCGTCAGAGCCCTGCTTCCCCTAGACCGAGGGCAAGGCAAACTCGTGTCGCCCCCCCCCCCCCCCCTGCCCGCCGTGCCAGACAGATGACACCCCGGGACGTGGGCGGTCTGGTCTGCTGGTCGGATAGCAGCGGGTGCACGTGTGCGAGTAGTGTAGCTGCCGCTCTCACTCACACATACATATCGCACTCGCGAACGGTGCGGTGCGATATCGAAAGTACAAGTGTGTAGCCGTGTGTTCGTCTCCCAAAAGAGTGTACAAGTAGAAGCAGAAGCACCCAGCTGGTGTCGGGTGCCGCGGGGATTCGAACCCACGACGTGCTGTGTTTGTGTGTGTGTTTGTGTGTGTGTTTGTGTGTGTGTGTGTGTGTGTGTGTGTGAGAGATAGACACAGAGAGAGGGAGAGGGAGAGGGAGAGAGAGAGAGAGAGAGAGAGAGAGAGAGAGAGAGAGAGAGAGAGAGAGAGAGAGAGAGAGAGAGAGAGAGAGAGAGTAAGACGTGCTCGCACGGCCTATGTGGTATAATCACGCGCGAGAAGTTGTGTCCCCTTGCGCTGACTATCTGTCAGCCCCGCTGGCAGACCGCCCCCGCCTCCCTACCCCACCCCTGCCCCCGCCCCCCCGGCTGACTCCGTACGCCTGCCTTTGCAGCAGCCCCCCAGTAGGCCTGGGCGGTATAACGATTTCAATATCAATATCCAATATTTCAAAATATTGGATTCAACACCAATATCCAATATCCTGTATTGGATATTGGCTCCAATATCAATATTGGAATATTGGTGTCCAATATTCCAATATTTGTATTGGAGTATTGGTTTCCAATATTTGCATTGGAACATTGGTTTTCAATATTCCAATATTAATATTGAGATACTGGATTTCAGTGTTACTGCATTGGGGAAACTAGAGGTTTTTTTGTCTCGAGGCAGACTTTATGAGCAAAGCGGGTTGTCTCGGCAACCGAAGGGCCCTGCGCTGCTTGCTCCATACGCTACCGTCTGATTCCAAGCTGTGCTTCATCGCCCTTTCTCTCTCAGCTCTCCATAAGAGTTAGAGAGACAGAGCGACAACAGTATTGCTCGAAATCAGACGGCTGTGCAGTGATCACAGATCGCAGTTCAAAACACGAGTTTACGCTTAGGTTGGCCCGGTCTGAGTCGGACGTCGGAGCCGGAGGAGAGGGGGATAGTGTCTCGTTGCTCACGATGCAGACGCCCCTGTCCGGTACCGTTTCGACAGAACACCAGATTTCCGTAGATCGAGTTGCCTGGACGTTGGCATTACACAGTCGGTGCTCAATATCGAGTATTGGATACTGAGAACCAATATTCAACATTGAATATTGAACACCAATATTCAATATTGAATATTGAACACCAATATTCAATATTGAATATTGAACACCAATATTCAATATTGAATATTGATATTGGAAATTTCAATATCTCTATATTGAAATTCCAATATTTAAAAATATTGATATTGAAACCAATATATTGAAATACCGCCCAGGCCTACCCCCCAGTGGTGTTGGTGGTGTGCTTGGGAGCCCCTGCCGTGGAGCCGCCCTGTGGGCCTGCCCCGCGCCCCATGTGCCGCCTGTGTGCCTGAGAGAGCCGGGTGCTGGAGCCGCTGGAAGCCGCTGAAGCCGCTGAAGCCGCTGGAGCCGCTGAAGCCGCTGGAGCCGCTGAAGCCGCTGGAGCCGCTGAAGCCGCTGAAGCCGCTGGAGCCGCTGAAGCCGCTGAAGCCTCGCCATGATCACCGTTCCCTTCCAGCGCGCGCGCAGCGATGCGGCCGCCCTCAGAAAGACGCCATCCGTAAGTGCGGACGGGCCGTGACGTTAACGTGACGCCCTCGGTGGTGTGCCCGGGCCCGGTGTGTCCACCGGAGGGCCTTTTATTCAATTCAGGGTTTAAAAAGGGTTCCCACAATTCTGGGGAAAAATGGAAAAGTGATGGAAAAAATATGGTCATAAAAAAGTCATGAATGGAAATGTTTGCGTTGTCATAGAAATTTTAAAAATCCCTTCCTTTTGAAATATTGTAAGGATTCCCCTGAAATATTTGTGAAAATGTCAGGACAGCCGAGAAATTTCGTCTGGGAAGGCATGGATACTTCAGAGGCAAAGCTTTGTAAGGATTGGTGGGAACCCTGAAAGACGCCTTGGTAGAATCAAAATTTCGAACGCTTCTTCGGAGCGGAGTTGTGGCTGTAAATCGCTGTACATAGTAAAGCTCGTCTGGATGCTGTTCTCGATGTGAACACGACGTTTCCCATCGGCGCTGGGCTCTCTGTGTTGTAACGCTTGGCTTCTAAACCCTCACATATTTGCTTGGTTTCAGTGTACCTGAGTACCGTGTGCTCTGAGGAGGGAAACTGTTCAATCGCTTACAAACTTTCTGTGTCTGAGTGACAGCGGCTGTACTGCCACCACCGGTTATTTGGTGTGACGGTTTCTTGGGCTTTAGGCCGTAGACTGAGCCTGGTGTGTGGCCCGGTAGGCGGCCTTTGTACTCTGCATATGATATTCACTGCTCCATTTTGACAGCGTACCAAGCGCATAAGAAACGGCTCGATAATGAAAATAGTGTACATATTGTAGGTTCTGACTGCTTCATATGCCTTTATACGTTTCTCTCGTGCAGCGACATACACTGTTATACTTAAGGGGAGACATTACAACGTCTTCAATTTATGTCATGCGGCTAAAGGTTGAATTTTTTCATTAATTTAGCCTATATGATATATCAGGTGTAAATTTAAGCCTCAATTCTTGGAGTTTCCATCTATATGGATGAAAATTTATCTGAATGGTTGAAGAGTTTTAACCTTTGGCCGCATGACACGTATTAGACAAACATGGTATGGGTGAAAATTTTACCTAGGAATAATAACAGTGTAAAAGCAACCGCGCTAGCCTTGAAAAAGTTCGACGTCCACACGTCTTCCGTACGTTTAAGGCGGCTTTCCAGGTTTCTTCGTATTTTGTGTTTGTTTATTTCGAGTTTCCTCCGCGTTTACTTGCAAGCGTAGCGTGCATTTCGCTGCGTAACCTCTATTTCCTTGGCGCTCGCATGGAAGTGAGTGTCGCGCTCACCGGACTAAGCGTTCTAACGGTGCGTGGCGTGGCGTGGCGCTCAGCGCCTGGGCCTTCCCATCGCATGTCAGCCAAACTGCCAAGAAGTTCCCTGTTCTAACACCGGTATGAGTGGGTATGGCAGTTGGCCGGCTCTGGTTCGGACAAGAGCGCCGCTCCACCGTGGCCAGGGGGGCCTTTCGGTGGTCTTCTTTGTACACTCTTTTGTCAGTCAGTCAGTCAGTCAGTCGGCCATTTAGTCAGTCGTCCATTTACAGTCAGCAAGTCAGTCAGTCAGAAAGTCAGTCAGTCAGCAAGTCAGTCAGTCAGAAAGTCAGTCAGTTAATCAGTCTTGTCTGCCTGTCTGTCGGCACGAGTACTCTGACACGGTGTACACATCTCTTAACACCATGTGGAGAAAACAAAATTTACAGAAATGACAAGACTCAAAATTTTCGTGTTTTTTTTAAAATATTTTTTTAAATTATTTTTTTTTGAAATATAGCATTGACGTCAGACTTGACTGCCATTCAGTGCAGATTCGGTAGAAATGACCGATATTTCTTTTGAATGTGGACTCCGCAAATATTCACAACTTTCAGCGGAATTTTCCGGCAGAGGACAGGACTGTCATGGGACATGGGGCATCCTATGGCGGCCTGCGGCTATCGGGTCAGGCAGGCTGCCATGGCTGCCATGCAGCTGGCTTTGGGGTCTCGTCGTCTCGAACGACTCGCTGTGCCGGAAACGTTATTCGGATGGCTTCCGGGCAGAGGACAGCGGCATGGCGACCCTCGGTAGTCCTTGTTGTTGTTGTGGTTTGGCCAAGATTTTGAATGGTGACCGCGTTGTCATTTGAAGGGAATGAAGTGTGTGTGTGTGTGTGTGTGTGTGTGTGTGTGTGTGTGTGTGTGTGTGTGGGTGTGTGTGTGTGTGAGGGGGGGGGGTGAGGAGGGGGGCAGCCTCCCAAGGATAGCAGGGTGCGGTCTGGGTGGAGCTTTCCATTCCGTTAGTATTTTCCTTCGCCAATAACTACAACTTCCTCCTGCCGCAGATGACACCCACCTGACCCCCCGTGTCCGTGTCGATACCCCCGCGCCCCAACCTGAGTTCTCGCTGAGTTTTTTCCACGGCTGCCGTCGTTGTATAGCACACTGCTGCTGCTGGAATAGCGATATGGAAAGCCATCCAAAATGAGGCTCTTAAGGGAAGTCCCCCCCAATGAGGCCTCGAAGGGAAGTTCCCCTCAGTGAGGCTCTTAAGGGAAGTCCCCCCCCCCAAATGAGGCCTCGAGGGGAAGTTACCCTCAGTGAGGCTCTTAAGGGAAGTCCCCTACCTGCCCCCACCATGAGGTTCTTAAGGGAAGTCTCTCTAAATGGGGCCTTTTGCGGCTGTTAGTCATCCTTTTGGCTCAAAACGATAAAATTCTTCATCTCTCCGACATCGGGGACAAAACTGTAATGTGTAAAATCGTAATTTATAAAACTGTAATATGTAAAATTGTAATTTATAAAACTGTAATGGAAATGTGTAAAATCGTAATTTATAAAACTGTAATGTGTAGAATATAAAGCCTTGCTGTGATGTAAAAAGGGTGTCCTTCTTGGCGGTGGACGTTAAAAACTGAGAGGGCCGTCTGTGTCCTGCCACTCGCGGTTTAGTCAGTCAGCCAAGATATGGCATCGCGGCGAGACTCTCGCAGCCAACATCGAGGCGAAGAAAGAGTGTGTGTGTGTGTGTGTGTGTGTGTGTGAGAGAGAGAGAGAGAGAGAGAGAGAGAGAGAGAGAGAGAGAGAGAGAGAGAGAGAGAGAGAGAGAGAGAGAGAGAGAGAGAGGGGGGGGGGAGAGAGAAAGAAGAGGCGTCGAGAAAAAGTGCGCTCGGAGACTGACTGATTTGGTTGTGTCTCACCTTTGTCCGCCTGTTGTTGTTCACCGACAGAGCAGACGACGAATGTCTTTGAACCCGTCCAAGGAGGTCGCAGAGAGCAGCGCTAGTAGGCAGCGTGGGGCCGCCGGTGCCGTGCGGGTCTGCCTACCCTCCAGGCGGCGTGGGACAGCACCCGGGTCCTGGTGTGTCCTGTGCTAGGTCAGCTGTGCCGGGCAGGGCCACAGTGCTGGCTGGGCCGCGGCCAGGGCTATGAATAGTGGCCGGCGGGCGGGCCGGGCCGGGCCGTGCGGGACGCGGTGGACTTGCCTTTTGATGCTGGCGGAGGACTGGGGACGCTCGGCGGTGATGGACGCTCGGCCCGGCCCTGCTGCCGCGTGTTGGGGCCCCCGGGGCCCCGCGGCGGCGCGCGGCAAAAACACTGAGAAACGAAAGGGGTGTGATGAGAGCGGATAATTTTGGGCGGCGGGGAAATTGGAGGCGGCGGGGAACTTGGAAGAGATAGGCTGTTTTGAAAACTTGCGAAGTCTTTGGACCAAAGGAGAGGATTTTCCAAGGCGGGTGATTTGGGGACCTCGCGCCGAACTTTCGCCCTCGATTTATCGATGTAATGTGTACTTCGTATCGCATGCCGTGTCCGGCCTGGCCGAGCGGGTACACCTTCATCCCGAGGACGCCGGATGGAGCACTCCGATTGGCTGCGCCGGTGCATCGTCATCCGGGCTACAACCAATCACGTCAGAGCATCTCGGCGGGGCCCCGGAGTGCTCAGGCTGGGCTCAGAGAGAGAGGGAGGGAGAGGGGGAGAGTGAGGGAGGGAGAGGGAGAGAGAGAGGGAGAGAGAGAGAGAGAGAGAGAGAGAGAGAGTGAGAGGGAGAGAGAGAGAGAGAGAGAGAGAGAGAGAGAGAGAGAGAGAGAGAGAGAGAGAGAGAGACAGAGAGAGAGAGAGAGAGAGAGAGAGAGAGAGAGAGAGAGAGAGAGAGAGAGAGAGAGAGAGAGAGAGGCAGGATAGAGATTTCAGAAATCAGCGTGCATCCGGACGATGGTGCGAAAAGTGCCACGCGCTCTGCAGACACGCAGGTTGCAGATGCAGCAGAGAATACACCGCTCCGTGCCCCGTGCCGTGCCGTGCCGTGCCGTGCCGTGCCGTGCCGTGCCGTGCCATGCCGTGCCGTGCCGTGCCGCCGTCCGTGCCGTGCCGTGCCGTTGTTTACCGTGGGCCTCCGCTCGCGTGTGTTATGTGCTGAACAACAAACGCCGCCGCGGGGTTGCGGGATCGCAGAGCACAGCATCCTCATCCTGCCCGGCGCAGGTTCGAACACCGGGGGGGGGGGGGGGGGGCAAAGTTCTCTCCTCGGCACCGCATCATCAGTGCTTGTTTTGATCCGCGCGCGGCGGCTGGCACGGTGGGCCGAGGAGGAGGGGGGGGGCACGGTGGTGCTCATGAATGGTTAATCTGCATTTTCCCGTTCGGCGTGTTCGCTTTTCTGCTCGATTAGCACTCGCTCATTGTCACGAGGCCGCGCACGGCAAGGGAAGTGTGTCCACGGCTGTACAGGTGCTGTGGACATGGGTGGCATGGGGTGCACCACGCACAGCCCCGCTGCCCACCACAGCCAGTGTAAACGTCGCCCTCTGAAGGGCAATAATGGAATTTGATTCGAAACGCGAATCGAAATTTAGAGGGCCAGGGACATCGCCCTCGGATGTACAGATAGCGCCTGGATCGTCTCGTAACTACCTCGCTTTGGTGCCGTCGTCCGCCAGGCCAGGGCAACGTCAGGGCAACGCCCGCCCGCGCGGCGCAAAAGACTTTGACGACTTTAAACTGACTGGCCGCTTGCCGTCCTGTTCGGATACTATTTCTGACGCTTTTTACACCACCGCCCTGCCCCCCCCCCCCCTCCTTCCCCTTCTCCCCCAGGTGAGGCGGCAGTGTGCCGTGAAAAAGCAATTAGTGCGTATTCGGCACTCGGAAATAGCAGTGTCCGAAGCGTCCGAGGCCCGCCGTACCGGGACCGGGGGGTCGGATGTCGCTTCTGACCGAACGTAACGTGCCGATGGCGGCTAGAGAGCCTATACCGTACACACTCAAAACGCCACTCAAGTTTCTCATATACCTGATATCGAGAGTTGCTGGTCTGGAAGTGTTTTTGTTCTTCAAACTTCCGTTTCCAAGTCTCATTGGGAGCCTCTATTGCCTACCTTCCAGGCGCATCTCCCCAAGCGATTTGCCTCCGTTCTGGAAAATCATAAGAAACTTAGTTTGCTTTCTGCTGTTTTTATCGCGGACTACCCGTCGTCTGCCTGTCGGAGACCAAGGAGTTGTACACCCTTGGGTGCGCGCGCGCGCGCCGCTGGGCACAGCTTGCAGAGCTATATTAGTGTGCTTCGGGGTGTAGAGTAGCCGGCATGACTGTCTGTGGGCGTCCCCTTTAGCCTTTAGCTGGTGTCTAAACCTTCCTCCGGCTGTTTGCAGGTGATGGAGCTGTTCACGCAGATGAGGGAGCAGATCCGCGATGGTAGCCCCGGCGGCCCCCACCCCGGCCCCACCGCCGCCCCCGCCGCCCCGCACCCGGGCATCGGCCACGGCCCCGGCCGCTCCCTCAGCAGCGCCGCCAACCTGACGTCGCTGTGCGCTGACATCTCCCCCAGCAGCTCGCACTTCTTCGAGGTGAGCAGAGCGGCCTGTGCACCGCTCGGCTCGGCTCACACGGCACACGCCGCTCGTTCGGCCGGGCTCGGCTCACACGGCACACGCCGCTTTATTTATACTCAACCTTGTTTATCGTTCGGCCATTACAACGCGGCCGTCGCCGGCCTTGATTGCGCGCGTGACGCAGGTCCTCTACATCGGCAAGATCAAAGTCTCCCACCGGAAGGTCCCCGAGTCCTTCATCGACGACGCGCTGGAGAAGTTCCGGCTGCACGACCTGGAGAAGGAGAAGGGGCGGCTCGTGGAGAACGCCGGCAAGGCCATCCTCATGCGCAACAACTCCAGCAACAGGATACTGCCGCCGATCGCGGCCATCGCGGCGGACCGACGGGGATCTCAGGTACGACGGGGGCCTCGGGGACGACGGGGGCCTCGGGGACGACGGGGGCCTCGGGGACGACGGGGGCCTCGGGTACGACGGGGGCCTCGGGTACGACGGGGGCCTCGGGTACGACGGGGTCCTCAGGTCCGACAAGGCCCTCGGCTTCGACGGGGAAACTCACAATTCTTCCGAAAGTCGCCGAAAATTTTGAAATTTGTACACCGAAATTCATACCCACTTCCCTTTCCCCTTCTGTAGTATGGCTATTGGGGAGGGGTTGGTTGGTTGGATAGGGGAGAGGGGAGGGGGGGGAATGTCTCGGCCGACGTGGACTTCCCCGGCCATCACACACTGGCTGCGCTGCTCGGGTCCGGCGGTGCAGCTTTTCGGAGCAGCTGCATTATCATGTTTTTCCATGCACCATGGCCGTTACGTGTGTTTTGATTTTTGTTTCTTCTTTCTCCATTTCGTCAGGACTCGATTTACGGCGACAGTGACATGGGCTCCGCGGAGAACATCAGCCACAACCCGGGGCTGGCGCCGGCCGGCTCGGTGACGAGCCTGGGTGCGGCCCTGGGCGTGGGCCCGGTGCCCGCCATCGCCCTGTCCGGCTCCGTGGAGACGCTGGCCCCCGCCGCCGGGGTCGTCGCAGTCGGCAGCAGCGGCGCTGAGGACGGCGGCGACGCCGTCGTGGCCAAGTCCACCAGCGCGGAGGACGGCTGGGGAAAGCAGAAGTGAGTTGCTCACGCCGCTCTTGATTTCATGGAGAACTTAACTTTTTTTTTAATTAAAAAAAAAAAGAATTTAAAAAAATCGGTGTACAGTGTAAAAAATGGTTGCCATGGTGGGCTCGGGTTCAAATACTGGTTCACAGTTTTATTTGTCGCTTTTGGTCTGCCCCAGCTCGCTGCCTTTGGAGGCCATGCGGACGCGAGCCGGCTCAGCTGGGAGCGCCATCATGAGGAGACCGGAGCTCGGCGGAGCAGCCCAGGCTCAGGCTCAGGCTGTTGAACACAACCGCACAATGCTCTTCCTAGTGGGGAGGAGCGACCTGCGTCTCATCAGTCCAGATCGTAAGCAGATCCTGCTACACAAAAACCTCCGTGACATTGCCAGCTGTATTCAGGTGAGGGGTCTTCCTCGAAGGACATCACTGATTCATCATTCATTTTGGATTTTTGACATGATACTCTGGTTTCTTTTTCAGGGTGTCAAAAACTCCGACCACTTTGGTTTTATCTGCAGAGAACAAAATGCAGAGAATTTCATTGGCTATGTTTTCAAATGTCAGTCTGAATCATTTGCTGATGATGTGGTTGGTGGTGAGTATGTCGATGTCCCTCATGTAACCATCCTATAACAAATGAGGTCTTGTTCATTATTTTAAGCCATTGCTTCTCCATGTGTCACAGCAATTACTCAGGCGTTCCAGGCCACATCAGAGGCTTACAAAAAGGAGAAGCAACCAGTGCTTTCTTGTGAGCATTGCCCAATGGTCTGGTTTCACAAGTTGTGCACTGAACTTGAAGGTAAAGAAATTCTACCAAGGCGTGAGTACAAACAATTAATTTCTTCATTCTACATTTATTGAATTCTTGCAGGTCTTAGTGACAGGCGGTCACAACAGTTAATTTTTCGGCGGTTAGAAATGCTGCCAGAGGAAGAACAGGGTATTCTTTTGACGAAATTTCAGGGTTCAGAAAACTCTAGTCATACAAAGGGACTGAGGGAGCAGAATGAGTTCCTTATGATGCTTATCCGAGCTCATTGTGAAAGTAAACAAGCTAGGCATGTCCATGATACTGCAGAGAACAGGCAAGAATTTAAACAAATAATACCCTGTCTTTTGTCCTGTTGTATTACTTTCAATATTTTTTTTAAACGTGATATTTTTTACCAAATTTTCAGGAGTGAGTTTTTGAATCAGTATTTAGGAGGCAGTACAATATTTATGAAAGCAAAACGGTCTCTTACTAGTTCTTTTGACCATCTTTTGAAGAGACGTGGTTCAAGGGATGATTTTAATCCAATGGCAAAAGAGCACAGTCTTCCCATGAATGCAACGTTGTGTAAGGTAATGTCTTCATCTCTGTGGTTTTAGCCATACAGAAACTTCAGGCATATTGTGCATGACATTAATTCTGCTTTCAACATAATTGATCCAGGAAAACAGTTTTCCAAGCCGTTCCTCTCCGACAACCAATGGAGTTCCCACCTTGGAACTTCCACCAGACCATGATGAAGAAAACGCTAGTGATCCACTTAGACCTCGCTCATCTACAGTGGGGTCATCAGGAGAGGCTATGAAGAAAGAATTCGTAGGAGGCAGCCTTTCAGGGGGATCCTCTCAGCCACAACTTAGCACAGTTCCTGGAAGTCCTGGTTCTCCACCACAGAAAGGCAGCGAAATGATGAACATGTGAGTATTCGTAACTTGATTTAGAGGAGTTTCATCCCTTTGCTGTGCATATTAAATTATTTAGTTTTTTAAATTTTCTTTTGTAGATTTTTGAAAGTTGGTAATTCACCAAAACCATCCCCTGTATCGTCTGATGCACCAGGAGATATAAGAAGGCATTCTGGCTCGTGGCGGCAGGCTATTTTTAAGACCGTTGTGACTCCAAGCAAATCTCTACCAGGTAAGTTTTTAAAATTTAATTAATCATATTTTTTATTTTTCTTCCCTTATCTGATGTAATGTCTATAGGAGATGCTGGAGAGCCACATGAAAAGCCTGTGAAGAAAACCAGAGAGGAACTGCGTGCATTATGGAAGAAAGCTATCAATCAGCAAGTTCTGTTGATCAGAATGGAGAAAGAAAATGCTCGGTTAAGAGGTACCATTCTAAACCATTTTATGTTGATATCAGGTAGTTGGCAAAACAAATTTTCTTACCTAGCAAAATATTTCTTTGTAGCTCGTCAAGAGGAGGCAACTGTCAAGCGTATTAAACTAGAATATGATGAAATTGGTTCATGTATGCGAGAAGTTATGGAAGTGTGGGACTTGTTGATAAGTAAAGAGAGTCGTGTCAGTGCACGATGTGACAACCAAATGCTTCTGCAAGCTATTCGGCAAGGTAATTACTGATTTATAAACTTTTTGCATTAATCAAATTTCTTTTTGTTAAAATTTTGAAGTCCATCCTTTACTTTCTTTTTCTAGGTGTCCCTAGAACCAAAAGGGGTGATGTGTGGCACTTCTTGGCTGAGCAGTGGTGTCTCAAAATGCCTCCAATTGACACTACAAATTTTCCTAATTATAATGTTCCCTATGAGGATCTTCTAAGGCAACTTACATCTCATCAGCATGCGATTCTGATTGATCTTGGTAAGCAATATACTACTTCTTTTGAGCATGCAATTTTTTTTGTGATATGTTTTTAATCAAATATGTCATTTTTTATTATTTTTTTGTCTACACCAGGTCGAACATTTCCAGGTCACACATATTTTGCCTCTCCATTAGGGCCTGGGCAGCTTGCATTATTTAACTTGTTGAAGGCTTACTCACTGCTTGATCCTGAAGTTGGCTACTGCCAGGGTCTAAGCTTTGTTGCTGGAATTTTATTGTTACATGTATGTTAAATTTGAGTATAACGCCTAGACTTTTAACCTTCTCTACTTTTCCCCTCTCCTGATGATAAAGTGTCATATTAACTGATATTTGTTGTTTCAGATGTCAGAGGACATAGCTTTCTTCCTACTTCGCCACCTTATGTTCAGGAGAGGTTTACGCCGTCAGTACCTCCCTGATATGGCCGCTTTGCAAGTTCAACTCTATCAGCTTTCTCGCCTTCTACATGACCAGCAACCAGAATTGTACGCTCATTTGGATAAGCATGAAGTTGCTCCAACACTGTATGCAGCTCCATGGATGCTCACCCTGTTTGCTTCCCAGTTTCCCTTGGGTTTTGTGACAAGAGTTTTTGGTATGTCTGTGATATTTCTCTTTTTATTTGTAACCTCTCCATTGTGGTTCATTGTTTTAAATAGTAAAATATGCTTTTCTATTCTTCACCAGATCTTATGTTTGTCGAAAGTCCTGAGATTATCTTTAGGGTGGCCATTGCCCTCCTATCTGAAAATAAAGAAGGAATTCTTGCTTGTGATTCTTTTGAAGAAATTATGGATTATTTAAAGACAAGGGTGCCAAATATTGATAAAGCAAAGCTAGATAGATTAATGAAAAAGGTAAGATAGCCTCCTAAGCTGGTTCATTACATTTGTCTCAATGGTCTATGATAATTCTTGATTTTTACATGGACTTTATTTTTTCAGATATTCAATATGGATGTAACCAAACAGTTGCATGAATATGAAGTAGAGTATCATGTACTTCAAGAGGAAATGTCTTCTCCACGACCTGAAGCTGAGAAAGTTCGTCAGTTGACCCAAGAAAATAAGCAACTTCAAGAACAACTTGAGGTATGGAATATCCCCCCCCCCCCCCCAAATTTCTTTGATACTAGTTCAACAGTAATATCTCCTTTTCTTTGTTTTCCAGATTGCATCTAGTAATATGCACCGTTTGGAGACTTCACGGACTCTTCAACAAGCCCAACTCAACAGGCTTGAATCTCAAGTCCGCAGCTTAGAAGTCAGTATCAGTACATTGGGTGGTTTCATATCGTATCTTAGTGAAAACCATAAAGATATTGAGATTCCAGGAGATGTTAGACGGTTAGTGGCTCAACTTAGTGCTCCAGGACCAGACCGTCGAAAAAATAGTGGCAATCTGGGACTAGGAAATATTCTAAAACCACGGCATGACCCTCCAAATACTATGAAACCAGAGACCAAACATGAACCCAAGCTGACATTAAGTTTAAATAAAAATGAAGCAATGGCTAGAACCAAATCAGATCCTCCCAGAGCTATACCTTCACCACGCAGTTTCCCTCTTAAAGTCATAGAAGATGATGATAAGTATGAATCAAATCTTAGACCAACTCTCAGTCTGCAGAATGGTTCCACCATTAATAGCATGAATTCTAAAGGCACAAATGGGCGGCCCTACCCTCTCAAGTCTGCTTTAAGCTCCCCAAATCTTTCTGCAAAAATGTCCTCATTTTTCCAAGCCCGTCAACAACAACAATCAGAGCAGAGAATGAATTCTGTGAACCGGGGGCATAATGACTTTGACAAACTTCTTGAGGGGAAATTTCATGCTGAAAATTCAAGTCGTGATGTGAGGGGTGTTAGCTCAGTAAAGTCCAGTGATGGTGCAAATACGTTTGTTGACATTCCTCTTGAAAGTAATGAAAATATGTCTGTAAATGACCATGGTGCTTCAAAAGAAAATCAACAGCCTTTAAGGAGATTAGACATAATGAAGCAGCTACAGTCTGTCCAGAAGCATGACTACACGAAACTAGAATCTCAAAATCAAAATTCTGATCCCACTTTATCAGCAGATGATACCATGGCAAAGGAATTGATTGATTCTAGAAGTAGTGTCACAGATTCAGTTCCACAGACCCCTACTCTACATCCACTGGATACTTGTTCAGATGTGAGCTTTTCTTATGGAGGCACAACTAAACTCAAAACTATCAGACCTTTGCGTGCTCAGCTTGGTAGGAATGCTACTGTGGGAACATTCTCTCCTTCTGCTCTACCTCAACCAAACAGTTCCACCCCATCATCACCAGAGATGGTCACTGCTACATCTTTGGGCAGTGAAAAACTTCAAGGCATTGTGCCACCAAAAAAAGAGTTAGTGTTAAGTTAAAGTGTCCAATACATTTACATCATCTGTCATAGAAATAGTGAATCATTTGTGTATATGTGGATATGTGTGTGGGGAGGAAACGCTTCTCTCCAAACAGTGTGTATAATAAGGACATTTTGTATACGATAAATCTTGTTGAAAAATTATTTATCTGCAATTTCTTTCAGTGGGTACCATGACAATGAGTTACTGTGTTATTGTGAAATTTTTCAGATTATTGTATTTTTTATGAGGGGATAGAAAATGATGGCTCTTTTCGAAAAATAACAACAAAATGTGATAGTGAGCAACAGTAATGTAGTACTATGTCGGTTTGTACATAATCAAATTTTTCCCATATCAAAATGAACTGTCATTGATGATTTAAATGGATATCTTGCAAAACTCATTCGTGTGCTATGGAGTCTGTTCAAAAACTCATAATGTTTAAGTGCTTGTCAAAGAACAAGCAGACAATCATTTCAATCATAATTATTGTGATAATGTTGTATAATTGAGATACAATGAATGCTTACCTCAAATGAAGGAAGCATGGGGTGATTCAACACCATGAAGAAAAAGGCATATCAAACCAGAGTTTGTGCCTTTTATTGCTCTGTGATATTGAGGTGTTGGGAAGAAAGAAGTGAGCCATTTTATGTCGAAGTCATTGTACATATCTCCTACCATTATAATTGTAATCCAAGTTAGTGCTCAAAGCTAGCTAAGCAGCACTTGACCCTTTTCAACCAAAATGCAACAAAAGTATTTCATCTTATGTCTTTTTTAGTGTTTTCTGCAACAAGTCTATGCTATGTGCTACTAATTGTGGCAGTTTTTGTGTTTGTTATAGATGTAATGTTGATCTTGTTTTTATGCCAATAAATAGTTTTTAACCATGATCTGGACTTCAACTATCTAAAAACCTGTTTCCCTGGAGTGAGTGAGCGAGTGAGAGCAGAGAGCAGAGACGCTGACGAATTTTATCATTTCAAACCGACCTAGCCTCGCAGCAGGATGTCTGAGCTGGGACTACAATATGACAATGGCAATAGCAATTGCAATAGAACTTTACCAAGCCTCGGCTTCTGTTGGTTTTAAGTTTTCTCGAAAATAGTACCAATAGAGTTACTCAAAATAAATTTAAAATAGGAATGGAAAAATTGCGTTAAAATTTCAAGTCACAGTAGCCACAGAAATCGTTTTTCGCTTTAATTTACTTCAAAAGACATATTGGACTTATTGGCATGATGTCCCGATTCTCTGCCTGACGGTGCGGAACAGCAGTTTTGAAAAAGCTTGGCCGCTTGGCGCGCTTCCTTATTAACTTAATTCGAATAGATTACCGATTGCGTGAACTGATATGTTGACATTGTAATACTATAAGGAAAAAATGAATCTCGACAAATATTTGGACGTATTAACATATCGTAGTCATACCCTCTGTTGGCCGTAACATTTTGTTTAGTAGGCATAGGTATAGTATTCTAACCTCAACTTTGTATTGTGAGTTAGTGTTATTTATGGTTTTATCTATTTCAATTTGTCTTTACTTTATTTTTTCCCTTATTTTCAAGTTTTATTTCTACGTCTTTGTTATCTTGTACATCAGAAGTCTCACAAATGAAGGCTACATGGCTGATACCCTTTTTTACAGTTACTGTGGTTTCCAGGTAAATATCCAATCAAACAACAAAATTTTCATCATGGAATTAACAACTGGAGCACGTTATCCTAGCTTCAAAGCTTTAGAGGCTGCAATTGAGAAATTTTCTCTAGACACCAACTCAGTTTACACAGTTTATAACAGTCGATTGATTGAAAAAGAAAATTTGAAAAGGCCCACCGACAAACAATTACCAATGTGTCTGAAATACAAGCATATAAAGTATGCTTGTAAACACTACGGTATGAGAAAGAGTAAAAGTCGAGGTCTTCGTCCCAATCAAAGGTATCATCTGAAAGTATTGACGCATTGCTACTGTCTTGAGAGCAATTCCCTGCAAATATTCACGTACTATTTTAACGTCTGTAAAATATTTCCAGCACTTTCAAGATTGGCTGTCCATCTTACATTTATGTAACAGCTCATGCTAAAGAGCTTGTTGTTGAAAAAATGGAAGTGGAGCACACACATTCATGTGATCCAGAATTAGTGGCTCTTTACCCAGAAAGACGAAGTCTGTCTCACATTGGCAGTGATGATGGAGAAGAAGAGGTATGTTTCTATTGTCACTCTTTCAACCTCAAGTGAAACTCTACAACTTTTTAGAGATAATTTGACTTTTAAGTTATTGTGATTAAGTATTAATTTTAAAAAGACTGTATTTTATTTTTAGAATGTTTATTAATGTTTGTTTTGTTTAGGAGAGTGATAGACCTGGCAACTCCACTCTTAAGCTAATCCGTGAAGATGTATATGACTTACTGACCCTGGCAGTAGATCGAAGACGGATAAAAAATTATGTGAGAATATGTACTGGGCGAGTCATGCTCACTGGAGATTTGGCTAATATGGCCAAATTCATCCGTCAAAATCCAAGAGTGGTGTCGGATGAAAGAGCAGAACAACTACTTGAACATGTAAAATGTGAGTTAACAAACCCATTCTCAATGAAAATTTGTAACATTCTTGTTTTTACCTTGATCATATGAAAATGCTCATTTTAACTGTTCATTACCACTCTTACAGTGGTAGAAAGTAAAGAAAATGTCCCCACAACAAGGCCAATGACCACTCGTGAAAAGTTCAATTCCATGAAGCGAAGAGTTGCTCTCCCATCTGAGTTGGTAAGCGTTTCTGTGTAGACAAGGGTGGTTCCATGGTTTCAATCTCCTGCATATGGAATCTTGGTGTGTGCATAAAATAAATGTAATTGTTGCATCTTTTTCCCTGTTAGACTGGAGATGGCATGAGAGAAGATGATCCAGAACACTGCTATTCTGGACCTCCTCTCAAAAAGCGTGCAAGGGAAAGTAATAAACATATGAATGACAGTACAATCCACATTGAACATGTGGAAACAATAGAAGAATACCAAGAGCAAGATCACGTTCAAGAAGGACAAACTGCTACTTCATGGGACCCCAATAGCAGTTTGGCTGATGTGGTCAAGTCGATACTAGGTCCAAATCAGGAAGGGCCTGTTATAGTACATGTAAATAATTATGAAGGAGTTGCAGTTGTGGAAGTTGCAGAGGCGCAGAAATATGGGACTGGCGAGGAGATTGACCCTGGTTCTCTTTTGGTGCAGAAGGAGGATGATGGTGTGTGCGTTGTACTTGTACTTAAATCAGCATCCAAATCTGATGCATTTGGATTTAATTTTGTCTTATCTTCTTTTCTAGATTTGGAAGTGAGATCACCCCAACTCAAAAGGACGGCCAGAAAATCTTTATCACCCCGCAAACCCGTCATAGTTTCGAACAAGCCTGCTCCCAATCTAAATGAGAGCACCCCTACCAGCAAAGTGGTTATCAACCCGATGCAAACGGCATCTAAGCAAAGAACAATCCAAATTGAATCCAATATAAATCCTGACGATTATAGAGATGATGATTACAATGATGATGATAATGATTTTAATGCTGGTGATGAGGATACTGAGAGTAATCACAGTGATCAAGGGCCCTCAGTATTGAAAGAAGAACGGACTATGTACAGAGTAAAAACACAAAAACTTAAATTACAGATAAGTCAATTAAAGAATGATCTCGATAAGCATGAGCTAGAAAAAGAAAAGTTGCAGTTAGAGATAAGACTTTTGGAATTGCAAGTTGCTGCAAAGGAGAGAGAACGGAAGAAATAACTAAATACTGGTTGTAGATACTGGAGTGCTTTTATTTTAAGAACTTCATAATCTTTGTAATGAGTGTTTTTATTTTTATAAAAGGAAAATTTTTCTGAGCTTTTGTGAAAAAAAAACCTCAACTGAATTTGATTAAGTGCAAAGACCATGAAAGTGAAGGAATGTTGAGAGTTTCCTTTGTACCATCATATTATCTGATTTTGTCTTGATGTGAGTTTGAAGGCAAACTCCCTGGTGCACTTCTTTAGAACTATTTTAATATATGACAATTTATTGTTTCAAATTTTGATCAGTAAGATTAGAGGTATTGTAGATGTAACACATTGCGTTTGGAACTTGTGGTGTGAGTCTACACAGTTTACATTGTTGTTTTTTTTGTTTTTGTTCTGGTGCGATCAGCCCTCATAATATGAACAACTGAACTGATTAATTTGCCTAATGGATACCAAATATCTTTGATAGTCATAATGGCTCTACTTCTTTGTCTTTCCTTTGGTTCAACCGTTATTTTATCCACATTTTACTTCTATTGGATGTATAGTTTGAAAGACCATTTGTACATTAATTTATCTTGTGTACTCCCCTTTCAAGATTTTCCCTTGCATGTCTGTAGGATGTTTGTTATAATTTTCTCTTGGTGATTTAGAACCCGGGGTTTTTGTGGCCTAACCGAACTCGGACCGAACTTTTGATATTTTTAGGAAAATGTAGATGAAGAGAGTATATAGCAACGAATGGGGGCAAAAGTGATGTTTATACGACACGGTTTGTGTGCACGTTTGTTGCTATCTCTTCTTTTCCCTCAAAATTATCAAGTAGCTGAACTCTCTCTTCCCCTTCATTCCTCAAAAAGCTTGTAAGGGTGGACTGAATGGTCAGTACTATCATAAATTTCTCACTTCTAGTGGTGATTTGAAGTAATTTCAAAGGACATGGAAGTTTGGAAAATGTTCGGATTTTCGAACTATACTCAACGCTGGTTCGGGTTCCGAATCTTGTGTTCGGTTCGACCCATCACTATCTCTTGTTCAACTGTTGCCAGAAGTGCCCCAGTTATTTTATTTCCCATAATGTGCCAGCATTGTTATGGTCAATCGTGAACCTCAAGTTTTGTTCAGAGAGTGTAAATTTCGGACTTAGGCCTATAATTTGTTGAGTATGAACTTGAAAGATTGTCAAATATGTGCAATAAATATGTGAAAATTGTTACTTCAGAATAAACTTTCTTTCTGAGTCATTTTTAATTTCTCTTAGTCATTGGCAGCGTGTCTGCATCCCATTCCGATGGAGGATAGGAGAAACATGGGAGGGGGTGGGGGAACTCAGCTGGCAAGCTACCGGAGGAGGGGGGGAGGCATTCACATTCGCCATGGTGCTTCCCCTCCCCTCCCCGCCCATGGCGTGACGCTGCGCGCACCCCTCTGGTGCAGGTGGCGTTCATGGAAAGGTGAAGCATTCACGTACTCGTACTCCCTCTCTGTCCGACACGGACGCTGACCGGGAGAGGAAGAGAGAACATTCTCGTACAGCGATTTAGCACGACTTGTTTTTTGGCAGCATTGAAACCACGCAGCTGGCGGTCCCGACGGCGGAGCATGAAGTGCTCTGGCGGTGGTGCCTCGGGCGGCGTGCCATGCGCCGGGACCTCCTCACCGCGGACATGGCGCACACCGCGGGCACGCGGGGGAGGGGCAGCTTGGCGAAGGGTTTCCGTCGACGTCGACCACCGTCCCGTACCGGCCGGGCCTTGTCCCGGCCCTGCTCGTATCTATCCTCGTCGAGGCGCGCGCCCCCCCGCCGGCCCCCGGCCCCCGCGACCCCCGCCGCCTTGGCCCCCACCCCCTACCCCTCTGGCCGGCCCCGGTCCGGTCTGCGGGCTCAGCTCGGGCTGCGCGCCGCGGTGCGGCCTGTGGCTGGGAACAGAACAGTTTTGAGTTGTCTGCCGCCGTCGGGAGGTCACCGCGGTCTACGTCTGCTGCTTCTCTGTCTTGCGGCCGGACAGAACCGAACCGCTCCGCTCCGTGTGTGTCGTGTCGCGTCGACCGAGCGCATTCTGACGTCTGCGCGCGCGGCAGCCGGGGGCCGGGGCAGCCGTTCGCGCCAAACGCAGCGCACCGCCAGCGCGGTATCTCATCTCTCCTCCCGCCCGGACCAGATGGTCCAGAACGAAAGACTCCCGAACTGAAGTGAAGGGCCGGGTGGTGCGGAGGAGTTTGTAGGAGGGGACTGTCACCCTCACCCCCTCACCCGGAGCTCCGCGGGACATAACGGGGAAGTGAGCACAGTGGACACCTGAACTGCGCTGCACAGTCCAGGTGAGACTCGTGCGGGTGCGGGCGGGTGCGGGCACGGGCACGGGGCTCGTGCTGAGAGATTCAGCAGGCGAAATTTTTCATCAAAACTTTTTCATAGGTTTTAGCCGTCTGCAGGAGGGAAATATTCCTCCTTGATTTCACTCAAAATTGTCAAATTTCACGAAAACTCTTGGTCAAGTTTTATGTTTTTCTGAAAATTGTCTACATTTCTCCTCGTGCTCTTGCTCCGCGTGGTTTGCCCGGCCCGGCGCCCCTGCACTGCCCCGCACCCACTCTCACTCCCAGAGATGATAGTGCTTGACATTTAACAGCCCAGCCTTGCACTCGTGTATGACCGCCGTGGTGGTGAGACTAACGGGTACAGGCATTGTAGCCTGAATATCAGTCGTTGTTTGACTACTAGCCGCAGAGAAGCGGCAGTAGTGGCACAGGTACCGAGGGCCCCTCCCGAAAGGGACATCGCGAATTATTCGAAAATGCGTACAATCGCAAGAGATGAAAGTTTAGTTTACCAATGGTTCGACCCGCAACAGATCTGCGGGGCCGTCATTCAAGGCGCGCCCCCTGTCCCCTTCTCCCTCCCCAGCCCCGCGTCATGAAGCGCCGATGAAGACGAGTGAGCTGCGAGTGAGCTTTGGCAAAGTGTCACTTTGCATTCAGGCAAATAAACAAATGTCTCATGCCAGCCCGCAAACGCGACAGCCGCCGCCACCACCTCGCCGGACTGATTGGGGCCGCAAATGATAATCGAGCAGGGGTTCATGACGGCGTGCCGCTGCCGTTGAGGGGGGAACCCTGACACGGCGTGCCGCTGCCGTTGACGGGGGAACCCTGACACGGCGTGCCACCGCCGTTGACGGAACCCTGATGCATGCCGCCGCCGTTGACGCGGGGAACCCTAATGGCATGCCGCCGCCGTTGGCGAGAAGCCCCGACGGCATGCCGCCGCCGTTGACGGGGAACCCCGACGACGGCATGCTGCTGCCATCGACGGGGGACGCTGACGGCATGTCTGTGCTGACGGTGGGCAGACGCGCCGACTCGGGGAAGTCCCTCTGCCGGCACCTCAGGTGCGAGAGAGAGAGAGAGAGAGAGAGAGAGAGAGAGAGAGAGAGAGAGAGAGAGAGAGAGAGAGAGAGAGAGAGAGAGAGAGATTGATTGATTGATTGATTGATTGATTGATTGATTGATTGATTGATTGATTGATTGATTGATTAATTGATTGATTGATTGATATTTATTTATTTATTTATTTATTTATTGCCAAAAAGAATTACATTTGTAGTCATAGGCAGAGTACACATTACACATTAATAAAGTCATTGACAGAGTAAAATAAATTTTTAATTAAAAAATCTTTTATCAGAGAGAGAGAGAGAGAGAGAGGGGGGGGGGGGGACTTTCCATCACAGTCGACGGGTGGGCCAACTGTCAGCGCAGCGAAGACACGCTCGAGGCCCGGCGAGCCCAGGCCCATTGGAGGCGGACGAGGGTGACCCTGGCGGCCATTTCTTTCTTCTGTTTCCCCCATATTCTTCCCCCCTTTTTATTATTATTGCATTGACTACAATTGAACGGAGGCTGAAAACGAGGACAGATATACAGTACTGGCGGCGCACGCAGACAGTTAGAGACGGATCGAGTCGGACCCGAGACAATCGCTGCACAGTTGTGACTGAGCGGGGGCACCATTGACGTAACGGCTTTCGGTGGATACACACACCGTTCACACTTAATGTGTTTGCAGAGTTTTGTGCAGATAATTAAAGGACTAACTGACGAGCTGTGCATGATTATATTCACTTTTTCGGACAGTTAGCCCTCAAAAATACATTTGACTACGCGTACGTACGTGCAGAATCATCCCTAATTCCCTACTCACATTTCTATCGCGCACACTCTGCAACATCTCTGCATAGCGCGATTTCTAAATTACTCAGAAAATGGAGCTCGTTACGAAGAAAATTCTTCACCAGCTACAAACCCCTACACGGAGAAGTTTCCAGAACCTAAATTTACTGCCTTTTCTGGAAATGACTAAAATCTTAGCTGCGAAAACTATTTTTTTTTCCTGTGTTCCTCGCAGCCCTCAGCCTGTCAGCTCGGTCCTCTGTCCCCGCCCCGTGTCAGCCTGTGCCAGCCTGTGTCAGCTCCGTTGTCAGTCCGTGTCCAGCCCGGTGCTGATAAGCCTCCGCCGCACCATTGTTGTTTGCCCGCGATGCGAGCGATGCGATCTGTTGGGGGAAAGAAAGCCTGCACGGCCTGCCGGGGGCACCGGGGCCGTCCGGTAACTACGTAAACTTCGTGGCGGAGACGTCTGCCACGCCTCTTTTTAAATCCCCCCCCCCTTTCCCCCTGTTTTCTTCCAAGAGCTGAAAATTTCAAAGTTCCTCCGACTGAGAAAAATGAAAGTCAAGGTCCAGGTCAAAAATCATTTTCTGTGTTCTTTCCCCATTGTTTCTGGTGGCGGTACGCAACTTGTCAAGTAGTGACAGAACTGACGACACATGAGGTCCGATGCCCCATTAGGGGCAGTAAGGGGCAACGCCCCTGAAACTAACGACCCAACGCAACTCGGGGATTTGAACCCGCGACCAGATCAGGCGGACGCAAGTGTGAGTAGACAGATGACTGACAGCCCTTAAGGCACCCCCTCCCGAAGGTCCTGGAGGTCCTGAAGGCCCCGCGGAGCCATGACCCCGCCTGAGGCTGCAAGGACTGTTAATCCCCGTCAGGACTCGGCGAGGGTGAACAAATGATGGTGGTGTCGGGGACCAACTGGGTCTTCTGCTTCCGGGTTCAAATACCAGTTGGCATCATCGCAGCGGCACACATGCAAACCTCGTCAAGCACCGAGCTCAATCATTCGCTCCATCGATTTTGATCATTTTTTTTGTTAGCCCCCTAAAAATATAGACAGAACGGCATAAATTTATTCTACAGCTCGACTAACAGTGCTGCAATGGTTCGACTGCTGCTGAGATAGTGAATTGACAAAAGAAAAAAAAATTCCAACCGTGACGGCTGTTCCGCGGGGCTACCCGCCTTAAGCGCCTGCGAGGTAGGCAGGTCTGTTAAGCACGGCTGTGTTGCAGTGTTGCCTACCCCTCGACCTGCAGGCGCCCTCCGCAGCCGAGTGGAGAGAACCGGAGGGAACCGAACCGTGGTGTTTAACAAACCTCGGCCCTCGGCCTCGCGGAGTTACGATGCGATGCGTTATTTTTTTCAGACATCAGTTTAGCGCTTTCCCCCCTCTGGATCTCGCTGTGGGGGAAATGATTAAATGCTCGCATCCGAGGGTCGGACGGGGCAGGGACTATCGAGGGCTGGACGGGGCAGGGACTATCGAGGGCCGGACGGGGCAGGGACTATCGGGGGCCGGACCGGGACGCACCACAATGTGACGCTGTGCTTCACTCTGCTTCGCTTGTCCATGTGTTGGCAGCCTTGTGCTTAATTAGGCCGCATTACGACCAATCTGCGAATATCGTAGGGAAAAAAAGCCTTAATTTCTTCCTATCCTGTATTTTTATTTGAAGCAACTTTCACATCGGAAAGATATCGATTAATAGATAATCACAAACCACACTAAGCAATTGGGCCCTCACAATAGCAGATACAGGGCAGAGTGGGTACGGTATGTGCAGGTAAAACAATCAGGATGGGAAAAAAATTCACAGCACGTAAAAGAATAATACCCTCCAAAACCTTTTTGCTAGTTTTGGAATTAAAAGCGCACTTTTGAGAAGAGTGTCTTTATTTTTTTACCTGCATGGGATTGTACTCCCAGCACTTTTTATTTACCTGCACTTCTTTCACCCCCTTGACCGGTAGACTCAGTTTCACCTTTTGTCATAAGCCCAGCCACGAATATTAATCTGATTATCCTGGCCGCATCGAAAAGCGGGATTTCGTGTGAACGACCCACTCGATTGATTCCGGCCGATGCCGGTATTGTCCCACGTGACCCGGTGTGCGGCACGTGCTGGCTGGCCATGTTGTCGTCACCACAACAAAATACACTCCAAGGCGCAGAAGTCATTCCGGGACGTGATGCCGGGCCGAGCTCAGACATTCCTTGTTGTTGTTGTTGTTGTCATTGGTTTCATTGACGAGAATCCCGAAATACGATGAGTCAGAGGCGGTGGACATGTCTGCAGTTTGTCATCCCGCGCTCTGCGTTATGTGATCACGTTTTCAGGCCTGTCCCAGTGGACCGACCCCCGCCGGTCGGGGCGTGCTGCACGCCAATGTTTATGGATTGTATATTCGTTTGTATATAACTGTATAATATGCCTCTGTACATAACCGCACATGGGTCCATATATGGGTTGGACGTCAAAGAGATCCATATATGTGTGTCGGATACGGGTCGTATGGTTATATACGATTGTATACACAGTCGTATGGACAAATGTTTGTACAATATAGGTTTCCAACGGGGTCAGAAGTAGGAGCTGAAGAACAAGAACACTTCTGGTACCGTAAACTTTCGAGCAGGTATGAGAAATATCGATGCACAGGGACCGCGCTAAATGTGGGAACGAACCTCCAAATTCGCTCAAAGCGTCATTCTTAGTTTCTCTCGTACCTGCCCTCGAGAGTTTCGAGTCTTGAACAGTCTTCGTTCTTCAACTTCCGTTTTCCAGGTCTTATTGAAAACCTCTATTCACATACGGACCGGATGCCCCTCACAGCGCAGACTGCAGCCTCCTGGGTGTGGCGGCGCGCCGCTGTTTTGTGTGCGGAAGCCGGGAGAGGCGCGTCGGGTCCTAACGAGTAACGGTCCAGCCTCGTCCGTCTGTCTGTCAGCCACGCCGAGCGTGTAGCACGCGGAGGGTGCACTGCACTGTCAGAAAATTGAATCGATGTAGTGTTGGTAGTACTGGAATTTCTGGAAGGCTTTCTGCGTAGCTTCCGCATTCTAAAAATCTCTGTCGTAAATTTACGACACCAGAGTCGCTAAGTTTGATAGCGAAACTGTGCAGAGGCGTTTTCGTAGTTTTCATACAAAAAATATCGTTTAAACACTAAAAAAGTCGTTTCGTTGTCGTATTGCTACGACTTAACTCTCGTAATGTAATGACATTCCTCTTTCGGCAACGACTTTTTCGTTATGTTACAATAAAAACAACCATGATCGTTATGGAACGAAAAGTTCGTTAAAAAAATCGTGATTTAACCTTTTTTAAGGAGTGCAGCTGGGCTGGCGTTAGCGCCTTTAAATAAACTTCTAACGCGTGGAAACTTGTTTATTTTTTCTCGTACGTACTTTGCAACGAGACTTCCCCCCCCCCCCCCCTCCTTCACGTACATTATCGTACAAAATCGCGGACCCCCACCTCCCCCCTAAAGTGTGTACGTAATATATGGACGACCCCTAAGCGTGTTTACGTGCTGGTGACTGGAGGCTGGAGGCAGGCGCAGGCTCCTTGGTGTGTGTGTGTGTGTGTGTGTGTGTGTGTGTGTGTGTGTGTGTGTGTGTGTGCCGCCTCCCTCTACTGCGCGTCCTCAGGAAGACAACAACATTGGCGCGGGCCGGTTGCGGACCGAGACGAAGACATGCCGGCTCGGCTATGGCGTCGCCTCGATATCTTTGTCGATATCAACAATGTTTCGGCAGGGTTTTTGTGACTGCCGATGCCTTATCAACACCGCCGTGCCCCCGCCGCCGCGCCTCCCTGCCCCTCCCCCCATACACTAAGTGCTCGCCTTTTTCTCCTCTTGCCGCTGTAGACGCATGAAACCATATTTCTCTTTTAGGTTTTAAAAAAATCTCTGCTTTGCGTTTGTAGTCGTGTCAGACCAGCGCTCTCTGCTGTCGAATCTCCAGCGCCGGGCTTGGCCTAGCACCATGAGGGCAAAACAAAGACTTGTGTGCCGCTCTCCCTTCTCCCTTTCTCTGTCACTCTCGCACGTACACATGGCGGTGCCCGTATCACTGCCAGACCCGGGAGACGTGCCTGGCTCCAGCCCACGGCAGCCAGAGGGATCGTCCTTGAGTACGTCCACAGGTACCCTGCAGGTACCGTCCCAGCGCACGTGGCGCCTGCTGGGTAGGCAACCCCGGCTTCTGCTAGCACACGTGTGTAGCGGGCTGGCCTACCCCGGCATTCGCAGGCGCTCCGCGTCGCCCTCGTCGTTATTCGGACGTACTTTAAGGGATGACAACCTAGAAGGAACGACGCTGCCGTACAAATTTAGGTTATTTGTGCGCAGCCCAAACCAGAAGACAATTGTTTTACTTGGTCACTGGAAAACGAATTTGTCTGTTTCGGGGACAAAATTTTGACAAAATTGTTGCTTTGACGTTTAGAAGGTAGGGTCCAATGGGATACTCCGGAGGAGCCCAAAACGGAAGTGTGACAGGTCACAACGAAGAAGAATAACGCTGGAGAAAGTATGAGAAATTGCGCGCTTTTCACCGAAGTGCGGGTGATTTTGAGGTAGAGCGCGGTTCCCAACACTCGGTTTCTCATACTTCCCCTGCGTTCTTCCTGTTCTTCGATACAACTTCTAATTCCGTTTTGAGATTCTCTGGAGTACTCTGTAGTGACATAAGTTTGCCTATATCTGTGAGGACCGGTGAGGACGCACCCACGCACCGCACTTCGCACTTTCCGATCACGCCTTTCCGAGCATCGGGCACGACAGAGTGTTGAGCCGAGCCTCTTGGAGCCGCGGCGGGGCGGGGCGGGGCGGGGCGGGGCGGGGGGCTCGGGTGCGTTGCGTCGGGGGCGGGGGGCGGGGCGGGGGGCCGGGGGCGGGGGGCCGGGGGGCTGGGGTCTACCGGGGCCGGGCCGAACTGGGAGCACACCGGCTAGGCAGTCAGGCGGAGGTACGCGGAGGTACACGACGCGGCGGATAGGCCGGCACGGACCGGGCTGCAGGTCCCCGTCGGCGGGCAACTGCAGCAGGAGGCCGCCGAGGCTCATCAGGCACTGGACCAGCTCGGACCGGAGCAAGCGGACGTCCCGCGGTTAGCATCTCCCGCCTGAGAGCGAGAGAGAAAGAGAGCGAGGTGAGTGAGGAGGGCAGCGGTGGTTCTGGTGCCGGTATTCGAACCCGCGCGTCGCACCGATTTCTCATAGTTGCCGCGGCCAGGTCGTGTGGGCACGCGGCCGGAGACCGGTTGTGGCCGGACGTGTCGGAAGCGCCGCGGTGAGCCCCGAAGCCCTTGGATACATGGGCGCTTGGGCGATCAGTTCAAACATGGTTTCTTCGTCAACCGAGAAGTTCACGATACATATCCAGCTCTGTGTAGGACGAATGAAGCAATCAAGGTGACACGGACAAAAACTTTGCTCAAATCGAGCAAATCGGCCTGACATACCGATTCTGGCCGAGTCGCTCCTCCGTTGTCGCCAACCGGTTCCCAAATCTACCACCTGCTGCGGCGGCTGCGGGGTGGATTGCACTGCAGCGCCCTCTGGCGGGTCTTAGGGAATCTGTTCTGTGTCCGTGACTCTTTGACACACACTTGCATTGACTTTTAAATGACTTGTTGACATTAATATGGGACTATTTTTAATAGAGTACTCCGGAGAAGCACGAAACGGAAGTAAGAAGTCGTAACGCAGAACAAGAACGCTGGACAAAGTATGAGAAATCGCGTTTTCGGAACCCCGCTCTTCTTCAAAATTCACTCGATTTCTCATACTTTGTGCAGCGTTTTTCTTGTTCGTTACGACTCCTTACTTCCGTTTCGGGCTTCTCCGGACTACTCTATTTGTTGAAATGACTTCGTTAAGAAAACGCGCCCCCTTCTTCATAAGCGAAACGTGTTTGTGGAGGAGATAGTGAGGACGTGCCCGGCTTGAGGTCGGGCTCTTCGGCCGTGAGTCAGCTGACGGGACACCATCAGACTCGGCGTGGCCCTTGGTGTCAGCTGTTCAGCAGGATGTGACCTCTTGGCTGCACATGCCCTGCCGCGCCCTGCCGCGCCCTGCCGCGCCCTGCCGCGCCCTGCCGCGCCCTGCCGCGCCCTGCCGTGCCCCGCCATGCTCCTCCAGCACACGCTGTACCGGCGAGGTGCGTGCGCGTGGTGAAAAATAAAAATAATAAGTTCGATCCCAACAATAGAGCCAATATCACCTTGATGTGTCGAATCGCCGCAATCGCGTGGTGGACCCATGCCTGGAAAGCGCGCGCTTTTCTGAGAAAACTGCGAATTGTCGTAAAAACTGCGACGGATGCTGTGCCGTCTCTCGTTGACATCACCTGAGCAGCCCCCCTCTCCCCTCTGGTCCTGGCGTGTGTGTGTGTGTGTGTGTGTGTGTGTGTGTGTGTGTAGGGGGGGGGGGGGGTCGGTTCCTCGACCTTATTAGTCCTGTTTGTCACGGGTTTGTTGCTCCTGCATCAAGTCCATTAGCGCGATCATCGTCTTGTTATTTCATCTCGATCGTTTCGTTTCGGCGATTTCCGGTGATTGTTGTGCATCAAGAGCGGAGCTGTCGGCCTCACAGCTCGTCAGCACACTCTCAAGTCCTTCATTGCAGATGAAAAGGCCCCTACGAATTATGATATATCTCACCAATTTTGTGCCACGATGTGTTACACACGGTTACAGATGCCTGTAAGGACAAACAAAAATCTCTGTGTCGGCTGTGGGCTCCATGATCTACGAAAAGAAACGTTACGTAAATCATGGACGTCCCCCTAGCTGCGCGTTGACTGATAGCTCGCTATCTCTGTGATGCGTTCGTGCCATGCGGTGCCATGCATGCATCGTATTCACCGATGCAACGCCCCTGCTTCTGTTTACATTGGCAGGACACTCGCTCAATATGCAAAGCAAGCCAATAATTCTCGTACAAAATTTTGCATTTATTTTATTCCATGTTTTCTAAATTGCCAGGCGAGCCACACTTTTGGGATTGCGAGTTTTCAGTGATACTTTTACCAGGTTTTAGTGAGCACTGTGAAAATCCCACAAAAGAAAACAAAGACTTCGTAGAATTCTTCGTGTGACGAATACTCCTTCGTAGGCTACGAAGAAATGTTTCGTAATGCGAATTATACGAAGAATCCAACGATTACTTCATTTATGACGTAGACTTTCTTCGTAGCCTATGAAAAAATTTACTGTGTGGAGCCTGGTTTACAGTGTGCACCTTAGAAAAGTTCATGTGTAGCGTATTGTCTTCAACGCACGGTCTGTTTTTGTTGATGTTTTTACATCAGCTGAATGGAATTCAGACCTCGGCGTATTGCACAAATATGGGCCGCTTGTCATCCTCATAGCCTGGAATTCAAAGATAATAGAGTACTTCGGAGAAGCGCGAAACGGAAGTAAGAAGTCGTAACGAAGAATAAGAACCCTGGAGAAAATATGAGAAATCGCGTGATTTTTGAAGTGCAGTCTTCCGAAAACTCGATTTCTCATACTTCCCCTGCATTCTTCTTGTTCGTTACGACTTCTTACGTCCGTTCTGAGCTTCTCCGGAGTACTCTATTGTGCTGCATCGTGACGTCACGTCGTTCTCTTACACGCCGTTTGATTTGTGCCTGACACAATACGTGAGTGAAGTATCAGAAAATTCTGCTGAAAGCTGGACAAAAGTGTGGTCTCCGACTATTTAGGGAAAATTTTGACGATTGTGAGTCGTTTTCCCTTTGAAATTCACATCTCAGGTCCATTTTTAGGACTTCGATGCCTCATTGAAATTTTCGAATTAGTAGGAATTTCTCAAAATCGAATGTAATTTTTGACTGTGTGAATGTGTAGATATTTGAGGCGTGTTCTGGCGTGTGCCGACTCGGATCAGAACCAGGCGATGGTGACGCATCGGTGCGCGGCCAGTCAAAGAAAATTAGAAGACGAAAGGAAAGCCATCGGAGCGACGGAGCGACGCGTTTCCGCACGGAGAGCGGTGGTTGTCGCCACTGGAACCGGCCGGGGTCACCGGGGGTCGGCGGCGGGGGCGGGTGGGGGGCAGGGGAGGGGGCGGGGGAGGGGGCACTGATAACGGAGCGACCCCATGCCGGGGACCACGTGGGCTCGTCTTTACTATCGCACTGCTGAATGGCCGGTAATACGTCGAAATTTCTCGATCAACTCACGGCGTGACGCAGAGCCCAATCGTATGTTGGACTTCTGGACGTGCAGATATATTTAGCACCGATAACAGTGGACGACAGAAATCCCGCAGAAAGTGTTTTTTTTTTTTCCCTGTCAAAAAAGGAAATTTATCTTGGCTGGCAGTGCCGCGGCCTTCACCATCCGATGCGCCTCACTCATGCATTTGCAGCCTTGTTCCAATCTCGTTATGTTTTCGAAACAGCTCTCTCTTCCCGTGACGTGTCCACCCGGCTCACACCCCTGACCTAGGGATCACCCATTTAGTACGTCCACGATTTAGTCACCAGCACAAACCTAATTTGGCCATTTTGAGCTCTAAAGGCGCCTGCTGGGTAGGCAACCTTGAGGTATGCATGCATGCGTGCACAGCGGGCTGGGGGCTGTCGTGACGACTAGAATCTGTTTGATTTTTGTCGACTAAATTTCAGTCCAAACAACTGAGTTTTGATCGTATTGACCCATACGTCCACACACACACACACACACACACACAGACGACCGGTGGACAACCGGTTCTCGTCTCATACGCTGGACGCATGTGGGCCGTGACTCACACGGTGCACATGGTACGTGTTGGAGCACGAGTCCGCGAGGCCGCAGTGGCCGGGCCGGGCGAAACACGGCGAAAGATTCCATGTCACCGTGCTCTCTCCTCTCTGTCTGCCTGTCTGTCTCTCCTTTTCGCTCTGTCTCTCTCGGTGAGGCGCGTGTCCAGGAAGCTATTCTTAGCAGGGGGAACGGGGCCCGGTCAGCCCGTGTATTTTTTGCACCTACCTACCCGTCGGACGGCTTCAGCCCGGTAACAGCCGTGCTATTCTGTTAGAATGGTTCTGTCAGATCGAATTAATAGGTCAACTTGACACGAGATTTGGACAATGTTTTGGTCAGACCAGAACTATCTGAACTTTTTCTAGTCGAAACGAATTCGAAGAGAAATCGAAGTCTGCGTTTGATATCACAATCATGGCGAGCCGTGCCAGCGTAGATTTCGTTCTAAAAGTAATGAACTCGAGACTAAATTTGTAATCTGCGCCACCGTTTAGTTGATATGACCCCCTCCCCCCCCCCCCCCCAAAAAAAAAAAAAAAATTCCAGCGCTTACAGCACCGAGTCGCCCTCGTTAACTGAACGATGAGTGTTCATAAAAAATTGTTAATCACAACTTCGAAATTTAGGATAAGAATATTTTTTGTCGCGGTGATACATATTATCGGTCCGGTGCAGATGTGTGTTGCGGCGGCAGAGTGCGGGGGTGGGGCGGGGCGGAAACAGCACCTAACCTAACCAAACCAAACCCAACCTAACCTAACCTAACCCAACCTAACCTAACCCAACCTAAACCAACCAAACCTAAACCAACCTAACCTAACCTAACCCAACCTAACCCAACCTAACCTAACCTAACCTAACCTAACCCAACCTAACCTAACCCAACCTAACCTAACCCAACCTAACCTAACCTAACCTAACCTAACCTAACCTTGTCTGACCCAACCTAACCTAACCTAACCTAACCCAACCTAATCTAACCTAACCTAACCCAACCTAACCTAACCTAACCTAACCTAACCTAACCTAACCCAACCTAACCTAACCTAACCTAACCTAACCTAACCCAACCTAACCTAACCTAAACTAACCTAACCTAACCTAACCTAACCTAACCTAACCTAACCCAACCTAACCTAACCCAACCTTACCTAACCTTACCTAACCCAACCTAACCTAACCTAACCTAACCTAACCGAACCTAACCTAACCTAACCCAACCTAACCTAACCTAACCTAACCCAACCTAACCTAACCTAACCTAACCTAACCTAACCTAACCTAACCTAACCTAACCTAACCTAACCTAACCTAACCTAACCTAACCTAACCTAACCTAACCTAACCTAACCTAACCTAACCTAACCCAACCTAACCTAACCTAACCTAACCTTGTCTGACCCAACCTAAACTAACCTAACTTAACCCAACCTAACATAACCTAACTTAACCCAACCCAACCTAACCTAACCTAACCTATCCTGACCTAACCTAACCTTACCTAACCTAACCTAACCTAACCTAACCTAACCTAACCTAACCTTGTCTGACCCAACCTAACCTAACCTAACCTAACCCAACCTAATCTAACCTAACCTAACCTAACCTAACCTAACCTAACCTAACCCAACCTAACCTAACCCAACCTAACCTAACCCAACCTAACCTAACCTAACCCAACCTAACCTAACCCAACCTAACCTAACCCAACCTAACCTAACCTAACCCAACCTAACCTAACCTAACCTAACCTAACCTAACCTAACCCAACCTAACCTAACCTAACCTAACCCAACCCTAACCTAACCTAACCTAACCTAACCTAACCTAACCTAACCTAACCTAACCTAACCTAACCTAACCTAACCTAACCTAACCTAACCCAACCTAACCTAACCTAACCTAACCCAACCTAACCTAACCTAACCTAACCTAACCTAACCTAACCTAACCTAACCTAACCTAACCTAACCTAACCTAACCTAACCTAACCTAACCCAACCTAACCTAACCCAACCTAACCTAACCCAACCTAACCTAACCTAACCTAACCTAACCTAACCTTAACCTAACCTAACCTAACCTAACCTAACCTAACCTAACCTAACCTTACCCAACCCAACCTCACCCAACTGAATGCAGAATGCGGCAACAACGACACTTGCTAAGGGGAGAAAAATAAAAAAGCGGAATAGTCGATGCAGAGAGCTCCTCGCTCCGCTCGGGCTCAAAAAAAAGTGGTCAAATTAAATTGTCCGGTGGACCCGCATAGTCCGCATAGTCTTCAAATCGCTAAATAGCGATTGCCGAACGCGGTGCTGATGAAATCCACATCATCTCTCTGTTAATGTTGTCGTCGATTTGATTGCAGCCACAACCGCCATGGCTAGGCACCACGGCTGGCACCAAGGCTGGCACCTGCTGCTGCTGCTGCCGCTGCTCTGGACGTCGGGGTCCGCTCGCGGCCTGTATGGTGAGCATCTTGCAGGAGGAGAGGAACAAGGAAGAAAAATCAATTCGTCTAAGTAAATCGGTATGACCAGAATTTGGTCGAATTTCGACTAAAGTGTAAAATACTGAGTGTTTAGTTGAACCGAATAAAAATTGTAGCCATAGGAGGAGAATGGGAAGGAAGAAATCCAGGTGCCAGTAACGACTAGGTTTAAGGGAGGTCAATAGTTGATAAAATCCATAGTCATTAATATCCGCCGAAATCGTGATGACGTCATATGCGGCCTCCTATATCCACAGTGAGTGACGTCACATGTGCACTGCTTTATCTCTCAGAGTCGCTGTCGCTGCCGCTGCCGCGGGTCAAGCCCGCCGAGCTGAACGCGTCGGCCACGTTCGGCCGGGACGGCGTGGCCCGGCTGGCGCGGCTGGAGGCGTCGCTGGCGGGCGCCGGCGTGCACATGCGGCTGGGCACCGCCGGCCACGGACAGTTCATCGAGTCCATGCCGGAGCGGCGCGCCCTGGACGAGGGCCGGGAGGCGCTGGCCGCCGTCAAGGCCGCCATGTACATGTCGCAGCACCACTGCCAGAAGTATGTGGGGGAAAGGAGTTCAGAGAAATTTAAAAAAAAAAAAAAAAAAACACGACAATTTAAAATGCGACGGAAAAAATTATTAGAAGTAACAAAAATTTACAAAGGACAAAGGCGGCCAAATGTGAAAAGTGACCCGAAAAGTGTTTCAAGAATCAAAAAGTAACCTGAATGAAAAATACGCCAATATTTAAATAGTAAATTTAAACGAAATTTGGAAAGTCTTCTTGTTAAGAAAGAAAAGACTCAAAAAATGAGAAATGTGAAACTATAAACTGTCGTAAAAACTCAAAAGTCTGAGGATCTCGCTGAAGATTGTGGTTGAGTGACGCGCTCAATACTCTCCCTTTCTCACGAAAAGTGTATTTCGGCAGGTACGGCGTGGACGACCGCAAGTGCGCGCAGTGGCTGAGCAGCTTGAAGCTGGACGCCACGCCGCTGGGAACGGCATGCGCGACGGCGCGCGCTCCTGCGCAGGGCGTGTGCTCCGGCCAGGACAAGTACCGCAGTCTGGACGGCTCGTGCAACCACGCGGACCAGGTGGGCTGGACCTGGGGCCAGGCCTTCAGTCCATACCGCCGTCTGCTGTTCCCAGATTACCGTGACGGTAAGTCCACACACAAACACACACACACACACACACACACACACACACACACACACACACACACACACACACACACACACACACACAGTGTGATGCGGTGGTGTTGCTCCGTGCACTCTCCCCCTCCCGGGTGAGTTGGAGTGGTGCAGAAGCCGTTGAAGCGCCTGCGAGCGGCGGGATAGGCAACCCTCCTGCAGCCGTGCGTTGTGTTGCAGATGTTGCCTACCCCTACCCCTACGACGCTCCGCTGCTCCGCCGCACCCCGGCGTCCTTTGCCGTGCTTGGCGCGGTCGCGGGTTCGAATCCCCGGTATTATTTGTTTTTCTTTTCCCCCCAGGCATCCACCTGCCCCGCGGCCCCAAGAAGGGCCTGGTGCTGCCTTCGGCGCGGCGCGTGAGCGTGGCCACCACCGCGGACCGGGACAGGCCGGACACCAGGCTCACGCTGGCCATGATGCAGTGGACGCAGTTCGTGGAGCACGACTTGGCGCACACGCCCACCTCCAAGATGAGTGAGTATGTCACCACCGGCAGCCAGCCTGAAACCCCAGAAGGAAAAAAAAAGAAAGAAAAAAAGGAGTGCACGACATGCAAGGTCCCCGATTTTGTTTTAACTTTGTGCGACAGGCCTTGTGTAGAATAGAAGGCGAGCAATCTATTTTTTTTTTTTTTTTTTTATTCTATTGCGCGACAGCTATTTGTAATTGTCCTCTACCGAGGATTCAATATTTTCACCCAGATAATCGTAAAACGCCCCTTTGGTTTTCTATTTGGTTTTGAAACGTTTAGAAGTCACATTTATTTATTTTTATTTTTGAGGAATTCGGGAAATGAGAAAGTACATCTAAACTTGAGATCAGATTAACATTAATTGGACTTTATTTAGTCGCCAAACAAAAGCACAACCAAAACAGTTTTGAAACACAAGCGCTTTTGAGGCACTGACGGACGCTATGACTTACAACGCCAAAAACATGCGAAATAATATGAATTTGCCTCTTCTACTCTCTTCTACTTCTTCCGTTTTTGTGAAGCACCCTTACGATCCCCGTAATAACTGTATGCCGGCAGTCAACACGGGCACGGCCATCACGTGCTGCCGGGAGGACTTGAGGGAGCTGCAGCCGCGCCACGTGCACCCGCTCTGCCAGACCATCACCATCCCGGAGGACGACCCCTTCTACGGCCAGCACGGCATCAGATGCATGTCCTACGTCCGCTCGCTGCACGCCTTCCGCCCCGACTGCAGCTTCGGCCCCGCCGAGCAGGTTGGTACCGGGGTCCCGGGGTCCCGGCGGGGGCTGGCGCTTTTTTTTTTTTTTTTCATGTTGCGTCTTGGTCAAGGGGAAGCAGCAAATCATAAACAGTTTAAAAAATACCAGATAAATATCATCGAAAAGTAAAATAAAGTTCAGTCACTCATAGTTCTCTAACCTAACCTAACCTTCCAGAACTAAAATTGGTGTACATCGGTCCAATTTTATCTAGTAGTGTTCGATTTCGAAGCGGCGAATGTTAACGATTATTTGTCGCCAGATGAATCAGGCGACGCACTTCCTGGACGGGTCCCAGGTGTACGGCACGACGGCGCGGCAGGATCGGCCCCTGCGCGCCTTCTCCGACGGCAAGCTGCTGCTGGCGCACAAGAAGGGCCACGGCCGGCCCTACCTGCCCCCCGCCGAGGACCCTCAGGACCGCTGCCAGGTCAGCAGCGACGCCCAGACCTGCTACAAGTCCGGTAAGCTCACCGCCGAGGGGGAAACGACTCGGCAGAGTCCACCGGATTACCCTGGTTTTTCGCTGAATTACCCCGGATGACCCCGGGTTACCCTGGATTACTCGGAATTTTCTTTGAATATATTGGATTACCAGTCGGTAATCCGGTCTCGATCACCCCGGATATGCACAAATATGTACATTAATTATGTATGTGTTATTCTGTACATAATATAGGTACACATTTGCACATTTTCGTTTGGTCTGTAGTGTAGTTTACTTGCCCAAGAGCGCTGGTCCAGACCGGTCCGTCTGCTCAAGCTCACGTCAAGCACAGCACTGAGCACTGCCACCAGTTTCAGATCCGCCGTAGTTGATCGGATACGTCGGTTTGGTTTGAGCTCAGGAGGGCTTATCACCGGAAGTAAAACAGCCCGAGTATACATTCCAACTAAAAATGTGCAGTGTGTGGTCCCGGCAATGTGATTGAGATATTGTACCGCGCTGTACTCGAGGGGCACTTGCGTTATCATGTTCTAGAAATTCTAGAAATTTTTAAAAACAAATTGAAAAAAATTGCGAATTTAAAGTTGGACTTGGACTTTATGCCAAAAAAATAGCACCTGCATAGGCTGAAATAGCCAGAAAAGCAATAAATTTCTAAAATTAACGAAAACGACGGGGTGTAATCCGACGAAATCCTGAAATCTGTGTACATAGTTTAAATGAGTGGTTACCCCCTCGGCTGTACTCTACAAACGCAAAGGTCGCGTATCTCGTTTTAAGGCAACACGCGTGCTTTGTCACCACACTGGCGTGATGCCCAATTGATACCCATCGTACTAAGGAATACGAAGGCTTCAGAGGATTCTTCGCATTACAAAGAACTTCTTCGCCCACGAAGGATTGCTTCGCATAACTGTGCAGGGATAGGCGTTATCACGTTACGTAATGTGTGAACGCGGTCCCTCGCTGAGGCTGGAAAGTCAACTGGTGAATGACTTTGACCGGGAAGCTCTCGCGGCGGTCAGAAGCGGTCAGAAGTCAACGGCGGTCAACGGACGGCCGGGCAGCGGCGCAGCGCACCTGGCGGCACCTGGCGGCACCTGGCTTTTGTGATTCATCGAATCCAGGAAATGCTCCGGCGACGCGTGGCGATCGGCGCTCCCGTCCACGCCAATATCTTCCTGACTTCCAGAACGGAGGGCGGGGGCGATGGGAGGGGGAGGGGGAGGAGGCGGGAGGGAGGGGAAGGGAGGGGGGAGTGCCTTTGCTTCGTGAACTCACAAACCGTTCGCGCTCAGACGAGGACAAGAGGCGAAATCGAAAGTTTTGACGCGTGTGAGCGAACACGCGGTGAGAGCTAGTGACACGTGTGAGCGTTGGGTGTGTTTGCCGTCAAACACTTCCCGTGTTGAGGGGGAAAAACACCGCGGAAGGGAAACAGGATCGACACAAGACTCGATGGCTGGATGCGCAGCAGCTGATGAGGTAGCAAGTATTTCGCTGTCATAGAATAGTGGGGAAATGAGGGGGGGGGGGGGGGGGGTGATTTGAGATTTCAGTAAGATGTGGGGAAAACAGTGATGCCAACATCCAGAGCTAAAATCCCCACGAAGAAGATCATCGTAGGCTAGGAAGGGAGTCTTCGTAATACGAACAAAATCGAGTCTTCGCAGTGTTTTTTGTTGGATTCTTCGTATTACAGAGGATTTCTTCGTAGTCTGCAAAGAACTTAGTCATCTTTGCAATATACGAAGAACCCTTTCTGCGTAGGATTTTCGCAGCGGTGATGGGCAAAGAATTCCTACGGCGCGCAGAGATGTCGCAAGGGTTGTCAGCCATACGACTTCTCTTCAGAAATGCAAAGAAATTTGTAAAGTGTACACAGGAGACTACGATGGGCAACCCACCCAACATACAAACCGTGGGTCTCCGTGGTCTCGCCGCCTACGAATGTGCGACAAGACCGGGTGAAATAAAAATGACAGTGCCGGTATTCGAACCCGCGCCTGCAGGTGACGTCCGCGCCAACACGCACCCGCACCTGACTGCCATGCACACGCTGTGGGCCCGCGAGCACAACCGGCTGGCCGAGGAGCTGGCCGAGATGAACCCGCATTGGGACGACGAGACGCTGTTCCAGGAGGCGCGCCGCATCGTGGTGGCGGAGATGCAGCACATCACCTACGACCACTGGCTCCCCGCGCTCCTAGGTAAGCTTGGGGAACGTCTCAACTCATATTCATGTAGGGTAGGTGCAGGTGAACAATTATCACAGCAGGTAAAAAAGTAACACCCTAAAAAAAAATGGCAATTTTGGAAGTTTGAGGCAAAGCGCTCACTTTTGAGTAGAGAGTAATTTTTTTATCTGCTGGTGTATCTACCTGCACTTACCCTGGGTACGGAAGTAAAATCCAGCAACCATAGTCTTGTAGGGTGAGGACTACTAGTGGTGCCCTCCCTAGAGACCCTCTGGACCATGGCCACCCCAAGATCTCAGTACCTGGTAGAACCTATAAATACTTCTGAATCGATTCTTTAAGTGGAGGAGTAAGGTAATGCCCAATTATAAACTTAGAAATAAATTTAAAAAATCGTTGAAGTAGGCGAGAGGGTAGAAAGGGCCATCACTGATGAGGGCCATCGCTGGTGTCCTTACCCTACTGCGCGGATGTGGAAGCCAGTCCGGAAACAAAACAGTTAAATGGTTGTCATAGTACAGAAAGTAAAATACTGACCGACAAATGAAAGTCTTGTAATAGGCCCGAAAGCGATAATCTGTCCAAAAGTTCCAAGCATGGGGAAAAAAATAAAAACGAGAAAGAAACGCGAAAATCTTATCCGAAAATAGAAGTAAATGAGGAAACGGAAGCAAATTAGGGAAACGGAAATGTACGAAACTTAACTCCGGAAACGACGATAGAAATCCTGACATACTTGTTCTGGATGCAGGGTCCCGCTTCGCCCACAAGGTGGGGCTGGTGACCGGCGCGGGCGGGCTGGCTCACAGCTACCGCGAGACCGTGGACCCCACCGTCAGCAACGCGTTCGCCACCGTGGGGCTGCGCTTCGGGCTGTCCATGATGCAGGGCAAGATCAAGTGAGTACGAAGCAAGGGGTGTGGGTTGTGTGTGCAGCAAGGGAAGCGCCTGCTGGGTAGGCAACCATGACGTCTGCACGCAGGCGTGCCGTGCGGGCTGGCCTACCCCAGCGCTCGCAGGCGTTCGGCCGCACGGCGCCTCCGTTTGCGATTTAAATATTCGGGTGTATTATTGATCAACGCAAGAGAAGGAGAAGAGACTGTTGGCAGGTGTGTGAGTGGTGTTCACGGTGCTCACGGTCTTCGTGTCCTGTCGCAGGCTCTTCGACGAGCAGCGCCGCGCCAACGACTCGCTGCTGCTCCGGGACCACTTCAACAAACCCGGCATCCTGGAGGAGGCCGCCGCCCTGGACGGGCTAGTCAGGGGCCTCGCCACCCAGTCCAGCCAGATGGTGGACCCGTTCCTAGTCGAGGACGTACGTTGGGGGGGGGGGGGGGGGGGGGGGGGCTGAGGCGGAGATGTGGGGGGGGGGGGAGAAAAACCATGAGCATCGAGTCATTTGGGCCGAGAAGGGACTTGAAGAGGGTGTTGCTGTTGCAGCTCACCAACCTGATGTACCAGGACGCCAACGAGCGCGGCCTTGACGCCCTCAGCCTGGCCATCCAGCGCGGCCGGGACCACGGCCTGCCCGGCTACAACCAGTACCGCAAGCAGTGCGGGCTGCCGGTAGCCAGGACCATCGAGGACTTCAGGGACGTCATGAGCAAGCCGGTAAGGACGTGTAGCCGCCCGGCTGCTGCAGGGTAGCCCACGGGGCCAGAGCCTGTCCCAGCCAACGGCACCGTACGTACTCCATGGACTCCTTGTCCCGCTGGCAGACGAGGCAGCGGCTGGCCGCGGTGTACGCGCACGCGGACGACGTGGACGTGCTGGTGGGGGCCATGTCGGAGCAGCCGTTCGAGGGCGCCCTGGTGGGGCCCACGCTGCGCTGCATCGTCAGCGAGCAGATGCTGCGCTCCCGGCGCGGCGACCGCTACTTCTACGACAACGCCGAGCAGCCGTATCCCTTCACGCCGGGTAAGCCTGTCCCTGGGCTTGGCCGAGGGGCCGGAGGCGGAGGGCCCCGCCCCATTCGGGAACTGGATCGGGGGTCACTTTTCTAACAACTGATTGTCTCCTTCCGCGTTCCAGAACAACTTCGGGAAATCAAGAAGGGGTCTTTGGCCCGCATCTTCTGCGACAACGCCAACGAGGTGGCCATGATGCAGCCCAACGTGTTCACGGTGCCCTCGCCGAGGTGAGCTGTCCGTCTGTCAGTCAATCAGTCTGTCCGCCCGCCTGTCCGTCCGTTCTCCTCTGACCCCCTCGTGCTCTCTGTTTCAGCAACCCTCTGGCCCCTTGCGCCGACTACAACGCCATCCCCAGGCTGGATCTCACCCTCTGGCGGGAGAACACCATCTAACGTATCCCGCGTCAGCGACGTGTCGCGTGACACACCATCGTGACGCGTCGTGTCAGCGCCTTGTCGTCACGGGCGTGACGCGGTGGCGTGACGAGCCCCATTAGAGGGAAGTCACCCTGCATGCTGATTGGCTCTGAAAGCCGTGCAGTCGGTGGCGTGACGTCATCACGTGACGTCGGGGTCCACGTTGTCTCCAAAGTACTTACAAGTAAAGAGAGACCCCCATCGCTCTCTGTCTCCCTCCCTCCCCCACACAATGGCAGCCTCCTGACAGAGACAGAGAGACCGTGCCAAGCGGAAAGGAAGGCGAAACCATGGAACGGAAGTCGTGTGCCATTTACCAAAAAATATGACAAGGTGTAAAGGAAGGGAGATAAAATCACATGTGTAGACTAGTCAAATTTTTCCCACCTAGCAAGATAAAGTGTGTGTTTGTCGTACGACCGTTATTGTTCGTACTCCGTGAGGTGTGTCTTGAGAATGTAAGACACATTTCCTCTTCAGAAATGTGCCAGTGGGCTGGTAGAAGCTGGTAGTGACTGACTAGGTCCCTTCAAGAACGTGTCATGGATATTTATGTGTTTTCTACCATTTTATTTATACCCATGAAACTTAGGAATAAAAAGATAGTACAAATAAGACTTTATAATTATATGTATGTGTATTGTATTTAATGAAATAAATAGTTATATGATCGACGTTTTTGGTTTCTTTACTAATTTTCATGCCACCTTCCGGGGTGCCGCATTTTTCCAAATGCCACTTGTTAAAAAGAAGGGGGAAGTTTTTATGTAAGTTAGACAAATTAGATTTTAAAAAATATGGCTAATATTCCTGTTCGTGGAAATATTTTGTCGCCTTAAATGGTCCTGGAAAGTTAGCGACGCGCGTATCTGCGAGTGTGCGTGCGAGTGAGCTCACCACGGAGCTGGCTATTTTAAATACGCATTTTTTAAAAAAGGTGGTCTGTTCACCGGTTAGGACAAAACCTACATCGTCCCGGCTTCCGCCAGGACCCCTACCTGCAACTTCGGTGATCTTACAGGAACAGGAGCACCCTTAGCCAGTAGCGCACGTTTTCAACTCGTTTTTACTTGTTGCTTACTACTACTACTGCTACGACGTAAAAGCAACTCTATTAATTGGTAGAAAGCGTTTCATTTCAATAATTTTTTTATTATTCAAAAGTATATTGAATCCTCAAGATTCAGACCCTGCAAATAATAAATACAACAACAACAAAAAACGGCAAAAATGGGTGGGTCCTACCTCGTCCCAGACTTCCGTCCGGAACCGTTCCTGCTTAACTTCGGTGTTCGGATGGGAACCGGTGTACCAGGAGTTGACCGCCGCTAAGACACAGGCACGACGCAGCCACCTTGGTAGGCAGGCTTCCGCAACGGCCAACATCGCCCCTTCCGCTGACTAGATTTCAGGAGTCAGCCCCCTTCGACCAGCCAGTTGGTCTGTGGCCGTGAGGCCACTCCCTCGCGGATTGAGAGGGAGGTAGGATGCCCAGATCGTACACGGCCGAAGCCGATTGTACTCTACTCTTCTACGCCATGTATCCAAGTAGGTGTTGCCCGAATACTCCAGATTCCGAGGCCTTACGCTTGAAAAATGTAGAAGGCCGAACCCTAGGCCTCTACATTTAACTTCTGCCGAGTCTTGGCAAGCACCATTCCCCTGCTCGGGCGTCGAACCACTGTTCCTCAGCAGTGAATTCAACTCCGGGGAATGGCCGCGGCCCAACGTCCGCGGTCACTCAGACAACACACTTTGAACACGTTCTTTTGGTATATTTTACCCACCATCCTCGGTCGGCAGACTTCAGAAAAATATTTACTCCGGCAAAGAGTTGAACCCCGGACCTTGCGGTCATCGGCCGGCCTGCTAGCCCACTACGCTACGGAACTGTGATAGGAATGGGACGCGCGCTGTTGATACTTTAGCCACTGTTGTCCCGCATAGAGCAAAACCGTTAGCTCGCGCGGTGTGCTCCGTCTGCGCTCAGGGTATGCATGGTCAGTCCCTTGGTTCCAGTGCGTTTGGGAAGGGAGTCTGCCAATATTCAAAGGCGCCCTTACCGCGCTCATCCAGCTGCACCGGGGGATACGTCAAGGATGCCCCTGGTCAATGCTGCTGCTCAATATCGTCATGGCGCCCCGAATCAAGGCAATGTCTCTCAAACTGACAGGAATACGGGTCCCCGACGTCACCGAGAGAGGGACGGAGCACGCCCGTCAAATTGGTGTACATCGGGGACGCCTGCAGTGATGCCTCCTCCCCTTCCCCCGTCGGTCCAATTTTATCTAGTAGTGTTCGATTTCATGGCGGCAAATTTTAACGATTGTTTATTTGTCGCCAGGTGAACCAGGCGACGCACTTCCTGGACGGGTCCCAGGTGTACGGCGCGGCGGGATCGGCCCCTCCGCGCCTACTCCTCGGCGTCAACTTGTGTGCGGCATTTCGGGGGTCATGAGTGTAATGAGGCACCCATTACGATGCCTAGGGGCTGGTCTAAGCACGTTGCTCCCGAAAGATATGATTTCTGGATGTATTTGTTTATTTACCCTGAAAACTCACCATCCCGGCCCGCCTTTGCCCTCGAGGCACTGCTGCCAGACGGGAGGTGTAGTTTGTGCTGCCTACCTTCTAGGCGCCAACGCGCATCGGACTGGGGTCCTGGAGGACTCCACTTCAGGCCCGTTAAGTGGAATTTCCACGGTTGCGGAGAATGATGGAATGCCCATTTCATGAAGAACTAGGTTTGAAAGGAACCCATTGCACCCGAAACACAGATAATTTCTTTTTAATGTGAATTGTCAGGAAACTGGCATTTGCAGGGACTTAGTCCTTTGCACTATGTCCAAACGCATCTAGTAGCTCAAGCAGAGAAAATAATGCAAGCAGTTGCACGCAATGGATTCAGTGATATCTGATTGTCAGCTTCTTAAGTCAATGTTTTAGGTTCAGGATAATGTTCACTTTATCAAGGTCTATAAGAAAAATAAAGCAAGTTATAGGTAAAAAAGAGTTTTTTAATTGTTACATATATACATACATCAAATATACACATGATATAAAGGACACATATATATATGTAAATCAAACATAAAACATTGAAGTGTTTGGTCATCATGTTTTCCACAGCTCAAAGACAAACATGTTCAACATTCATCTGTTTAACAAGGATCTTATTAAGTGACAAGTACTTATATAATAAGTACACTGCCCTTTACACTCATGTCACACCGACTTAATTTCAGTTCAAATAAATAGTTATAGCGCTACTTCAGGTATAACACTAACTCAATGAAACTCACATATCAAATCTTATAGAAATTGCTTGTACTAACAGAAGGTGCCGAAAGCTTGAGAGAACCTTTGGCATTTCTGATGTTAATAAATAATGGGGCAGAAAATCGGAATGAAAAATGACATAAGACACACATCACAGGGGTTCAGTCAAACCAAAATGCACCACAGTATTTTCAGTCCTCAGGTGCTATGCCAATGACCCACTTACTTCATACTCTACACCTCATATAACTGAAGCACACGAGCAAATTCAGAAGGCAACACACAAGGACCCGAGAGCAAGCCATACACAATACTGCGAAAATAATTGAAAAATTCTAGAAATGAAGATGACTTTGGAGAAGATGACTTGATGGATTGCTCTGGTGCTGGTGTGTTGAAAATTAAGTATTCACAGAAAATTTAGACATAAGGCAAGAAAATTTGTTGACATTTGAAAAATTGGTAAATGATTATCGTTGTGCTCTACTGGAAGCATTGCAGAAAATCTCCCTTATAGAGCAACAGCACCTTGTGCTCAGACAAACTATTTTACAAATAAATCACAGCAGTTCCAGCACAAAATCAAAACTTGTCACATGTCACAGCTGTTCACTAGGTTACTGTTTTCACTTCATCTGGGCAGCTTGAGGTCCATGACAATTAATTAAATTATTCTCCTAGGTTGTAAATAGCAGTCTTTTTAAAGTTCATCCTTGAGCTCATCGTCATCTGAGCTGCTGCTTGGGGGAGGAGCACCACCGGCACCCTGGTACAGCTTGGTGATGATGGGCTGAACAACCTCCTCCAGTTCCTTCTTTTGCTTCTTGTAAGCTTCAGTGTCGGTGTCCTGGTTCTCATCCAGCCACTTGATCTTCTCATCAATAGCCTCCTCCATCTTGGTCTTGTCAGAGTCGCTCAGCTGCAAAAATAAAAAACAACATTAATGTCAGAACAAGGCCACATGTATGGTGTTCAGATTGTGTCACACTGTATCACTGCCAAATAACAGAACTGAAATGCCATCTGAGCTCACCTTGGCACCAAGCTTGTCCTTGTCACCAAGCTGGTTCTTGAGGGAGTAAGCATAAGATTCCAGCTCATTCCTGGCCTCCACGCGCTCCTTCAGTTTCTTATCTTCATCTGAGAACTTCTCAGCGTCCTTGATCATACGGTCAATGTCTTCAGGGGTGAGCCTGTTTTGGTCATTGGTGATGACAATCTTCTCACGGTTGCCAGTTCCCTTATCTTCAGCAGACACCTATTGAAATAAGATGTTCATGATTATTTCAAGGAAGCAAATTAAAACAGCAGACCTTCAGATCCATCTGGAATGCTCTCTTACCTGCAAGATACCGTTGGCATCAATTTCGAAGGTGACCTCAATTTGAGGAACACCACGAGGTGCAGGGGGAATGCCAGTCAGATCAAATTTGCCGAGCTGGTGGTTATCCTTGGTCATGGGACGTTCACCTTCATAAACTTGGATAGTGACAGTGTGCTGGTTGTCAGCAGCAGTAGAGAAGATCTGGGACTTCTTAGTGGGAATGACAGTGTTGCGGGGGATGAGCTTGGTCATCACACCTCCGACAGTTTCAATACCAAGGGTGAGAGGGTTCACATCCAAAAGCACAATAGCGTCAGTGTCCTGCTCTCCAGAGAGGACTCCAGCCTGAACAGCAGCACCATAGGCAACCTGAAAGACAAATAAAAATTAGGAAACTGGAAAATTTTAGCATAGAGAAACTACTACATAACCATCCATTTCACTTACGGCTTCATCAGGGTTGATACCACGGGATGGCTCCTTGTTGTTGAAGAATTCCTTGACAAGCTGCTGAACCTTGGGGATACGAGTAGAACCACCAACAAGTACAATTTCATCAACATCCTTCTTGTTCATGTCAGCATCTTCCAAGACCTTCTGGACAGGCTTCATGGTGGAACGGAAAAGATCCTAGAATGACAAACAAATGTTTATTAAAATTTTGTTCCTTAGAATACTAAATCACAGGTAGTTTAAAACAAGATAAAAAACTCACCATGTTCAACTCCTCGAACTTGGCACGGGTAAGGGTTTCAGAGAAGTCATCACCCTCGAAGAAGCTTTCAATTTCAATGCGGACTTGGTGGCTGGAGGAAAGAGCGCGCTTGGCCTTCTCAACTTCACGACGCAGCTTCTGAACAGCACGGTTATCCTTGCGGATGTCCTTGCCCTTCTTCTTCTTGTACAGCTTGATGAAGTGGTCCATGACACGCTGATCGAAGTCCTCACCTCCCAAGTGAGTGTCACCATTGGTGGACACGACCTAGTGTAGAAACACATGTTGAATCAGTTACTGAAAGTGTTGCCTTTACCACAGAAAGCTAATTTAAGTATTGTAAATAAAATGGATGAACATAAAAATTGCAAACTCTTACCTCAAATACACCATTGTCAATGGTCAGAAGGGACACATCAAAAGTACCACCGCCAAGATCAAATACAAGAACATTCTTCTCGCCTTCACGCTTGTCCAATCCATAGGCAATAGCAGCAGCAGTAGGTTCGTTGATGATACGCATCACATTCAAACCAGCAATGGTACCAGCATCCTTAGTGGCTTGACGCTGGGCATCATTGAAGTAAGCAGGGACTGTCACAACAGCGTGGGTAACCTGAATGACAAATAAATAAATGGAGGGTTAGAGTTATATCCCAAATTCATAAAAACACTTCTAGAGCCACAAGGAGTGCAGTTAAAAAACTCACCTTTTTGCCAAGGTACGCTTCAGCAGTGTCCCTCATTTTTCCAAGAACCATGGCAGAGATTTCCTCAGGAGCAAAGGTCTTATCTCCCTGACCAGTCTTAACAACAACATGGGGCTTGCTGTTCTTTTCAATTACTTTGAAGGGGAAGAACTTGATATCAGCCTGGACTGTGGCATCAGTCCAGTCGCGTCCAATGAGACGTTTGGCATCAAAAACAGTGTTCTCAGGATTGCTGGTAAGCTGGTTCTTGGCAGCATCACCGATCAAACGTTCACCCTCAGCAGTGAAGGCCACGTAAGAGGGAGTGATGCGGTTACCCTGGTCGTTGGCAATAATTTCAACACGTCCATTCTTGTAAACACCAACACTGTAGAAACAAGATAATGGTCAAAATACAGCAGCTGAGAACAATGGTGAAGTATGAAAGAAACTAGCTTGGTCAGGTGTAGTATATGCAGAGGGTGCAAAATATTTGTAGCAGCATGATGCTACCAATTCTGCATGAAACTAGAAGTTGCACTTACCATGAATAGGTAGTACCCAAGTCAATACCAATCACGGTACCAACTTCCTTTGCCTTGTCCTTCTCGTCTTTGGCTGCCAAGGCATTGGCAACCAAGAGGCACACCACACCCGCGAGAAACAGCTTCATGGTGATTCGGTTTCACCTGTGGTAAGGAAATGAAACATTAACATTTCGTGGCACGAAAACAAATGTAGATGAAAGCAAACATATGTTCAAGTTTCATTTAAAAGTCCAAATGAACTGCCACATCACACCCCAACACATAAGGGTAGACTTAATATATGAATTTTTGAATGGCGCTACAGAAGAAAGGATGACTGAAGGGAGATAATGCGCAAAAAATCGAGGGCAGAAAAGGCGATAATCTAAAGTGCTGAGCAGAATGTTAAATGACAAGTACTGACGTGTCGGCGCTGCAGGCACAAGGTTAAGTGAACCGACAGAACACAAACTAAATCAATTCAAGAGACAAATACTACAACGGTAGACGGGAAAATTGAAAAAACTCGTAAAAAGAGTCACTGTCAAATTTTTCAATCGATTTGATTCAATCAGCGCGCACACACACACACACAAGCACTAAACACTAGTCCGTCTCGGCCCCAGCAGACTAGCCGGTAATGATGGTAGGCAGAAACACAGAAAACGAAGCAAAATTAGTTCAGAATAAAACGCACCACAGCTGAATGTGTTTTCTTGACGCGTCCACTGGACAAAGTAACGCACACTCGGGCTCGACACAATCCACTGATGTGTCTAACGGTCCGCTCAGAAACGAAGTAACACGGCTTCTGCTCCGCACGTCCCGAATATGAATGCCAGAAAGTTCCCCACCGCGGATGTGGCCCAACGCCATTGGCCGGTGGGGATGACGTTTCACTACGAGCGCGGCTGTGATTGGCCGAGACTCCCGCAGCTGGCCTGCCCTCATTGGCCCACGTTGGTCCGTAGTGGCTTTTGCCCGTAGAATCCGTAGTAGCGGAGTAACGGGGCAAGCGGGCGGAGAAACGGGCACGTAGGTAGGAGGAGGGGCCTTAGCGAAGCGCGACGGAACGGAAAGCCATCGAGAGACATAGCGGAAAATCGAGAAGCGGAAACTTGTGGCGTCTCTTATTCTCTGCACATGAACCTAGCCTCACTCGTCCGTCAGCTGTCAGTGACATTACATCAGACTCTTGGCCTTTACCTTGCCTCCACCTGGCCTCCACCCGCTCGGCAGCTGATTAACCTGTCACCACACATGCACCTGCACGCACATTAAACAAATAAAACCGATACACTTGTTCGTGCCATTGCGTGGGTTACTGCTTGGAGGTACTCACCGACACTACTAGATTGCTTCCTTCTTGTGCAACTCAGTGCCAGGTTTCACGGTCGAATGGCAAGCAAGAACAATGTTTTTCTGATCTGACACCCTGGCCAGCCCCGGCGATTTCCAAACCGTCTTTGCGATGCGTTTCGCCCGGTGTTCAGCCATGCATGTCCGTTTAGTGACAGTTGCTTACACATCAGACCTCTGTTGCGTCCACCTAAGGAACTCTTGGTTTAGAAAAATGAAAAAATAATTCTGCCCTTAGAAAATAAAGAATTGTAGTCTCACAAAGGATATGAGTTTTAATTTTGATGACTGATGACGTTTGCTTTCTTCATACAGGTCAGCAAATATGGTCGATAGAGAAGACAATCTATTAATTGGACACTCAGCAAGGAAACTTTCAGAGGAAGATAGACAAAAGTTACAAAAGCAAGATAGCCGCCTTGTCTCGTCTTTCCAAGCGCAACAACTGGAGAAAAATGCAAAGAAGCACTGGGATCTGTTCTACAAGCGCAATGAAACCAGGTTTTTCAAAGATCGCCACTGGACTACTCGCGAGTTTTTTGAACTTGTGGGCTCCACTGATGAACAAAGAACCCTGCTAGAAGTCGGTTGCGGTGTTGGCAATCTTATTTATCCTCTTATTGAGGAGGGGATGAATTTCTTTGTGTATGCCTGTGATCTTTCCCCAAGAGCTGTAGATTTTGTTAAATCTAATGCAAACTATGATGAGGCCAAAATGAAAGCATTTCAGTGTGATATCACAACAGAGGACATTTTTTCTGAAGTTCCTCCAGGATCAGTTGATATTGTGACACTAATATTTGTTTTGTCTGCTATTCATCCTGATAAATTTTTGGCAACTCTAAAAAATATTTTAAGTATTCTTAAACGAGGAGGCTTGTTACTCCTCCGTGACTATGGACTATTTGACATGGCTCAACTTAGATTTAAAGCTGGTAATAAAATAGCAGATAACTTTTATGTGAGACAGGATGGAACTAGGTATGCATCTGTTTTTTTCTTTTGAACTTTGTGCACATAGTTTTTACAGTGAGTAATTTTTTAATGCTGCTTGTTTTGTTGCAGGTCATATTTCTTTTCAGAAGAATTCCTGAAAGAGCTGCTGATGCAGGCTGGTTTTGAAATTGTAGAAAATGCTTATATTCAACGGAAAACAATCAACTTAAAAGAAGATATTGATGCAGATAGGGTATTTATTCAAGGAAAATACCGTAAACCCATGTAAAAATGTTCTGTGCCTAAATAAAGTTTTACACGAATTTTAGTTTTTTGATGACAAAACCATTCTTACATTCTATTTATACTGAAATATGCTTCACGCCATAAAGTATTTTCAGCACAAATTCAAGGAAATACTACTACGTTGCACATGATATGGGTGGCTTGCTAAAGTGGCTTTCCCTCGATTTGAATACCATTGTCCACCCGCCATGCTGGCGGAAACGGATGTCATCGGTTTCCATGTTCATTACGTCATGTTTTTCTTTTTCTAGATTCGCGACACTCCACTTTCGGTACTTGCTCAAACTGCGTATTGATTGATCATTTGTCGCATAGTCTACTTCATCACATTGTGACTTTCTGTAGTGCGATTTCCTCACTATCCAGCCGTTATTATGGCGGATGAAACGAAACTAGAAGTCGTAAGTATTTCCAAACCACTTGGTGTCCAAAGCTGTGTTGTGTTGCTGACGCTCTTCTTTGTGCAGACACAACAACTGTCATGATTATTTCTTAGGAATCAGCTGTCTTCATTTCAAATAAATTTAAACCTAGTGTGTTTTTTTATAACTTTGAAATTCACTTTTGGATTCAACATTTTTTAATGGCATTAGTACCCACCCCTATAACCTAACATTTTTTGCCTCAAGGATTCTCTGTTTACAAGGCTGCTATAGTTGTTCTTCTGTAGGGAAAGTAGTTTCTATGCTTCGATACATTTTTTCCCCTTCTGTGCTTCTATTCTTATTTGGTTGTACTTAAAGTGGTCATATTTAAATGAAAAATAATGTGGTATAACGTAAGATTGTTTCTATTCTAGGATTGGGGCTCTGATAAACTGAATCGAGCACAACAAACTGTCATAGATACTCCCTATGATCTGGAGGCATGGAGTCTTCTAATCAGAGAAGCACAGACAAGGTGGATTAATGATATTCGGCCTGTATTTGAGAGGCTTGTCTCCACATTTCCCAGCTCGGGCCGATATTGGAAAATTTATATTGAACAGGAAGTAAGTATGATATATTAATTAGTCCATGGACAGGATGTGCTCACAGTTACTTTCTGGTGGATTCTTTATTCACTTTGTTTCACAATCTTACAATCTTTGTCATGAATTTATTTTCAGATGAAAGCCAGGAATTTTGAGAAAGTGGAAAAGGTATGTTCATCATCAGCAATTCATTTATCAGGTAAAATGGTTCGAGCCTTCACATGGATTTCTGGGCAGTATTAGTTACATTTTGAGATATCTCTTATCCCATATTCAACTCTCTAGTCTCAATTAAATTTCTCTTCAATGAATCTGTGATACTATACCTAAGAAGTCCAAGCGAAGGTGAAAGGCCATTTCTTCTTAGTTGAGATAATTTTCTCCAAATAGTTCTGGGCTGTGTGATGCTGCTCTTATTTTGGTTGAAATAAACACTGCTGCGGTGTATTCAGTATGTCTTATTGTCAACCAAGTTTGGACACTGGGTTTACAGCACCATTGTGAGTTGTGTTATTTTTCCTCTACACTTACTACGCAACTAATTAATTTTACAAGTAACAATTTCTTCCTCGTGACATGAAGATATGAAAGATAATGTTGGGGTTTTGTTAGCAAAATAGAAAACATAATCTGAACCCTTGTTTTTGGTAATGTTAAGAATCCTTTACACCATCTTCACACATTAATTCCTTCAGGGTCATTAACTTGGGTATTTTTGGTAAAATTTAAAATGAAGTTTTCATCTATTTTAAGTACTGCTTAATTACATTTATTTGAAATTAAAACTTAAACACAGTATCATAGCAAATTATTCTCCTGCTGTAATTCTTGATAATGGAGCTTTTAAAGGATAAATTTACTCAAACAGAATTACTTGGCAGTTCAAGGCATCAAAATGTGTACAAAATATGAACAGGTTCACGCAACTAATTATACGTTTACATTTTGCTGGGTGTGGTGTGGTTGTACGTCATTGTTGTCACACTTTTGTTGTGTAATTTCTTGTTTTTCTCATTTTTACATTAAAACATATAGTTTATTGTGGTTGGTATATTTGTGGCATGGTGGATGGTCTGTAGAGAAAAAGACAGAACAACTATTATTTTAAATTGATAGTGTGTGGCTCTCATTTCTTGTGTGCACCCTGTTCCCATGGATGAAAGAAAACAACATAAAACAACTGGCCCAATGGACACTATTGACCTGCACATTTAATTACTTTATATTCAATTTTGTGCCGTCTGCTTTGAAAATCTACAAACTATAAATTTCCCAAACAAATTGAGTATCTAATTTCATCATATACAGGACAGCTCACAATAGACTTCATCTGTTCTATTCAGCTTCATCACAAGACCTCATTGTCCCTGCACAATTTTAAAATAGAAATTTTGTGTACATGAATAAATTATTGTTGACAATGAAATTTTAACATTCCCATACAATGCCATATGCTCCTGAACAACAGATATTATCTTTCCTATGGTGTTGCTGAGGGCTTGCACATGCCTGGTTACCAGAACTATTCGCAGAGAGATCAAAAGAACATCCAAATTAATTATTACACCTTGGTGAAGATGCCTCCTGTGTAGTCTGGTCAACATATCAATTGTGCTGTGAAATAAAATTTTATTATACCCTCTGCTCCACCCCCATCTTTTTCCCACCCAAACCCATGAATTCACCAGGACAGCACTTTGAAGTGTGTTTTCTTCTTTTTTTTTTCTTTCTTATCTTACATTGCTGAAAATTTCATTTTTGTTATACATTTTCTGTGTAGTAATGGGTTTATGTACTATGAATAAACTTTCACCGAAATTGGAATCCTATTAATTTCTTCTCCTCATGCAAGTATTTTTTGGTACTTCTAAAACTCATTGAATAGATTTCAGTGGTGAGATGGAACTGCAATTTGTCTGTACTATTTAAAGGCAATAAATAGATAGCGTACTCTAAAACTTTGCTTTTTATTTAGAAGCACTTTTTTTTTTGTTGTTCCTAAATACACATCCGTAGGACTTAAAAGAGTGATTTTGGAACTAATGCATGCCATCAATCCAACTTCTCCGTAAGTGTGACTTAATTTAAATGCACCTGGTGTCAGTACCCTCATAAACTCTGTGTTTTCTGTAAATGGAGGATTCTTTTAACTATTATACTCATCTATTTAGTTGTACACAAGTTGATTTCTGTGTGTATAGGTACAGAAACTCTTTGCAAAAAGAGAAGTTGTGTCATCATGTGACTTATGAGACTTGTCCTTTATGTTCTGCAGCATTTACCTACCCTGATCTCTTCCCAATCACAAGTAGTATGAAGCCATTCTATATAGGTTTCTATATAGGTTTTTGGGGAAAGACAGTAGAGCATGTACTTTAATTGTTTGAGCACACTATACACAGAAGAAGTGGGAAAAAATTTGTTTAGACATAGTGTAGGAAGAAGAGAGTTAAGTTCAAGATCAACTTTGCACTTTTTTTTAAAGAACTAAGAACTGGTGTAGTCACTTTTCTGATTGGTTGCAATGTTATAGTAAAGCACAGCTGTGCTATACATCACTGTGCTGGAGAGAAATCAAAGTACTAGTCTAATCAGTGGCCTCTATAATTTTTAGATTTAATGGAAATTATTTGTTTCTTTTCCAGTTATTTCAAAGATGCCTCATGAAAGTTCTAAATATTGACTTATGGAAGCTGTACCTGACCTACGTGAAGGAAACAAAATCTTCACTCACTTCTTACAAGTAAGCACCGGAGGTGTTAGAGTTCACTCCAGAAACAGGAGATTTGTTGACACTTCTAACACCAATTAATTTTAACAGGGAAAAAATGGCTCAAGCCTATGACTTTGCTCTTGAAAAAATTGGCATGGATATTCAGTCATATTCCATATGGAGCGACTATGTTAATTTTCTGAAAGGGGTGGAAGCAGTTGGATCGTATGCTGAAAATCAAAAAATTAGTGCTGTTCGTAAAGTAAGTGGTTTTCTTTTTGTATGCTGAGTTTGTTTTTCAGCCTACCATTTTGCTGAAGAACGTTGTTCTTTCTTTGTTTGCTGTGATGCGAAGTTTACTTGATGTCTTCTGTCATGCTCTCTTAAGGTCTATCAAAGAGGTGTTGTGAATCCAATGGTGAATATTGAACAGCTATGGAAGGATTACATGGCTTTCGAGCAAGCCATAAATCCAATAATTGCTGAGAAAATGGGCATGGAGCGATCAAAAGATTATATGAATGCCAGGCGAGTGGCGAAGGAACTCGAGGCAGTTACCCGGGGCCTGAATAGAAATATTCCAAGCGTACCACCAGCTGGGACAATTGAGGAACTCCGCCAGGTCGGTATTGCTAGGAATGCATGTGATGTTATTTTGTTTTATATTTTCCATGTATTTGTGACTTATGGCTCTTGCAGGTGGAGTTGTGGAAAAAGTATATAGCTTGGGAGAAAAGCAATCCACTTCGCTCAGAAGATACTTCCCTTGTAACACGGCGTGTCATGTTTGCATTTGAGCAATGTCTACTTTGCTTAGGTCATCATGCTGATGTTTGGTATGAAGCAGCCCAGTTTCTTGATCAAAGTTCCAAAATTCTCACTGAGAAAGGAGTAAGTAAATTTCCTTCTTTATTTTACTCCTGCTTAAGCAAAGAGTATGAGTTACAAAATCTTCCTCACGGAACTTCATTCTTTTTGCAGGATGTAACAGCTGCTAAGTTGTTTTCAGATGAGGCAGGGGCAGTATTTGAAAGGGCAACAAGCACATTGCTAAAAAATAATATGCTACTGTATTTTGCTTTTGCTGATTTTGAAGAAGGAAGAATGAAATATGAAAAAGTCCATCAAATTTATGATAGGTTTTTGGATATGGAGGACAATGATCCTACATTGGTATGCAAATCAGATTGTGTAAAAATGTTTAGTGTAAGAAGAAACTTGAAATATCATTTGTTACTGAAATTGGTGTACTTATTTTGTTCCTAATTCTGTCAAAATGCAGGCTTATATTCAGTATATGAAGTTTGCCAGGCGAGCAGAAGGGATTAAATCAGCAAGAACTGTTTTTAAAAGAGCTCGTGAAGATTCAAGATCTCGCTTTCAAGTTTATGTTGCTGCTGCTCTCATGGAGTATTATAGCAGCAAAGACAAAAACGTAGCGTTTAGAATTTTTGAGTTGGGACTGAAAAAGTTTCCTGACAGTCCAGACTACGTATTGTGTTACATAGATTATCTCTCACATCTTAATGAAGACAATAACACAAGGGTCTTATTTGAGAGGGTCTTGTCGTCTGGAAGTTTAGAACCTGAAAAATCGGTGGAAATATGGAACAGATTCCTGGAGTTTGAATCAAATATTGGTGATCTAGCGAGTATTGTCAAAGTGGAAAGAAGAAGAGCAGCTGTCTTAGAAAGTGTATGTATATCATCTGTTACTTTCCCCTGATTTCCTTCTACCTCTGCATGTTTCATTAGTCCTACCAAAATTAGGTGTCCATCAATTTTGCCAAAGCTAACCATGAGCATCCTCCACCTCCGCCCCCCACTTTTACTTTCACCCGATTTTTCCGCCCCCGTTCCTTTGGCCGCACTGGCACTGGCCCAGCCCGTTCCTTACCTATCACTCCTCGCATGCTAAGACCACATCCACTGAAACCCAGTCCACCCTTCTTCCGAGACGTAAGCCTGAGCTTTGTTCTCGAACTGTTTGCCATTGTCGCCTTTCTCTGACAACTATGCTGAAATTTATTTCAATTTTGCAGATCAAAGAGTTTGAAGGAAAAGAAACAGCACAGCTGGTGGACAGATACAAGTTTCTTGATTTGTTTCCCTGCACTCCTGCAGAATTAAAGTATGTACTCATGTTTTGTTTTGAAATCACCATAGCACCTATTTTGTCTGGTACTTATAAGGTTGTTGTATTTCTATATTCAGATCAATAGGTTATAATTTGGTGACATCAGCAAAGACATACCATTCAGCTGCTACTGATTCAGATGATGAATCTACCAGTTTACCGAAGCCAGACCTCTCTCAAATGATTCCATTCAAACCCAAAGTCAAAACCATTCCTGGTGATCACCCAGTTTCTGGTAAAAAAAAAATTATATATAGAAAAGTTGTACCAAGAACTATTTGTTTCTGGATACACTGAACACACTTCAACTCTTGTTTCCAGGGGGAGTTTTTCCTTATCCTCCAGCAGTTGCCCAGTTGTGCTCCAATTTATGTCCACCTGAGTGTTTCCATGGACCTTTTGTTGGAGTTGACACCTTAATGGAGCAGATATTACGACTTGACATTTCCTGTAAGATGGCCTTTGCTCTTCTTGCTGAAACCTCAGTTTGTGTAACGCACTTGTTTGCTAACTGATAATTATTTTTTTCAGGTCCTACACCCTCAGGGGAAAATGGTCATGATGTCAAGCTCTTTGATATGGCCAAAAGTGTACAGTATGTAAACGGTGATGGAAGTGGAGGTGAAGGTTATTTTGCCGTGAAAAGAAAAAAGCGGTTGGGGGCTGATGATAGTGATGATGATGACTTAGGAATAGCACCCCCAGCAAATGACATTTACCGCACACGACAACAGAAGAGAGTCAAATAAAAAAACAAAGTTACCAAAAATCATGAACTTAAAAATTTGACAAATCTAAATGCCTTTTGGTTTCTGAAGTGTGCCTGCGACAAGCACCTAAGTTGCATCTGTACATTATTTCTCATGTGCTGCATGTTTGTGTTGAGCACAAGTCGTTTAGCACCCCAAAATGTTGTAAAGTGATTGTTATTGTTTTTTTTGTTGTTTTTTGTTTGTTTTTTGAGAGCTTTGACTGCCATCACATTTATAATTGATTGAATGCATGTGTGTTTCACAATTACGTCCTAGTGAGTACTAGCTCTTTTATTCTTTAAAATTTTGTGACTTTTGCTTGGTGCTACAAGTGGATAATATAGTTTCACCAACAATTTCTGTACTTGTGAAACCAATCATCATTTTCTAACCATCACAAAGTCTTGTCTGATAGTAAATGAGAAACCAATGTAAATGTTAGATGTAACCATCAAAATCACATTACTTGGTTTCATTGTATATTCAATATAATTGCTGTATTTCCAAACATTCCCAGGCTCTACAATACATTCTGAGTTGGCTATTTCAAGCCGTCTTCAGTAAGTGTCGGGCAAATTCTATTCGGTCTTTATTTATTCTACTTGTCATGTGGATTCTATATCCTTGTTTGTCTTTGAATTTGTTCAAATTTGCAGCAGCCTCACTAGCATACTTACATATCTTATTTTGATTTCATGTTCAGTCTTGTTTTCAAAGATGAATGTTTTAGAAGCCCATGCCTTAAATTTTTCTTGACCAGACGTTTGTTTAATAACAATAAAACTCGGAACGTTGCCTTTATTTTGATTTTCATGCAACTTGCACAACTACGAAGTGCATGTCCTGTCAGAATATCATGACCAAGCTGATTTGTGAGGGTAAATAGGGTTGATGGATGCATTCTTTCCCCCAATCTTTTTTAAATTGTTTTTTTCTTTCTCATTTACAAATGACAGTCAGAAGTAAACTTAATATCACATAGAACATGTGTTTTATGATCTGTACATAAAATTGTAAGTAGTAATACAAAGAAATTATTTGTGTAAATAAAGTGACTGTTTTATAAGATGCGTTCTTATTTTTTTATTAATATTAAATTACTTGAGTATCACCTCATCTGCCATGTTCCACTAACGGCACAGCTGGGGCTGGGCACAGACATCTCGCTCGTCCCGTCCCCGTCCCTCAGTTGAGCTCGTTGGTCTCCTCAACGGGCCTCGCCGGCTTGGTGGGCTTGCCGTCATCGAAGGCCTCGTCGTCGTAGACCATGTTCGACGGCGTTGTGGCGACGGGGCGCTTCGTCTTGGGGGTCGATGGGATGGCGTTGGGCGCCCTGACCGTGGGAGCGGTAGCGGGCACCGGAGGCAGTGCCGACGGCGGCGGCGGGGGCCTGCGCGTCGTGGGGGCGGGCATCGGCACCGTCCGCGGCACGTGCTTGTCGATGGGGGTGGGGGGCGGGGCGCCATCGTCGGGGCTGGCGCCGGCCGCTGGGTTCACGGCCTCCCCGCCGTCCTCGCCAGCCTCACCGTCCTCGCCGGTGCCGGCCTCGTCCGGGTTGCCGCCACTGATGCGGACGAGGATCCGCTTGATGCCGTGCGCGAACCAGTGCGCCAGGCTCTCCACCCAGGTGCGGCCCGCCTCGGGCTCGCCGTCGGCCTCCCCACCTGCAAGTGGCAACACGAGACTGGCGTGAGCAGAGCCGGCAGCACCAGCAGCAGAGCCAGCGGGCTGCGGGGCGCCCTGATGATAGGCCAGCCCGCCGGGCAGCCGTGCGGTGCGGGCTGGCCTACCCTTTAAGGCGTTCTCACCGGAGCGGAAACAACCCTGATTTTCGTGTACGTAGGTTTACACTTTCTACAGTTTACGCGTCAAAATGCGATTGTTTCGAATTTTCTTCAATTTCCTGCCGTGAATTCTGTTCAACGTTTCTGAATTTCCTCGATTGTTTTTGGAGTCTGAGTTTTTTGAATCGCGTTTGGGTTTTATGAATCTGAATGTTGGCGAACGTCTCTCAAGTTTGGCCTCGCAGCCCGTAGTCTCGTGTCGTCTCGCCACCGTCCGTACCCTCGGTGCCCTCCAGATCCCGGCGGCCGAACATGAAGTTCCGCACGCGGATGACCCAGCGCCGCAGCCCGGTGGTCGGGGGTTCCCCCTGGGGGTCACCCTCCCCCTCCCCGCCGCTGTCGGACGGCAGCTCCTCGGCGTCCTCGTCCGGGTTGGCGCCGCCCTCCGGCTCCGCGTCTCGCTTCTCGAGTAAGTGTGGCACTGGAACCGAGGCGAGGGCTCATGGACGCGAAGAGAGAACAAAAATGGAAACCGTGTTGACGAAGAATGTGAAAAATAGTGGTATGAATTCACAAATATTTCTCACCTTTTGGCTGCCGGTGACGCCGGCGGAGCCGTGAGGTTTTGCGATACGATTCACAAGCTCGTGAAATATCGATGAAATCATAACACAATTTTCTTTCCTTGGAAAAACGAGCTTTATTTGCGCACAGTACTTTTTACTCATACACACCCATGCCCAAATGGCCGGGCACAGTTTGAACAGCGGAGGGATGGCTACGCCGGGCACAGTTGTCTACGCCGGAGCTACCACTGCTACGCACTTGGACCGTACTGGTCGCGAGTCGCGGCTTCGATCTCTTCCCAAGTGTAGGGAGAGGGCGGCGCCATGTCCAGAAGGTCCTCGGCAGTGAAGGACGACGAGAACTCGACGTCGGGCAGCGCGTTGCGGATGGAGTCATGGATCTGCTGCACCAAGCGCTCGGCCTCGGCGTGCTCCTCCGGGGTGAAGGGGCCACGCGGCCGCGAACGGGGCGACACCTGGCGGCAGCAGCAGCATCATTGGGGGCGAGATCACTAGAACCTACTAGTTGTCACGTTGCGGAAGAACGCACACGTGCCCTCGCTCGTGCCCATAATTCTCTGCCCCCTCCTCCTCTCTCTCTCTCTCTCTCTCTCTCTCTCTCTCTCTCTCTCTCTCTCTCTCTCTCTCTCTCTCTCTCTCTCTCTCTCTCTCTCTCTCTCTCTCTCTCTCTCTCTCTCTCTCTCTCTCTCTCTCTCTCTCTCTCTCTCTCTCTCTCTGGCTGTTTCGTGACGCTGGGTATCACGTGACTGTCCATGTCCATTTGGCCCACGAATGAGGGTATTGTCAACAAGAGAGCAAAATTATAAAAAAAAGCATTTAAAAAAAAGTAAAACAGGCAGAAAAGATTCGCAACAACGAATGCTTCGATTTTTTTATTGAAAAAAAAAAAACTTACCGTAATAATGAGAACTAAGGATAACGTATGTTTGATGTGTCTGTCTGCCCCGCTGCTTTTTGAATATCAATGGTAGCGAGAGCCTGCTGCATTCTGCAGCTCGGCAGCATTTCCTCAAACTCAGAACCGGGTAGCCGAGCGCCTAGCCCCGCACCACGCGCGTGCGTGCTGAGGCCGTGGCTGCCTACCCAGCAGACTGCAGGCGCCTGCGAGGGTAGGCTAGCCCGCACCTCGCGCGTGCGTGCTGAGGCCGTGGCTGCCTACCCAGCAGGCTGCAGGCGCCTGTGAGGGTAGGCTAGCCCGCACCACGCGCGTGCGTGCTGAGGCCGTGGCTGCCTACCCAGCAGGCTGCAGGCGCCTGTGAGGGTAGGCTAGCCCGCACCACGCGCGTGCGTGCTGAGGCCGTGGCTGCCTACCCAGCACCCAGCGGGCGCCAGCAGCGCCCAGATTTCAAATCAGGTCTGCCCAGAGATCACAATTGGCGGACCTGAGTCGACCCGATAGGTTTCTGTCTCGCTCGCTCGGCTTAGTCACCGCCTCGCTCTGTCTTTGTCGCACCCGATCGGACCGCTTACTCTGTGGCAGTCTCTGCCCCTGCGGCAGTATTCGGATGATACCGTGTTGTCTTGAGGTTACCTGCATGGTGAGGGCCATGTGGAGGCCCAGGAGCAGGCCCAGTAGGACGAGGCTGCGCATGTCTGTCGTGTCGTGTGACGCAGAGGGAGGTCCCGGGCGGACTGGTCCTACTGGCCACACTCCGGCTGCTGGAGTTTCGGGCTGCTCCATGGCGTGCCGGTGCGGCGGGCGCCGCCGCCCCCGAGGCGCCTCCTTCCCTCTCACTCACATAGGGCTAGGCAGGGCCGGTGGGACAGAGAGCGCGAGAGCCGCCGGCGGACGCAGCCCGGAAGGTCACCGTTGGCGTGGGTGTTATCAGGATCATCAGCACCATGCCGACCAGTCCCATGCCGACGCGACGTCTCTGGCTGTGCCGCGCTGTGCCGCCGCGCTGTGCCGGCCTGTCAGGTCAGGCCTCTGCTTCGACAGCTCTACATTTATTGTATTTTCTTCTTCTACCCCCCCCCCTCTCTCTCTCTCTCTCTCTCTCTCTCTCTCTCTCTCTCTCTCTCTCTCTCCTCTCTCTCTCTCTCTCTCTCTCTCTCTCTCTCTCTCTCTCTCTCTCTCTCTCTCTCTCTCTCTCTCTCTCTCTCTCTCTCTCTCTCTCTCTCTCTCTCTCTCTCTCACACACGAAGAAAGTTTGCGTACTACGAAGCATTTCTATGTAGCCTTCGAAGAACTTCTTCGTAATGCAAAGGATTCTAACAAGCCTTTGTTTTCTTCGTAGGATTTTTACAGTGTCGAGAGACAACTGAGCACAATTTGTGATTGAAAACCTTAAAATGTCACCGTAGAAGTGGGCTTGAAACATAATTTCAAGGCTGAAAACGGATCGAAAACGCCATTAATGCACAAAAAATATGTGTACAATTGTGCGGACACAACTATACAACTCCCGGCGTTGTACAGTGCAGTGTAAAGGGGGCTACACAACATTACGTGGTCTGGTCCCCTTCGGCTCCCAAATAAAACGAAGAGATAGAATAGCGCCCGTTTGGTGTTGGATGAATGAGATAACAGCTTTATTGACGAGCGTGTTTTTGTACAGATGACTGGGGACACCACGAGCTGGGGACCCCAGGGACATCCCGAGGACAGCTCAGGGCTAGGCTCAGGGGGACACCTGGAAGACGGCCTTGCTGATGGAGCCCTTCCTCAGTTGCACCATGGCCTCCTCGAACTGGTTCAGCTGAAACAGGCGCACCCCGAGCTTCTCGAAGTTCAAATACCTGCCGAGACAAAAGAGGAAACATTCAAATAAACAAAAAATCAAAACAAAGTGATTTAAATGACGTGGAACTCACTTTTCGTTCATGGCTTCAAGGAAACCGATGGACTTGTTGAAGCTGAAGGGGTTGACCATCACGCCGATGATTGTCAGCTCCTTCTTGTAGATCTCGTACGGCGAAATGCTACAACAAACAAGTGATGAACACCTGTTTAGATCGTAAAGATTCTTTCTTTTAAAAAAATGTGATTTAATTGGGGAGGAAAGTGCACCAGGAACCTCGACTTCGCTTGAACCAAGCATTCGCGAGGAGGAAGTTTGTGGCAAAGTCTCACTATTGGCCACCTCTTATCTTCCTTAGCAGAGAAGTTGACGGGACCCCAATTTTGAAATCCTGGAGCCTACAGCTGAGTCTTACTCCGGTCTCATATGTAGCGTGGATGGATTGGAAAGTTTTCAGAACATGGCCCGCAGGTCCTGTACTGTGGTTGTGACTCTCGGTGTGGGCTGAGGCTCAGGTCGGCCCTTGGGCTCACCTCATGCGGGCCTGGGGGGCCGCCACGCCGAAGACGAGCAGCTTGCCGCCGGGCCGAAGGAAGTTGACGGCGGCCTCGAGGGCGGCCGCGGCGCCGCTGCAGTCGACGCACACGTCCACGCCCCACGAGAAGTCCCGAGAGCGCGCGGCCAGCAGCTCCTCAGGGTGGCACACCTGCACGCCCAGGTCTGTGAAATGGAATAGCAGAACATAGAAAGTGAGAGCTTCCGCTCCATCCTACCACAGTATTTCCAAGGGGGACTCAAACCTCAAATCACACAGCTCGCCCCCCTTCTCCCCCCCCCCCCAAAAAAAAAAACAACAAAAAAACGTTCTGCTCTGAAGGTCAAAAATAGATTTTAAGAAAATCCCAAGTTTGTAATGTACTAACCCAGGTCCTTGATGATGTTGCGGCGGGCCTCGTTGGGCTCGGACACGATGATGTTGCGGTGACCCTGGTGGTGCAGCGCGGACACCCAGAGCGCGCCGATGATGCCGGCGCCCTGCACCAGGATGCGGGAGCCCATGGCCACGGGCAGCAGCCGGTCCCAGCCGTGCGACAGGCAGGACATGGGCTCGGTCAGCGCGCCTGTGCAACACCAAAGGGGGCGTTCATTAGGCACGTGCTGCACAGGAGTGCAAACCTACTCTGCAACACTGTACTAGTAGTTACAGCATGCACTGCATTTGGAATTACAGTACACATCAAATTTGCGATGAATCGTTGTTGCAAAGAAAAAGTGATACACTCCCATAAGAAACAAGCACCCCGTTATTGCAAACAGTTTGCAATACAACACCTTTTGCAACGTATTGCAAATCAAATAAAAACAGTGTAGTGGTCCACTTTGCTGTTAATAACTCCGAGAGTCCAAGCTAGCTGAAGTTGAAACTTCATCTGCTAAAAAGGGTTGTGAGTGGGATAGAGATGGCACCAGTGTCTGACACAACCGCCGCTAGCCGCCGGTCGGCTCGGCCGGCAGTGGCACGAAGCGGCAGCGTGCTCTGTCTGTTGCCTCGAATTAGGCCTTCTCTCTCCACAGCAGCGCCTGCGGACGGCACGATCGGCCACCCATTCTACCGTCCTGTGGTGGCTGAAGCTGAAACACCTACACCGGCATCACCCCGTCTTCCATCCACGATTATCGATGGGTCAATCTGGAAGGTGTCGGGGGCTCGAGTGGTGGCCGACGGGAACGCATGCAGACGATCTGGCCCCGTCGCCCACGGACTCCTTATCGGCCTGGACCCATCAAAGGGGGTATTCACTATCTAGATTTGAGAGTGTACCGACCATGGCGGGTATTGCGAGGCAATTAAAAAAAAATATCCTAAACTGACTTGAATTTTCCCATACGTCAATTGTAAGGCTACTTGCCTCAAATCAAGCCTGCGTTAACCTTGGACAATTCAAGGCTACAAGTATACGGGTGAGCCGTGATGGGGGAGGTCATGACCCCTGAGGTGCACCCGATATCGGAGGGCTCCACCCGGCTTCGAAGGGTCTCCGATCTCAAAGGGCCATCGACCGCGATAGGGGAGGGGGAGGAGGGGGAGGGTCCTAGCTTTGTGGGCCCTTTCTACCGTTTTGATTGCCGGGTGGGTCTCAGGGTTAGTATCCTCTTTTTCCTTTTGATGACAAGAAAAGTAAACTCGAGTGACAATGCGGAATGCATTCCATTCGTGAATAGATGAGACATTTAGTCGATGCTGGCCAATCTTTGCGATATATCGAACGCACATTACACTGATAAGCCAAGTGCTGTAAATAAACAGCCGCCACCCCCCTCTACTCCCCTGGCCGTGTGGGCGTTGTATCGCGCAGCTGACCCCCTCTGGGACCCGGGGTACTGATGTGGACATACACAACAATCGCGAAAAGGAATTCCGTCGTTGGGGGTAGGAGGCGGCATACGTCAAGGTCATCGGCGCTTTTGGGTTGGGGACATCACACGATTCACCGCAAATCACCGACTCGATTTGAATTTGCCGCCGTGGCCTGCCCGGGCCTGCCACGGTGACGTTTACCACCCGCCGTGTCCCGCGCGAGTCAACACTCACCGATCTGGAGGCTGATGTTCTGGGGCAGGCGGTACACCTGGGTGGCGGGCACCTTGCAGAACTGGGACCAGCCGCCATCGCGGAAGATGCCGACTGTGTTGTTGATGGCGGACGTCTGGCACAGGTGCACGTCCCCGCCAGTGCAGAAGCCGCAGACGGAGCAGCCACTGGCGACAGGAGGGGTCCCATAATGCAAGTGTGTACCATAATTTAAAATCATTTTTTTTTCTGATTTTCTAGAAACCGTATTTTCTTGATTTTAACATGTTCCCTTCAAACTTTTTTTTTCCAACCGAATTTTTCAGACATTTTTTAAAGTATTTTATTTTTGTGAGGATGCACTCTGATTTCCTTTTAGTGAGTGTCCCCTCCGTGGCTGCGTTTCGGCACGTCGGTGCATCGCCGACGAATACGGCATTCCATCGGGTCTTGAAACGGAAGTAAGGGTACTGCCGCACTCACTTGTTGGGGTCCACGACGACGCGGTCGCCGCGCTTGATGTGGGTGACGCTGGAGCCGACGTCGGTGGCGATGCCGCTGAACTCGTGGCCGGGGACGAAGGACGTCGCCTTGCAGGGGAACTCGCCCTGGTGACAGGATGGACAGGGGCGTGTTCAACAACACGGAAGTCGACGCGAGGCCACCAGACTTGCTGCGTCGACCAAGTCCACAGAGTTTGCAGTTGCTGCCGCAACTTGAGCGGCTGTCAGTGTTGCCAAAACAACCACCCCGGCACCTGTGCAGGTGCGGTCCATGAGGGTACGGCCGAATTTTGTCCAACCTTCACACCGAGGAAGGAAGACCCGAGCGCCTGCAAGCGCTAGGTTAGGCCAGCCCGCACGACACACGTGCATGCCGAAGCTGTGGTTGCCTACCCAACAGGCGCCTTTTGTGCCCAGACTGGCCAAAGTCGGTTTGCGCTTGCGACAATATCGTGGACGCACTTACTGTTCTGTCCATACTGTTGTGTGCACAATAAACGTATGAGGACAATTTTCTTATTTTGTGCACAACCCAAACAGAGGACAATTTTGTCACGGTCAGCCGTGCATCGGTCACCCAATACCTGCCCTAGACAGCAACGCTCTTATGCCCGTCCTTAACAATGACCCCCAACAGTAGCACTGCACTGTTACCCCCAATACTTTGTTACCGTTCACAATTACCCTCGACTGGAACATTATCGTGAACAGCAACAGCTGCTCCGGAGACAATAATGCCGTTACCCCAGCACCCAGCAACTACCTCCCACTGTAGCATGGTTAGCCCTTACCCTCGGCAGTAATGTCGTTACCCTTACCTACGAAAGTGTACTGTCGTAACGTGTCACCTCCTCGCCAGTAGCATTGCTACCCCCAACACCTGCCCCCAACATTAACGCCGTTACCCCCTACACCTCACAACTATTCCTAGCAGTGACACTGTTACCCCCACGACTGACCCCGACTTCATCGCTGTTACCTCCAGTTACCCAAAGCTCCCTCCGGCGGAGTGACTACTCACGTCGATGATGTGAAGGTCAGTGCCGCAGATGCCGGCGTAGGCCACCTTGATGATGACCTCGTCCTTGGCGGGGGGCGGCGGCATCTCCAGCTTGGTCAGGCCGAGCTTCTTCGCCTTGGGGTCGAACACGATCGCCTCCATGGTGGCCATGATGCTGGTCTGCTGTGAGCGCGGAGCGGACGGGCTCGGCGGAGTCTGGGCTCGGATTGACGGCGGTCGGCGGGCGCTCTCGTCTTCCCGTGGCCTTTTTGTTGTTTTCTCTGCCGTGCAGCGGTCTCCCTGGTGGTCACTGCTATCGGGGAGCGGTGTCCTCTCCCTCTCTCTCTCTCTCCTCACACACCGCGCGTCTCGCTCACTCTTACGGCAGTGGAGCTTTCGGCCCTAGTGTATAGCCATGTCGGAAGCCCCTCCCCCCCCCCCCCCCCGTGCCCCTCACCCCGCCCATCCCTCCTCTGCTCCATCTCAGTCCTCTCCAACCAATCTCGGGCTTGGACCGAGAGGCTCTAGTGCGTCTGACCGGCCGTGCCTTGATAGCTCGGCTGCATTCAGATGCACCCAGTTGGAATTGAAATGACAAAGTGAACAAAAATAATTTCGATTTTCTGGAGGGAAAATTTCTGGTTTAAAGAAATCAGCAGCCATATTCCCCTGCTATCAGGATCGTATCTCATTCAGGGAAATTCAACCAATTGACCAATAGGTCGATCAAAAACTGGTCAAGAGAGGCGAGGTCACACACGCTGGAGCTTCAACACAATCGCAGCGGTTACTTGCAGATCAATTGTCTTTCGGTACAACTGTGTAACCCAGCCATCCGATTCGCGCCCCACAACGGAGCCAGCGCAGAGCAGACTTCTCGCCACGACTCCGCCCACATGCATCGGCGACCACAATTCGGCATGACGACTACAGAAATAAACTGCAAAACAATTGTTTTTCTCCCTACATTTACAGCTTTGTCCTTGGCCACCCTCATGTCCTGCCCATTCATCGAAAACACACGAAGTCCCGCGGCCGCAGCCCAGAGCGATAAAAGCCGGTGATATCGGATTGCATCGCGCCGACCTCCCGACCCTGTCGCCGTCCCGTCACCTCCCCTGCGACCCGGTCAGCCAGCAGCCAGCAGCAGCGCCGCAGCCTAGACAGAGCGGACGGAGGTGGAGCTGACATCGTTTTTCGTGGACTGGGATGGGGTACTTGGTACTTCCCCGTGCGATTGGATCTGCCGCGCCAGCGCCCTCTGTGGACCGTGGGAGGTACTAGAGTGTCACGTGACGTGTCTGTCTTCTGCTGGTGTCTGTCTTCTGCTGTGCTGCTGGCGCTGGCGGCGGGCGGTTACAAGCAGTTGCAAGCTGTCAAGGAACAGAGGTGAGCGAAGGAATAAGAAATTGTCACTGACACTCCTACACGGACGCGTGTACGGGGATAAGCTGGGGACAGGTCAGGCTCTCCTGGGTCTCTCCGCCGCGAGCCTTCCTCGCCGCCCACACTGCGTGAGAACTGTAGGTTATCAGTGTTGTTGAAAGCCTGACAGCCTGTATCCTAAATGTTGTTTCTGTTTGATTTTCGTTTCCTGATTGACAGTCACGTTTTGGAAGTCTTAACGTGTTCCAGCCGTGCATGATGACTTCGTACGCCGTGCGGGAGGCCAAGCGCGAGGACTGCAAGGAAGTGTTTCGCCTTATTTCGGTAAAATGACCATTGGAGCAAATGTTCTTTTTTAAAAATACAACAACATCGTATTTAAGTAAAATGTGTAACAGTGACACAGAAAGCAAATACACGTCTTATTTAATGAAGGGGACAAGGTGTCTCTGTTGTAAATTGGGAGCAATGCAAAATTTGCTTGTCTTATAATTTACACCTGTTGCACCTGTGTCCATTGAATTCCGTTTTCTATGTCCAGGAATTGGCAGAATTTGAAAAGACTGGAAAGCCGAAAATCAATGCAAATGGTATAAAGCTATAAATTGAAAACATGGCTATGAATCATGGTTTCCTTTTATATAATACTCATGTCACTATATTTTTACTGTTTTTTTTTTTTTTTGCACAGATCTAGAACATGACTTATTTGATTTGAACCCTCGATATTATTTCTGCCTTGTCATTGATGACCCCAGCGATTCATCCAAACTTGCAGCATATGCCTTTTATTATTACCATTATGGAACGTGGACTGGAAAGAAAATGTATCTTAGAGATATATGTGTGACAGAAGCCCACAAGGGAAAGGGAATTGGAAATCTTTTATTCAGATCAATAGTGAAGGTATTTATGTACAGAGAAATTCATCAGTTGTATAAGTCACACGAGACCTTAAAAAAAAACGCTAAGAAACCCCACTCTAACCCTCTAAATGGCCCTATCTTACAGAAAGGTGTATCAATGAAATGTGTGGACATGGATTTTACAGTGGCTAACTGGAATGAACCAGCTCAAAAGTTCTACAAAGCTAGAAAAGCTGTTGATATAACCCAGAAAGAAGCATGGCATATTTATCGGATAAATTCTGATAGTATGAAAACTTTCGCAGCCTCATCTAGTAAGACCACCTTAAGTGCAAGGGAGGCTAAACGTGAGGACTTCAAAGAAGTCCAACGACTAATTCAGGTATAGAAGTTTTGTGAAATGTAATTTGATTGTATTCTACTAAAGGATTTATGGTTTTACATCTATAAAATTTTCTTCCTGTAGGAGTTAGCTGACTTTGAAAGGATGCCTGAAGGTCCCCAAATTAATGAGAAAGGTAGAGAGGAGATTAAAAATATGGTTTACTTGTTAAAATTTGTTACCCCAATATTATATTTTTATGCTATGAGTTGACGTTTTGCCATTTACACAGACCTTGAACGAGATGCCTTTGATGTAAGTCCTCCACTTTTCTCCTGTTATGTGGTTGATGACCCCAATGATTCATCAAAGCTGATTGGGTATGCCATCTACTACTATGGCTATGGAACACTTGTCGGACGAAGAATGTATCTGGAAGATATATGTGTGACAGAGGCATACCGGGGGAAAGGGATAGGAAATCTTTTGTTCAAGAAAGTGGTTCAGGTACTGCTGAAAATCTTTAACTTTCTGATTTTTTTAAAGGGATAGTTATATGTTTTTCATCATATCTACCTATTACAGAAAGCAGTTGAGATGAGATTTGCAGATATGGACTTTGTTGTTCTCGATTGGAATCCTGCACAAGAATTCTATCAAGCAAGAGGAGCTGTGGATATAACTGACAAAGAAGGATGGGTTCTGTTTCGTTTACATGCTGAAGACATGGTGTCAGTGGCAGAACTGAAGTAAACAGTATTATTGGAATGATATTAATAAACCATCAGGAAAATATATTCTGATAAAAATTATTTATTTATGTGAAACATACAAACTTAACAAGAGCTCACATATATTACAACTAAACATCAAGGTGACGTTTGGACATGAACAAGTATGCATACATTACATTGATGAAATGATTTTCTATCAACTCATTTTGATGTGCATGGTATTTGGTAACAAAATTACAGCAGGGTATGTGGTGTTGACTAAGGCTTTGATGAAAAATAAGTAATGAATTTTAACTCTAGAAAAGGCAGGGCAGCCTTGCTGATGTTGACACACAAATTTTTGCTAAACACCCCAGTCTTAAATGTAACACTTAAAATTACTTGCATTTTGAGGATGAGGATAAAATCAGTCGATGGAAGTATCTCTCTTGGTACATTTACCACAAACTTGTCCCATCTCAACAGATTCGAGCAGAAGTGCTACCCTGCTCACTGCATTCAAATATTCAGTATACTTTAGCGCAGGAATCATTGGAACACCGTTAGTGGCATCACTGGGCCTGAGAACAGTTACATATACCTAGAAGTGAGTTAACATCGTCGATTGATAGGTCAGGACCTTTTACCTATAGACCCTTCGAAATCCTTGAGCATTGCAACACTTAAAAAAATTCCTCCCCTACTGGTGACTTTAATGAACGTGTAGTAGAAACGAGAGTTTCATGTCCAGGCAGTTCTCTTACGAGATCAATACTGCCTGCCATTCCGATGTTAACTCGAGGAATCACCCTTCGCGCTTCTGATAAGAAAACCCTGAGCGTTTTGGCTGTGCACCGAAAACCCGTCTCTTCCCTCTCCCCCCGCCAAGCCCCTGCTTCGACCCCCCTCCCTCCTACCGGGGCGGGTTACTGGTTCGACGTCAAGATCTCCAACGGGTAGGAGGTCTTCCGTTGAACGACGGAGGCATGGCGCTCGAGCAGAAACATTGAAAGAGGGAGATAAATGCTAGAAAGCAGGCATCCATAAATTACGTAGCGTCGACGTCGAGGGCTGAAGCATTCAAGTCGACACCCCGGGCCGGACGTGACGTGGGGCACGGCGGGGCGCCCCCGGAGTACTCTGGACCTGACCTCAGAGGGCGCTGCCGCTGCCACCCCGCTACGTAATGCGCCAACGGCCACTTATAAGTCGGCCATGGGCACGGACGCGGCGCCGCCGTCGACCGCGTTCTCGCCCCCCAGGATGCTGCGGACGCCGCTGCCGATGACGCCGAAGACGGCCTCCCGGGCGTCGTGCACCGTCGTCGAGCACAGCGTCAGCAGGTAGACGACAAGTACCAGAACAGGACGTGCGCCGCCCAGTCCACCCAGTACATGCTGTCGACAGAGGAAGAACAATGCCACCGTCAGCGAGGGCAGGACGGGGAAGTCCGGGAGAGGGCGCCAGCCGCGCCGGCCGGGCGCCTGCAGCGTAGGCAACCCATCCGGCATCGCCGCAGAGTGACTGCGGACTGCCTACGCGGCAGGCGCCACGGGAACTCCAGGCATGGCGCCGAGTGGAAAGGATCACAGCTTGAGAGACAGCGTAGTATGAGAAATCGCGGCTACTCACACTCGCATGTGCCTCCGTGCCGCGGGGATGGTGTCGGGCATCTCCTTGAGGATGTACACCCTGGCCGCCTTGACGCAGTCCGTGAAGTACTCCTCGAAGTCGATGCCCTCGCCGTCCACCTTGTACACCTGCCGCTCGCGCTCGTTCATCAGCGGCCGGATGTAAAGTGCCGAGTCGTTCTTGAAGTCCCACTGGTTGTTGGCGTAGTACTCGAACACCTCGAAGCCCTTCTCGATCCTGTTCTGCACGCGCTTCAGCCTGCGGACGAGACGGCCTCGGACGGTCAGAACGAGTTCCTTGTAACGTTCCACTCATTTTATGGTAAATTGCGCGGCACTCACACTGGCTCGTGGCCCGCCATCCAGATGATGCAGTCCAGGAAGTACGCCGGCACCCAGTGGAAGAAGAAGACGCAGATCCGGTGGTAGGTCTTGTTCTTCTTGAGGGAGCCGCCAGGGTACCAGGCCACGCCGTTGAGGGGCACCACCTGCTCCACGATGCGGCGGCCCAGCTCCACGATCTCGGACCACGAGATCCTGATCTCGGACGAGGACGTCATGTGGCAGATGCGCCGGGAGCGGTCCCTGTGGGAAAGGCGGGCGAGGTCAGTCGGGAAGTGGCCTCAAACCACCTGATCTTTCTTCGAGTGTGGCGCGGAACAAACTGTCGCTGGCACCCTGCGACTATGCCTATGACTATGGCGGGTTTGATTCATTCCCAAAAATAGGTAATTAAAAACTCCGATTTTTAAAAAAATGAACACATTTTAAAAGCTCAACAATGGCATCAGAGTCTTACAATTAACCAACACATTCCACAGCAAACTATCAACTCAAGCAAAAAAAAAAAAATCAAATAAATGTCAAAACTGTAGGCGGAATTGTCAGTGGATGGCGTGGAGGCGTGACCCGCCTGGCGGGTATTTGAACCCGCGGAGCCTTACCCTCGGGCGACCCAGAGCCAGGTGGCTACGAGCATGCCGTTGACGGCGATGTCCACGGGCAGGAAGTCGGCGTAGCTGTCCGAGTCGCAGTACATGGACCGGATGACGCCCTTGCCCGCACCGATGAGCAGACCCGTGGGGCCGTTGATGTTGTCCGTCCAGCCGGGCAGGGGCTCCTTCCAGATGGGAACCACTGCGGCAGAAAAGGGAGGGGTTGGTCGTGGGTTCGAATACCGGCGAGCAAGAGAAATCCCACAGAAAAAAATATTCAAATTGACTAAAAATATCGATTTATGGCTAAAATTTTTCGAATCGTTTCAGCCGGTTTCAGCCGTAACGACAGTCGTTTCGACCAAAATCTCGTCGAAAAAAATCGAGCCCGATTCTGATTCTTGTCACGCTGCTTTCCATTTTCGATTTTGTATCATTTTTCTGGGAGTGTATCGCTATCCGCAAAGCATAGGCTTACCGATGGAGGGCCTCATGATGCCACAGGGCATGTGGTCGAACTGCTCCACCACCAGGTGCTCCGCCAGCGCCTTGGTGTACGCGTACGTGTTGGGCAGGTTACCCAGGATCCTGACACGCAGAGACGCAGTAGTTAGTACCTTTGTGATTATCTGGACTGGAATCTCAAAGCGTGTTTAAAATGGTTGAATCGGGGTGGACACGCACTTCTTGGTCATGGACTCGGCCACCTCGTCCGACATCCACTCCATGCACTTGATGATGTTGTGCGGGTCCGCGGGTGGCGGGTACGGCTTCTCGTACAGCACGGACTCGTTGAGGTGACAGTAGGCCGTGGAGACGTGGGCGAATAACTGCAACCATCCAACCAGTGTCACGTGAGGCATGCGGGCCGCGAACAGAACAGGGGGACTCCGGGGACAACCCGCTTCCCACAACAGCCTTGCCCCAGGCGGAGCGGGGCGGAGCGGGGCGCAATGTTACATGAACTTGTGGGACAATGGAACTCCTGCGCGAGATACGTAATTATTCTACAGAAGCCGGGTAGAGGCCGGGAAAAATGACAAATAGTCACAACTGAGGTTTTCTTTTTGAATGTACACCAAAAGTTGAAAATCAGACGAACTCAAAGTTCTTACTGGCTCATCAAAAGTTCAAACTCGAAATTCACTGAAGAAAATCCGAGCAAAAATTATTCTGTTAAATTTAAACTCACAAAGGGTGAACTGTAAACGAATTCTTCAAAGTTAGTTTATCCTCTAGAGAGACCCACGTGCTCTACTTCATATTTTTTACAATATGAGAACAACAACAACGTCTACGCGTCATACTGACCACCAGCTTCTTCATCTCCTTGGCGAGCCCCAGGACGAGCTTGGTGCCCCGGACGTTGAGCAGGACGGCCCTCTTGAGCGCCTCGTCGAAGCGGATCGTCGCGGCCATGTGGTAGACGATGGTGATGTTGTCGGCCAGGAACTGGCGGTCGTCGGCGGACATGCCCAGGTCGGGGAGGGTGACATCGCCCAGGATGGGGTGCACCTTGCGGTCTATGATGTCCGCACCCTGCTCCTCCTTCAGCTGGTTGAACAACTGCCAAGCAGAAGAAAGAAAATGACGTTTTTACCGAAAGGCGGGGAAAACTGGGTAAAACTATGGTCCGGCATTTGAACGCAGGGAAAAAGATAAGTCTAGACTGAGAGACCAAACTGCACTGCTCATCAATGCAAAAACACGTAAATGTCCTAAAACAGGTAGGTAATGTCGTTCGAATAAATTTAAAAATTGTCATTAAAAAAATAGGGCCCCTCCGGGATTTGAACCCGGGACCTCCTGCACCCAAAGCAGGAATCATACCCCTAGACCAAGAGGCCGCGTTGGAGATGGATTGTAACCGTCCCGTACCGGATCACACACATGACGTGCGGTGCGCTGTGGGACGGGACGGGGAATCCCAATAATGTGAGTCACGCCCAGCGTACGAGACGAGAGGGCCGTGGCTGCCTCAGTGTCGACAGTCCACAGTGCTCGAGCCCAGGCCGGCCGTGGCTGCCTCAGTGTCGACAGTCCACAGTGCTCGAGCCCAGGCCGGCCGTGGCTGCCTCAGTGTCGACAGTCCACAGTGCTCGAGCCCAGGCCGGCCGCGGACCAGAGACCAGATACGTGAGTCTGGTGCTCTGCTCTGTGCCTCCGGCTTATCGCCCGGCCCCCACTTCAGCCGCTGGGTGGCCTCCGGAATTCGAACCGTCGCAACTGCTGCCCCGGCCGGGCAGCCCGATACGGCGGTCTGACGCCACCCTGGGCCGAGCTCGTGAAGCCTACAGAGCCTGTAGTGAAGCCCGCCGCGGGGCGCCTCCGACTACTGCGTTAGGGTGCGGAAGAGAGAGAGAGAGAGAGAGAGAGAGAGAGAGAGAGAGAGAGAGAGAGAGAGAGAGAGAGAGAGAGAGAGAGAGAGAGAGAGAGAGAGAGATATAGAGAGAGAGATATATATATATATAGAGAGAGAGAGAGAGAGAGAGAGAGAGAAAGAGAGAGAGAGCGAGAGGGAGAGAGAGGAGTTTGAGTTTATTGCCAGGCAACTGGTTAACAGTTGTAGACAACATGTAAATAAAGAAACATTGGAGAGAGAGAGAGAGAGAGAGAGAGAGAGAGAGAGAGAGAGAGAGAGAGAGAGAGAGAGAGAGAGAGAGAGAGAGAGAGAGAGAGAGAGAGAGAGAGAGAGAGAGAGAGAGAGAGAGAGAGAGAGAGAGAGAGAAGCTGGGGGCCGAGAGAGGCAGGAGGTGCAGGGTGACCCCCGGACTTACCGCCGACGAGAAGACGTCCTTGATCCTCTCCTTGGGGTTCTTGCCCTTCTTGTTCCTGACGAGCAGGTAGATGCCGCCCACGTCGGGCGTCTTGCGCAGGATCTTCTCGATGAGCACCTTGCCCATGAAGCCCGTGCCGCCGGTGATGAACACCTTGTGGCCGACGAGCGTCTCCGAGATGCGGTCCGGGAGCTTGAGCAGCTCGGCGCCCAGCTTGGGCGACTTGGACAGCACCAGGTCATTGTTGTTGATGATCTTGTTGGCGTCCATGGTGGTGGTGGTGGTGGTGGTGGTGGTGCGCGGGGTGCGCTCCGCCTGCACCTCCTCCTTGTGCTGGTAGCGGGGATCCGACGGCCACCTGGACAGAGAGGACAGAGAAGACGCCTGCGTTAGTCGTACCCGCCACTGTCATGGTCACCCGGTCGACCCTGACTTTCACGTTTGGAGCACCCGCAACGGACCGTAGCCAAGGGGGAAACAACTCGAAAAATCTGTGTCCGTCGGATTACCATTACCCCGGATTACTCCGAATTACCCCGGATTACCCCGGATTACCTCGGATTACCCGGCTTACCCCGGCTTACCTAGGATTACCTAGGATTACCCCGGATTACCCGGATTACCCCGGATTACCCGGATTACCCCGGAATACCCGGATTACCCGGATTACCCGGATTACCCGGATTACCCGACGTCTGTCTGTCGGAGACCAAGGAGTTATTTCTCCCTTGACCGTAACACACTTCGGGTCTTACAACGCTGCCTGGCAGCGGGCCTCGTCCGAATCACGTCGTCCGAAGTACGTCCGAATCTGCTCGTACCATCAACCGCCGAGCGCCTGCCAGTGGTACGGTAGGCCAGCCCGCACGACAAGCCTGCATGCAGACGTCGTGGTTGCCTACCCAGCAGGCGTCATCAGAGCCCCGCAATGGCCAAATCAGGTTTGCCCCTCCGGTAATATCGTATCCAGGGTTTTATCATGCGAGCTGCCCACCCTATCTCTATCAGACACGTTCTTACGCCCCCCCCCCCTTCCCTCTCCCCGACTTCGCGCCTGCCGGCTGTGGCTCTCCGCTCCGGAGAACACTGCGTATCCTCCTGCAACGATTGCGGGGGACGTAACATGGAAAGTTCCCCCCCCCCCCCGAGAACACATATATTTCGTCCAGAGAGGGACGGGGTGCCCCCGGGGTGCCCCCCTGGGGCCGTCCTTAAGTCAGGTGGCCCCTGTGCCCCACTCCCGAGTGATTCGGTGAAGCTCCGTGACAGTGTTGTTTACCATGAGTGCATTCAGTTCATAAAATTTAAAAAGATTAAGGAAAACCAGTTCGCCAACTTCGCAACGTTTGATGGAAAAGCACGCAGGAAGAAACAAAAAGACAAAAAACATCTCAAGAAAATTTTTAAAGTGATTTCCCCTCCGCCTGCTCTGTTCCCTGGATCAAACAATGGTACAGGAGCTTTCTTGGTCGTAGAAGGACAAAGCACGTCTCGCAAACAGCGACCATCTTTTGCAGATTAGGCGGACAGGTGGTCAGACACTGCCTTCCCTGGTGTACGGGTACCCTGGGGATTCCTTGATGGTCGGGTACCCGGATGACGCCCTGATGGTTGTTGGGTAACTGTAGGATTCCTTGTTGGTCGGGTATCGGTAGGATTCCCTGTTCGGTCGGGTTCCCGGATGATTCCCTGGGTACTGTTACTGTAACATCTGCTGCAACTGCTGCGCACAGAACTACCTGTCCTCCGTCCTTCCACCAGCCACAAGCCGCCGGCTCCTTTGCGATGCCCTCCCACCCAAGTCACACGAAATAGTCACGGAATAGTATTTGACAAAATTTTGACCCACCCCCTTTCCCCCAAAACTGATTCAAAAGTTTGTGTAAACAGACGTCAAAAATTACGTGTAATGACTATTCCGTGCCGATTCCGTGTTATTTGGGCACTTCCGGACGTCGAGCGGCTGCAGTCGTTTCACGGCCAGGCTTCGGCCTGACGCGTGCGGCGGTAGCTGCAAGGCGCCAGGTCTTGCATCTCCTCAGTACGCGTGTGTGTGTGTGTGTGTACGGGTGTACATACGCATTGCGCCAGTCCGGTTTGAATGGGTATCGCGTTCAGCTTGGCATGCTCCCATTGGATGCCGGGCCCACAGGGGCCACACCAAGCCTAGGCATTCCCTCCCGCTCGGCCCTGCCTCTCCCCCTTCTCCCCTCCCCCCCCCCCCTCTCCAGTAGGCCTCCACGCTGGAGTTTACAGTCTCGTTGCGCAACTTAATGTCTCCGCTGGTCTGGGATCGGGCTGGTCGTCGGGCCGGGTCGCTGGGCCGCTTCGCTCCGCCTCGGCAAGGCTCGGCTGCGCTCGGCTGTTGGTTCGGCTCGGCTCGAATCGGCCCGGCTCGGCTCGGCACGGCTCGGCACGGCTCGGCAGCTCTCGGTCAGGTCGCGAGCTCCTCTGGTCAGCAGCCCGTCTGGGTGGCTCCGAATCCCACGTGTAAAGCAGCGGCTGAGGTGGGCAAACCCGCCGTGCACCGGCGCTTAACAGGCTTGCCTACCTCGCAGGCGCCTCGTAAGAAGGCCGGTGCTTTCAGGCACTTGGCTGTTTCACTGTTTCGCCACGTAAAATACAGGATGGTCTGGATTTTGCATCGCATGGAATGCGGAGGTGTCCTCGAGAGAACGATTGATCTGATAAAATCAATAAAATCAGCCGTGACTGAATGGTGTATGGAGGAGGATGGCGGTGGTGGGCGCCCGATTGTATAGGAGTGTGAGAGACGGCGTTACGGGCGAGGCGTTGGGCCCCACGGAGTTCTCTGAAAGTGCCCGAGTATGAATTAGGGAGGGAGACTGGAGGGGGGGGGGGGGGGGCACACCTGAGTTCCCACGAAGGAGCAACGTGCAGACCTAGCGGGCTTCCTCAGAGACCGTCTGCAGCCACCAGCTCTCCCCTCTGCTCGTCCTGGCCAGTTCATTTCGGTTTCCTTCGCCGCACTTTTCCACTTTTGATAAGCGTGACAGTTTTCACCTGCATGTGCGTTCTTTTACCAGCGTGATCTCTTTACCTGCGTTATTATCCATTTTATAAAAATTTAATGTGTATTGAAAATTAAAATGTGTGTGTAGTAGAATATTGAGAGATGTCCTGGAGGAAAAGAGCAGAAGAGGTGCGGGAAATCGTGGGCGATGAGAGCGCGCTGATGAGCAGCGCGAGCCTGGAGGGGGCCTGGAGGGGGCCTGGAGGGGGCCTGGAGGGGGCCTGGAGCGGGGCCTGGAGGCGAGCAGCCCGCCACGCCGCTGCGTAACACACTGTAACGCTCTGACCCGCCCGGGCAGTTAGGCAACAACAGACTGGAGGAGCCCATGGGGGGGGGGGGGGGGGAGCCCACGGGGGCCCAGGGGAGTCCGGAGGGGCCCGGCCGACCGCGCCCCTCAGGGGCCCCGCATCCTCAGCCGGTCCTGTTCCTGGCCGCGCACGGGCCGCCGCATCGGTAGCAAGCGTCGACATGGACGTGACAATTTAAAACAGATATAGTTAAATAATAATTAAGAAATAATTAGTAGGAACGGTATCGTTGCTAACTCATTTTTAAATGTATCCATTAAAGCAGAATTCGAAATTAAATCGACGTTATTGCGACCTGTTGGGCTGCGAAATAATTCGAAATCCTCACTGAATGAAATCGTCAAATGCTCGGGAGTAGAAAATTGAAGTACTGAATGTGAACGAAAAAACAATTATTGAAAAAGTTCAACGTTTCACTTGATACATTTTTCTACAGAAATCGCGGTAGCGCGAGTTTCGTACGCGTTTTATTGAAAGACAAAGAGTACCCAGCGATCCCAATGAAGCACGTGGGGTCTGAAACTACGTTGACCAACCCCGCTAAGCTCCGCTAAGCTGAGCAGGCAGGAGGCAGGGTCGGTCCCCCGGCCGGGTTCGGCTCGGACCTGCACATTCCCCGCCTCTCACCCGTTTCCGTTTCAAGGTGGGCCGGTCTGGGCCGACAAACGGTGTCAAGTTCGCACACTACGTGTCATCTCCCAAAAAATATCTTTCGTAGCGACGGCAGCAGTGATCACTGTCCCCTGCTTTGTGGTCCGCGATGAACCAAGGTATTAAATGCAGGAATAACGTCAACCACGTGGCATTTAATCACAATGCCGAGCGTGCACCATCTGAGCGTCTCTCCGGCTGTCGGCGGCGTTTGGGTTGGATTCCCACACGCAGAAAAATGATTAGTTGTCACAACAAATTATTTCGTAGATTTTGACGCAAGCACCATATTTAGTCGTGAGAACTAAGATTTCGTTGGGACAACTAAAAGTCAGTTGCGTCAGCAAAAATTCAGTAGCGTCAGCGAAAATTAATTTTTTTTTTTTTTTTTTTGCTGACGCAACTGACTTTTAGTTGTCCCAACGAAATCTTAGTTCTCTCACAACTAAATATGGTGCTTGCGTCAAAATCTACGAACTAATTCGTTGTGACAACTAATCATTTTTCTGCGTGCACTGACAGTCCGACGTGCTTCTGCCCCCCCCCCCCCCCCCCAAAAAAAAAAAGACGTCCCCTCAAACTACGAAAAACTCTCCCCCTCTCCACTTTTTTGTCTTGCGGTGTGTTGATGCGTAGACGTTATCGTGCTTCAGCACTCTAGAACTTTTTTTCCCGCTAATGCCTTTTGCTGCATTCATTCCAACTGGTCCAGAACGTTTTCTGTGCTGTTCTCCCCCCCCCCCCCCCCCAGACCGCAATGCAATAGTGACCAATCGAAACCCGCTCCAGGGGCGACCCGTAGCAAGTCTCGCGAAACATTTCCATCCTTGTCCGGTTAGGGCGTTTTCCGCACGGGCAGTAGATATGGAGAGAGAGAGAGAGAGAGAGAGAGAGAGAGAGAGAGAGAGAGAGAGAGAGAGAGAGAGAGAGAGAGAGAGAGAGAGAGAGAGAGAGAGAGAGAGAGAGAGAGAGAGAGAGAGAGAAAGAACAGTCCCTGCTGAGAAACGTGACTGTTTACGCGGCGCGGCGCCATACACTTACCACCTTCCTGATCACGGTGGGATCGATAGTGTGTGTGTGTGTGTGTGTGTGTGTGTGTGTGTGTGTGTGTGTGTGTGTGTGTGTGTGTGTGTGTGTGTGTGCAGTGTACCCTTTATATGCAGCGCTGTGCAGCAGTGTCCACCAGTGTTGTCACGGCAACGGCGACGTTGCTGTGACGTCGGGAACGCCGCCCGGCGAAGAAGCGGTGAGACAAAATGATTATTCGCTTTTGGGATTTAGGATCAGGGCGTCGACTAACCGGTGACTGGGGAAGGCAACCCGCATAACAGACGCCTGATAGGCAATTAGCGCGGCATATCCCCCCTACGACACCCAAGTCTGGCTACGCCCCTGTTTGGGATGACGCCAACATGTGGACACACGCCATTAATACGGTGTGCTTGTCTCATGCTTTTTTGACCCGAGACACCACCAAAGGAGACCCGATGTAAGAATCGCCTCAATATATACGATAAAAGGGTTGATTTGTCGACTAGAAATCCTGTTATTCGCATCGTGCTGTGGTAACTTTGTTTTCTTCCTTACGCTGTTCTGCACACTAAAAAAATATAAAAGGAAATATGAAAATCAATGTCATCAAAAATCTTAGCCAATTTATGACCTCGTGCGAATACAGACGTCATTTCACTTCTTTCGCCTGTGCTATTCAGCCTGTGGCGGCCTCTGGCGGTGAGGGCACGTACTTTAGAAGTGTCCTCCCGACCGCCGCCATCACTCTCACTTTTATGGGCCTTTTATTGAGGGACGACACCACTGCTTGGGAATGTGCGGGGAGGTGTGGTGGATGACGGGTGTTTGTCAACGCCACTGCACTGCCAATCAGTTTGACATTCACTTAGTGCCATGAACTTGAACAGGCACATTAACGCCTCCGCCGCTTACAAGAAGTCAGGCTGGCCACGCTTTTGCCGACTTCTGCAGCGCAGCCAAACGCGCAAGTCTTGTATTATTTCCTACCACACTATTCTAAGAGTGTATTTGCTACGCTGTTGAGTTTGCTAAGGACGTTTGATTGGACGTCACGTGTGGTCATGTGACCACTCTCCCTCCCCGCCTCGAATCCGGTTATGTGCTATATTAAAGGTGCTATATGTTGGCTTGGCAGCCCGAGTCTTCGCTTGAGCAAAAGCAGAAAAAGGCAGAAACATTTTGCCGTGCGACTATGTGGTCTTTTTTCCCATGAAAGGGACCGTTCAGAGGCACAAGTCGCCGCAGTGCAAGCCGCAGTGTCTTCGATACGGAAGATGGTATCCTTTTCTTGGAACTGAGCGCGCGCGAGTATCCTATCGTGAAGTCCGGAAATAAAAACAAAGGAATGGGGACGGGTCTTGTTGGTAGCCTTGCTCATTGCTGCCAACAGAACGGGGAAGGAGACTGGACAGACACAGTGGCGTAGACAGACCAGACCGACATACAGATGAACAGACGTACAGGCAGAAGGAAGCCTTGTCCAGCCGGGTGGTGGTTCACTGACTGCCCGCAGGCCGGAGGGCGCTGGTGTCGCCATATCATCACCGGGCCGCCGGGCCCCGGTTTGCTTACGTACCAGTGTTTTCGAGCTCGTCCCGGATAATTTCTTCGGAAGTCAACAGACTCTGTAACTTTCCGCATGTCCAGCCACTCCGCAGACGTTGTTTGCGGGCCCGCACTGCCTCCATGCACGAGTCAGGTGTACCCATCGTCTGATCCAGGCAGTCAATGATCGGGGAGGACCGAAACTGAGGACGTTCAAAAAACGTGACGCATCCCCACGACAGCATCATCATACTATTCCCGGTGAGGAATCAGCGTCCACATTGATTTTACATCGATTTGAGAGCCGAAATTGCATCGATTCGTTTTCGAAAATTGCTTGATCTCGTAAATCGACGAAAAATCGTGATTCTTCAGTTGTGAAATTAGTTTCTTTCATGCGATTCTGCTCTGGAATGTTCACAGGTATGACGAAGCCGAGTGCGCCGTGGAGGCATCATAGAGACAAACAGCTTAGTGTGTATGAAATCACCATTCGCCCATTCGTCGACGCGCAGTACAGTCGAACTCCATTATTAGTCCACTCCACCGGGAGGAGATGCGGACAAATAGTGGACAGCGCTGACCTACCGGGACCCGGCCCGCACCCGGCGCCGCTGGCCCGGCGGGAGGATTCAGGACGCCTAATCCGCCCAGGCGGGAGGAAATTTTAACGACCAATTTGCACTGACATTTTTGACAGTCTGCTTAGCTCAATGCGTAGAGGACTAAAAAAAAACAAGCCGAATAAAAAAAAACGGCATCTCGAAATTCAAATTTTGATCTGAGATATGAAAGAATTTGTTTCATCAAAGGAAGGTGTTCCAATTTGAATTTCGAGATGCTTTTTTGAGTGCAAATTTGAGTGCCAATTGGTCGTTAAAATTTCCTCCCGCCCCAGCGGATTAAGCCTCTTAAATCCTCCTTCCCGGGGCAGCCCCGGGTTCAGCGACGCAGGGTCCCGGCCGGGTCCGGGCAGCCAAGCCCGACCCGGGGCCAAGGTGGTGGGGATGACTGCTTCCCAAATAGCGGTCAGCCAAACCTGGACAGATAATGGAGTTCGACTGTGGAGGAAATGAAATAAACGCAGTCGCACCAATAGCAGGTCGCCGTGCCGGTCTCCGAGGCCGTACGGAGGCAGTGCCGCGTCCGCAGAACTCGGGCACGCACGGGGGCGTCTATTCCCGGCCGGAATTACCCGCCTTCCCACCCGATGCTCGCGTGGCATTTATTGAAAATTATTGACGATTCCGAGAGGAATATCACTGAGAATGAAGAAGTCACGATCGTCGCTCAGTTTTGGGTGATAATGAGGGACCTGAGGCTACTTTAATTGAAATCACATTCAAAATTTTGAGGTCTGAGTTGGACTCAGGACTCCAAAAAATAGGGTGTCGCATGACAATTAAAGTAGCCCCAACTCCCTCATTTTCGCCCAAAACTGAGCGACGATCGTCACTTTTTCATTCTCAGTGATGGAAAATGCGGAAGAAATGAGGGTGAAAGGGGCGCAAGAGAGGGTAGGGGGAAGAGGGGTGGAGGCGGACGGGCTGTCGCCTCACAGTGCTGCAACCAGCACGTCCATCAGGCCTGACTCGCCCAGTTCAGTTCATTGGGCAACCCCCCGCAGACACTGTGCGACGCCACTCCGAGAGTATTGTCCGTCCGCACCGCGCGGCACCGCTCGGCCACGCCCCCAGACCCACGTGACTCGGGCGTGCGTTATTCGCACTCAGGTAACTCCTGACAAGCATTATTCGCACTGAGCGCTGCACCCAAGAGGCTATGCAACTTCAGAAGGCATTCTTTGGCACGTCCTCCAAGTAATCCTGAAGGTATATTTGCACTGAGCGTTTGCATCCCGAGTACCCAGCGTGGGTGTATTCCACGTTCGTGCTTTGCACTTGACTTTCATTATTTTTACCAGTCGCACTGGGCGTTTGTTATTCGCACACGAGTTGCATACGTTTATCCGACCGTCCGCGGGCCTAAGAGCTGTTGCGGGAGAGGATCTTTTATAGCATAGGGAAACAATTGCCCCGTCATGTGAACTCATGGGTCACATGACGGGTCATGGGGCCAAGTCATAGTGGGATCGGAGGCTAAACTACTGGCCGTACACCAGGCAGCCAAACCGAGGGAAGTTCACTCGCCGAACCGGTGTGTATAGGGTACTACAGCTGAAGTAGGTATTACAGGGTCAGATTTTCTGAGACTGCAGGTGTCACTGAAGTCTTACAGGTATTACACAAGTATGAAGGCATTGATGCGGTTTAACACGATGTTTAACAGGACTAAAATACTTGACATTAAATGAAGTTCATTTTAATGGCTCAAAAATTATGAAAATTCGGCCAGTTTTTATCCAAATAAGGTATTATCAGTATGTTATTATACTGATACTCCTCCGAACACGACCCATCCTAGTCAGCCACCCTTCGACGAGCACTTATCAGCTATCACTTTTCCACCATCTTATTTTCCGCCGACTCTCATCCTTATGCATATTGATGTCATGAACGAGGGAATGGTCTTCCTCCATATCCAGTTCGACGCCAAGCGCATGAATTCGCGAGGATTGCATCTCACTGCCGCTGTGCTAAATTTCCATCACAAACTGCACCTAACCAAATGCCTCATTGACTTTCCAGGACCCCCAAGCGCACGCTGCTGCTGTTGGTCAGGTGCCCCTTTGCCACGCCCGCACCCCCTATCCTCTTGTCTGCCTTGCAAACTCCAATTATTCGCCCGCCCTGACTGACACGCCGATCCTCGCCTGCCTGACGGATCGCGAACGAGAAGGGTCGTAAATCTATCTGTAAAACTTGCAAGCGCCGCGCAATCCGAGCCGAAAACGGACAGTAACTGCTCCGTAGGGGTACCGCTAGAGAGCGCCTCGGTGTAAACCATCAAACACTGCACTGTTTTGTAAGGCCGATCTGACCCAATTTTTTGATAGCACTCTAGAAACCTGTCGAAAAACGCCAAATCGATAGTCTCTTTCGTCGAACCCATCAACATCGATCCGACATTGTTTCCTCTAACTGTTCCTTACGGACGTATTTATAATCAGAAGTGTGGTACTTCCACATCTCATTTTCATAGATAATTAAAACCTCACGTCATGGTGTTAGTTCATGCTAGTTATATCATTTCGGAAATAAATTAAAAGTCTTCTCATTAAACCATACACGATTATCCGATGACAATTGTAGACTCCAGAATACGAAAGGGAGAGCGGATGTCCGAGAGAGACAGACAGACAGAGAAAGGGAGAGAGAGGTTTGGGGGGGGGGGGGGGTACATCGAAATCAAATACTATGCAAAGCATGTTAGGGGGCCCACTCCACGTGGTACGTGATGTAACCCTATAATAACGCGCCGCGCTCAGCCGCTGACGCCTCGCCGCGAGATCTCAGCCTGTTCTCTTCTCCTCCTCCGATCCATGCGCTTTTCATTTTTGCTTATTTTGCTGAACTACGCTCACAACCACGACACTGCTGTCCTAAATTATTGCACAGAGGGTCTGTGTATGAACTTACATTTTTGTCATGCAAACAATTCGTGGTGCTCTTTAAGTATTTAGTTTGCCAGCTTGAAAGCCGAGTCTTAAGCAAATTTCTCATCAAGCAAATACTGTGAAATAAAGTGGAAAGCTCGAGTGGAAAAAAAAAGAACAGTTCATCATGCGAATAAAAGGGTTGCGGAAACAGCCCATCATTCTTTGCGAGCACGCGCGCCATCCTTTAACAGTGCAGAGGAAGAGGAGGGTTCACCCACAGCCTTAGTCTGTGAACACTGTGAATCACTTCATTCTGTGGTTAGTTGAGCGTCAGTGCGCCGCCAGCAGGCAGCACCTCCCTAATCCCTGCCTAGCAGCAAACCTCACACGGCGGCCTGCCTGTGGCTGCTGTGGCTGCGGCCACCATCCAGCACTGTAATCATCCGTTCCATTACGAGCAATGGTCGAGTCCGCCTCGGCCATTTTCGCATGGCGCTGGGGCCGTCCCTCGCCTAACGTGGTAATCACCTCGGCGTGAGGAGGATGAGAAATGCACACGCACGAAGCGGGTGGAGTGCCGAAGAAAGAGCCCTCTTCTTCCGGGGGCGGTATTTGAACCCGCGCACCGCTGCCTGGCTCCGGCTTGAGGCTCACCTCGATCACGACTCAGTGGTTCATACACTTGGGGTGCTTGTTGGCGGCGTCCGCAGCTGGAATTCCCTTATGGCAGCTGCAAGGCACTGTAACGGGGCGGGCACGGTCCGGCCGCGGTTTCGGCCACGTACGCTGCGTGCGCGCGCGCTGTCGAGAGGATCGAACGGGTGGCGGACGGCGCGGACGGCGAGCGAGGACCAGACTTGGACGGGCTTGGAGCGGAACTGCAGAGCGGAGCCAAGCCTACCCGGTACGACCAGGTCCACATGAGCGCCGCCGCGCCGCGCCACGCCGCGCCAGCCTGCAGGCCTCACCTCCACTCCTCAGATTCCACGATCCGGCTGCTGCGGGGCTCGTGCGGGGCGGGGCGGGGCGCGGCGGGGCCGGGACCGGCCCGGTGGGTGTGCTTGCCCGCCCCCTGTTGTGGCCCGAGAGCGGCGGCAAGGCTTCGAGGCTGCCGGACCCTGCCGGGCCCGACCGGCCCGTCACCGGACCCGGCCCCAGACTCGCTGACCCCTGAGCCGTTCCAAACAAACGGCCGGCCCGAGCCGAGCCGAGCCGAGCCGAGCCGAGCCGAGCCGAGCCGAGCCGAGCCGAGCCCCCCGTTAATGCGGTCACAAAGTCGTAAATCGAATCGTTTTTGTTTTTTTCGTTATGCGAACACAGTGGTCGGGATGGACATCATTTTTATACGCGCAGTGACGCTATTACGTTATTTTTTCAGCGTGGAGTCAGGGCCCGGGGACCCGTGATGGCCACCGTATCAAAGATGGCCACACTCTCGCCTGCTTTAATGAATTTCCGAAAATGATGTTGTAGTTTTCGGTAGTGTAAACTTTACATACCGCCACTGGAAGAGTCTGTAGGGGCTCTAGGGCTGCCAGTGCACACACAGTAGTACAATATGCTACGCTAGAACCAGCAGTTAGCTAGAGAGATCTAGGGGTGTCCGTCACCAATCATGAGGGTCTCTCAAGTTAGCCGCATCACTTCTCTTCCCCTTTACTAAGCGCTAAAAGACAATGTCCAGAAAAATCGCCTTGGCACCCTCCAAATATTATAGGCCTGGGTAACCCGTTATACCACACACTCAATTTAGTTGTGAGTTACCCTATGTCGACATGGGGGTGGTTGGTGGTGGTGGAGGAGGTGGTGGTGGTGGTGGTGGTAGTGGTGGTGTGTGTGTGTGTGTGGAGAGAGAGAGAGAGAGAGAGAGAGAGAGAGAGAGAGAGAGAGAGAGAGAGAGAGAGAGAGAGAGAGAGAGAGAGAGAGAGAGAGGGTGAAGAGCAGGACACTTCAGTGCGGATAGACGTTTCTGCTTAGATTGGTTAGGTAACTCGAGGTAACTCGGTATTCAATAAGGATAACTAAGGTAACTGGCCGAATCAATCGGCGGGGCGCTGGTGAACAGAGGGGAGCATTATTGCGCCGACAGAGGGGCCACCTGGGGCCGCCTGGGGCAGCCTCTCGCAGCTCAACAAGTGTAGCAGTCGGGGAGGGAGAGGCCTCTTCACTGTCCACTTCAGGGGTCTAAGCAGACAATGTGTGTGTGTGTGTGTGTGTGTGTGTGTGTGTTTGTCCGTGTGTGTAAAGCCATTGGAGCATCACTTCTGGGCGTGACGCGGTGGACAAAGCCTCGCAAGTGCTATGAGAAACTCGTGCAGCTGACGAGCCGGCGGCGGTGACTTGGAGTGTCCATTGATGTCTCTGTCAACAATGGCAGACAGAGCACACCGCCGCCACGCGCTGCCACCACCACCACGCCGCGGGCGGTCGCCGGCAGGCGCCCACAAAACGGGCGTAAAATCGACACCCATTGTGTATTCAGCAGCGGCGGTGGCTGAGTACTACCTGCCGTGTAAATCGGCGCATCAAAAGAAAAGGGGTACCTCTGAAGTGGAGGGGGGGGAAGTCGAGGGTGCCATTTTAGTACCATTTAAAGTGCCATATACCCGCCTCTGCAAGGATCGTCGGCGAAGAAGACTGCCGAGCTGGTGCGGCAGACTCGGCGGGTATCACGGGGGTACTCGCGCAATTTTATCTGTACAGGATGCCCTGTTATACAAAATACCACCGTAAAATCACGTAATACGTGGTGTAATACCAGTGTAATACCAGCGTAATACCAACGTAATACCCTGAAGAGTCAAATTTGGAATGAATACCCCGTTGCCGAAGCGTCCAGACATAAGGTGTGAAGTAATTCACGAACGACCTCGTGAGGACCGGTAAGATTGCCACTCTCCCATGGCGCCTGCGAAGCTGAGGGTAGGCAGACCCGCCACGCACCCGTGCACAACGGGACTGCCTACCTCCCCGGCGCTCTCTTCACCGACAACGTTTACGCTCTCGGTGCATTTTCATGGATTGTTTTTCCATGTCTGAAAGAACAGTCGGTGTTTTATAGAGATATCATTTTCAACTTGAAGCGTCGCCTTTAGAACCTCAGGCTCTGGAGAAGTTATTGAATAAAGCGGTATCGGAGAGCTATCAGAGAGAAAATTCACGTCTAAGAAATGTTTTCTACTATCGGTAACAGCGCCCTGTTCAGCTCCCACCGCCGCCCACCGATTCCACCTATTGAGTGATTGTAGAGTGATTGTAGAGTGCTCCACTGGGCTCCGCAGCCACGGTCCACGCTAAAGTGGATAGCGTGGCGGGACGTGGCGGGGCGTGGCGGAGCGTAGCGGAGCGTGGCGGGCTAGGCGTGCGTGCGAACAGCGCCCTAAGTGCTACCGATCACTGTGTCTGCCGAGGCCGCACCGCAATTGACACTTTGCGTGTGTACTCGCGGCTTAAGTCGGGGCTTAAGTAATTACGCTGAAAAAAAAAAAAGGTTCGCTGGGACAGCCAAACGTAGTGGTATTTTCGATGATCTGTATTTTGTAACTGGGTCACACGTTTCGTTGTGCCGGCTACATTCACCTGGCTAGTTTTCAGTTTGGGGGAAATCCCTTAGCTGTAAATGCTTCGAAACTCTTGAAAACTCTTGAAAAAACTAGACAACAGACCGAAACGACCATCGAAGGAAAACTGACCAACAAACGAGATACCCCAAAAAGGCCAACAGACAAGCAGGCTGACCGGGATGTCCAACCGACCAGATGATCAACAGACAGGATGACCAACAGCTAGACCCGATGACGAACTGGAGAAATTGGCCAAGACACTGTGAGGGCCGGGGGGGGGGGCGGGGCCACACTTTCGGCGCGGTCAGCGCGAGGCAAAGGCGAGAAATAAGTAAGAGAAGGCGGTTTTCTTCCACTCGCGGTGTGGCAGAGCGGTGTGTGGCTGGGCGGGGAGGGTCTGGGGGAGGGGGAGGGGGGGGGGGGGGTGCGTGCGGCTGCCCCCGGGCGGCACGGCGGCGGAGCTGAGCCACTTAGCGGGCGGGCAGGTGCGCCGGTACGCGCGCACCAGCTCACTCTAGCTCCAGGAGCCTGCTGGAGGAGAGAGAGAGAGAGAGAGAGAGAGAGAGAGAGAGAGAGAGAGAGAGAGAGAGAGAGAGAGAGAGAGAGAGAGAGAGAGAGAGAGAGAGAGAGAGAGAGGGGGGAGAGAAAGAGAAAGTGTCTCGCCACATGCGTACTGCTGGAGTCTGGAGTCGGCGCGAGCCGCGAGAGGGGGAGGGGGGGGGGAATAAAGGGAAGGCGGGCGGCAGGAGCGCCCCCCACCTTGACTCGCATAACCTTTGGACGCGGCCGCAGCTCCGACGCCCCACCGGACCGGTACCGCCCTGGGTATACCCCTGGGCCCCCTGGCCCGCCTGGGCCCCCCTGGGTGCTGGGTGCCCCCCGGTATGAATGGAAGCGCCGCCGTGGAACTTTGCACTGACACCTCAGCCGGCCGCAGCGGCGATGACCCAGACGCCTCCTTCTCCAACAAGTAGGGCGGCTGTCTGGTGCCTCGGGAGGCCACCGCCTGCTGCCAGCTCTGCCAGGTGACCGCAGGAGTGGGGCCTTGTGGGGCGCACGCTGCAGACGCACCGCGCCGCCTCCGTGCTGGCCGCCGTGAAGGACGGCGACGGCGGCGGCGGCCGGCCGGCCAGCGGTCCTGTCCTGGTCCCCTTGTCCTCAAGGTTGTGGGGACTGGGGGCAGACCCCGTGCGGGGCGGGGCGGGGCGGGGCAGGGCGGGCCGGGCCGGGCTCGACACGCACGTAAAACAACACATGACGGAGCCGTAGCAGCGGCCTCAGCCCCCGCGGCACGGCAGCACACGGCCAGCACACGGCCTGCACACGGCCACACACGGCCAGCACACGGCCAGCACACGGCCTGCACACGGCCTGCCACGGCCAGCACACGGCCAGCACACGGCCAGCACACGGCCAGCACACGGCCAGCACACGGCCAGCACACGGCCAGCACACGGCCAGCACACGGCCAGCACACGGCCAGCACACGGCCTGCACACGGCCAGCACACGGCCAGCACACGGCCAGCACACGGCGTAGCGGGGGTAGGAGGGCGGGGCGGGGCGGGGCGGGGCAGGCGTGAAATGGGTGGCCTACCCCACGGGCGAAGCGTCTCAGGCTGCTGCCTTGCATTGGATAATTTTTTTTTTTTTTTTTTTTTTTTTTTGGGGGGGGGGGGGAATTCTAAACAGCACGAATTTTGTCAATCTAAAGTCCTTACCGACAACTGTGGTATGCTCGTTTGAAGCGTAGTCGCATTTTTGGCGGTGGCGTTACTTAAGGTCGAGCCCAAGGGGCTTACCCTAACAGTGGTCCTATACAAATGCTTGGGAGGATTTCCTGATTACGCGTCAAGAAGAGCGCAACGTTGCGCTTGAAGCTGAGCTACTTAAAAACGGGCGTAAACTTCACGCCTTAGTTTTACCAGTGCCTGTCCGTGTCCTAGCTCTTCTTTTCGTGTCCTCTCGTTTCTTCCTCTATCTTTTTTTTTTCGGTTCGTTTCCCAAGAGAATGTTATGAAAGAAAGTGCGGACGTAGACAATTCGCGCAGTCCGAGTGGCTCTCGCATCTCCTCGGCAGCAGTCGGGCTGGTTCATTATTTTGGGGAGTCCGAGCGGCCGACGCCGTGCGTACATCATGTAATGACTCGTCTCACGATATAGCGACGTGCTGCCCGCTCGTGCCGCTCGTGCCGCTACCTGGTCTGACCCGGGCCGCGAACACCTGGCTGCTGCCGGACACTACGAAATCACAGAGTGAAAAACACACCCTCTATATGTCCGGTCTTTAAACTGAGGCCCGATAGCAGCTCGGACCCTCCACAACCGCGACAGGTTTTTCCTGTCTTTTTTCGTTCAGGAGAGAAGGAAGTGAAGGGAGAGATAACATTATATTTTTGGTGTACACTCTTCTGGTTTCAAATTGATTTATTGGCACTTTTCGCGAACTTTGTGAATATTTTCGTTCTTTCCTTTTTTGTGTTTAGGGGTAAATTCTAGTAAATATTCTATTTTATACATGGTATCAGAGTATTTACGGTCTTTAATTAAAGATCGTAGATGAAGTGAGGCAATACCAACGGTGAATTTTGAGATTTAAATTTTGGCAAGATAGTGTGAGATTTGCTTTTTCAATTCAGTTTGATTCTGAACTTTTGGCGTACACTCAAACACGGAGTTATTTTCCTCTTGAAGAGAATAAAGACTCCAGGAAATTGGCTTCCATCCCGCATTTTGAGCTGCGCCTTCGTCTTATGCGGCCCACGATCGGCGTGGTGCGCATTGCGCATGCGCCAACGAGTCCCGCGCCGCTCAGGTGAATCTACACCAGGCTCACGTCTTCTGATTCGCCAGGAAGAAGGCGACGGAAACCAGGTAAACAACACCTCCTGCTGTCCATCTCAGATCTCAGGCACTCTCGCAGTGGTGACCGCCGAATTCTTGAGGGTCACTTCTCTCGGGCACGTCTTTCATCACGCTTGCTGACGCAGACTGTGTTGAAACCATTACCATCTACTCCCACAACCACAACAGCAGAAGATGTCATGTGCGCATGCGTGCCTCAGCGCGCGCGCGCGCGTGTGTGTGTGTGTGTGTGTGTCCGTCTCTCACACCACGGAATCATCCATCACATTGTACGTGACGTAAAGCGTATGCCAATTACGGCGGTCTGCCTTTCAATCCTCTCGGTACGTGTGCACTATGAACTGCGTAGTCTCTCTCTCTCTCTCTCTCTCTCTCTCTCTCTCTCTCTCTCTCTCTCTCTCTCTCTCTCTCTCTCTCTTCCTCTGGCACACACGTGCAGTCCTCTCCCTGCAGCCCTCTTGTAAGGAGGGGAGCGAAAGAGGAAGAAAGGAAAGAGTGAGAGAGACGGAGAAAGAGAGACAGAAGGGAGATTATATGAGGTTTGGAGAGAGATAAGGAGAGAGAGAGAGAGAGAGAGAGAGAGAGAGAGAGAGAGAGAGAGAGAGAGAGAGAGAGAGAGAGAGAGAGAGAGAGAGAGAGAGAGAGAGAGAGAGAGAGAGAGAGAGAGAGAGAGAGAGAGAGAGAGAGAGAGAGAGAGAGAGAGAGAGAGAGGACGCTGGCCGCGCACGCACCCTGGGTTCATGTCCGCGGTGCCGCGGTGCAGTGCGGCCCGAGCTGAGCTGAGCTGCGGTGGGGTGGATGGGCGGTGACCGCAGCTGCCGCAGCTGCCGCAGCTCCTCACGCCGCGCGCCGCCGTCACCGCCGCCGCCGCAGGCCGAGCCGCATAGAGCGCACCGCAGGGCTGAGCCGGCTGGGCCGCGGGTGCTGCGGGCACAATGCGGCACTTCAAACGCCACGCTAACTGAGCAATAAAGTCCGTGTGTGATTTACACGCAGAAAAATGTTCAGTTGCCCCAACTAATTTGTACGGTGATTTCGGGACAAACAAGAAATTTCGTTGGTAGAACTAACATTCCGTTGAGTCAACAAAACGTTAGTTGCAGATGAAACCTAAACGCAAGCAAATGTTTGAGAACCCTAATTGGAGTCAGCCTGACTACCCAGTGTTGAAAACGCACTCACCTACGCTTATTGCTTATTAGCATGGTGCACAAAAGGCGCGTAACTAGACTTGGCTCTGGAGGGGGGGGGGGTCGCACCTATTGCCTATATTCAGACGGTTCGTTTCGCGGGTTGGCTAACCGTATCCGGTCTTTGGGGAGGGGGGGAGGGGTTAACCCTCCCCCGCGATTGGTGCACAAAATTTCAGCTGCTGGGTAGGCAGTCCCGTCGAGCGCCCGTGCGTGGCGGGCTGGCCTACCCCGTGTCTCACAGGCGGCTGGCAGACGCCTGCTGGGTAGGCAGTCCCGTCGAGCGCCCGTGCGTGGCGGGCTGGCCTACCCCGTGTCTCACAGGCGGCTGGCAGACGCCTGCTGTGGCAGTCCCGTCGAGCGTCCGTGCGTGGCGGGCTGGCCCACCCCGTGTCTCACAGGCGGCTGGCAGACGCCTGCTGGGTAGGCAGTCCCGTCGAGCGTCCGTGCGTGGCGGGCTGGCCTACCCCGTGTCTCACAGGCGGCTGGCAGACGCCTGCTGGGTAGGCAGTCCCGTCGAGCGCCCGTGCGTGGCGGGCTGGCCTACCCCGTGTCTCACAGGCGGCTGGCAGACGCCTGCTGGGTAGGCAGTCCCGTCGAGCGCCCGTGCGTGGCGGGCTGGCCTACCCCGTGTCTCACAGGCGGCTGGCAGACGCCTGCTGGGTAGGCAGTCCCGTCGAGCGCCCGTGCGTGGTGGGCTGGCCTGCCCTTTGCATCGCAGGCGCCCTCGGGGTCAGCGCTCCCGCTCGCGTGGGCGGGTCCCGTCTCGCCGCGCCCGCGGCGCCCGCTCCGCCCCGCCACGACCGCTTCACGGCGGGTGAGCCCGCAAATAGCAGGTTAGGGGTCGGAGTCGCCGGGCGTGCATGTTGACCACGTCCCTCGTCGTCAATGTTGCGGTGCGAACAAAGGGGTGGCTCTGGGCTGCGTGCCGCCGTGCCTGGGCGTGCCGCTCCGTGCCCACTGCGTGCCGACATCTCCGCACTGTCGCGCCTACACTTTTAACGCCGTTCCCAACACGTATGGAGAGAAACGGTTCTCGTGGCGATATAATGGCGGTGGGGTTTCCCGCAGGTGGTTGGCTTACGGAGGGCTTGTTTACCTCACCTAAACATGCGTCGATGAATTTTTCATGCCGATATAACACTTACTAACCGCTTTTTTCCCACGTTGATAAATTGGAGGCTTTAGACTACGTTTTCTGAAAACACTTTTTTTTCGCAAATTTAGGGGTTGATACTTCGAGCGCGGGGATGTTTTCGCTAAGGAGTTTGGCAATACGGGCGCGTGCCGGCGTGCCGTATGCGCGGCTCACCACCTCCGTCTTGGTAGCTTTCTGGCCGTTTCTGACCCCTCTCGGTGTCTACACTCGATGCACCGCAATTTCGACCAATCAGATACTCGTTTCCAGCTGGGGCCTCCTTAAACATCTGCGCGTGCTTACTTTTAAACGAAATGAAAATTTGTGCGCACGTGGGTTCTCCCTTCATATTTTTAATTTTTTGCATGAATAAGGACGTAGGCCGGGCCGGGCCGTGGATCATCAAAAGTAACAATCAATCAACTAGGAAATAAGCATGTGCAAGGATCGTTTCTCACACTTAGAAACATACAGGGATAAGAAAGAACAAGTCGTCGTGAGCTGTCGGTAGAGCGACGCCGTTTAAAAAGCGCGCCTCCGTAGGAGGAAATAGCGATGTTCGCGGAGGCCTCAAAGTGCAAGCGCTGTGTTCTCCGGTCGGGTGCTGCAGGGGCGGATGACGCGCGGTAGACGCGTCGGGGCCTCGGGCAGAGCAACACCATTCAATCCCTTGTGCGTATCTTTCTACCAACCCCCTTGAGCTACACTCAGCCGGATGTCGCGTATCCGGGGGTAAAGCAGTACGTAGCTCTACGAATACACACCCCATATGCGTGGCATCCGACATGAGCTGCTTCGTACTTACGAAGCACTTTCTTCGTGGCCTACGAAGAATCGTAATCTTAAAGGTTTCTTCCCACGACTTTCTTCGCAGACTCGGGAGAACTTTGCGTGATTTATACTACTGAGCTGCCAGGTGTGCACTTCAGGAACGACAATTGTCGTGACTGTCGTTCAAAATCCTCCGTTTCATCAGTCACTCATCCGTGTGATGTGACGGCCGTGAGGCCAGAATGGATGTCCCCGACGCCTGAGTGGTGACGTTGTTGTCACGAGCTTTGATCAGTCAATCAATTGATTATCATGCAGCGTAGTGCAAAGTTGAACCTTGCGCACACATTTTTTTTTTGGTATAGAGTTAGGAACACATCAGTGAGACTGAGATACCCAAGGCCGGTATGGGATAAAAATAATCCAGGGTAAAAATCGTCAACCCGTTTGTGGACACTTCTTGATTCAAAGATAAGTTTTCCCCCGGGGAGCTTTTTCGCCGCACTGACCTTACCATTAAAACTGAGGTTACAGAACAGACCAATACAACCGGTCCTCAGTCCCAAAGTGTACACTGACTCCGTTAATTGTGCCGTCCGATGCAACTAATTTTCAGAAAATTTGAAATTTAAGTCTATCAATGGCGAATGACGGTCGTTTTTAGCACTCAGTAGCATCAGTAGCTCAAACCTACTTCTAGTGCGGTTTTGAAAATTTTAACGTTTGATTTCTCAGAACGTGTACACTTGCTTGTGACCCCCGGCCCTCGGCCAACAGCTGCACTGGACTACTCACATGGCGTCGCTATGGGCGGGCTCGTGCGTTGAAGTCCCTGCGTTAATCCAAAGTCTACTGACACAGCACCAACACCAACAACTGCACGTCCGCGATGGTGGAGTCCGCGGTCTGGACTGGGAGGGTGTTCTGCGCGGCGGCAAGCGGTGGCCCGGCACCGAAACGGATGTGACTCGGATAGCACTGCGATCGGCCCTCCGGCCGCTGTCGGGGCTGGCCCCCAGGGACGACGGCGCCGGCGTTTGGGAGTCCCCGAGCCCCCCGAGCCCCCCGAGCCCCTCTGCCCCCCGGGCCCCCCGAGCCCCCGTGTCCCCCCAGCCCCCCTCTCCCCCCGTGTCCCTCTGCCCCCCTCTCCCCCTCGCCCGTGGTGAGCCTATGCTGTATGGCAGATGGTGCCATCCCCGGTGCCCCCCACCCTCCTCATCTGTCCACTGCCTCCTCCTTCCACCTGTACCTACCTCTATTCTTCTTCCCACCTTCTCCCTTCTGACCCTCCCCGCTACTTCCTCTTCGGCTTCCTCAGTTCTCTCTCCCCACTCCCCCTTCTCCTGCGTCGGTGCCGATCTCGGTGCGTCTATAGCGTGATGGAGTGGTCTGGGAGGAGGCAGGGATCCAAGTCCACGGGGACCGTTCGGGGACATCGAACCAAGAACAATAATGGGCCCATCTTAACAAGACATCGCAAGACATCGAAAACATCTCGATTGTCCAGCCTATGAGACGCTAGATTCAGGTCCGAAACAGACGTCGAGTGGAGTGGCTCTAAGCATGCTTGGCGAAGAATTTGTGGTTTAAGGCATTAATATAAATCCGGATCAAGCATTTTACCCTTCTCTGGTAAACATTTAATGGGACAGTCACATACTAAAGAAAGACTGACACTTTGCTGACAGACACTCTTTTGTAACATTTCCCAACTAATGTGACACTTTTCGTCACACTTTAATTCAAATGTGACGCATTCTAAAATCAATGTGACACAGTGGCTGTATTTTTATTGGAGCGTGACGAAAAGTGTCACATTATTTGTGAAATGTGAATGTGACAAAAAGTGTCAGTCTCTATTAAGGATGTGTGAAAAGTGTGTCAGTCTTTCTTCAGTACGTGTCAAAGTGTCCGATTCAATTTTGAATGTGACTGTCCCATTAAATGTTTTTCAGAGTTGGCGCAGGAGGCTTCTCTGAAAGTGAGTGGCGCAAACGGGGTAGTACGGCACTGACGTGCATGTGAACGCTGCACATTATTGGCGGGTTGTGGCGCGCCTCCCTCCGTCCTGCCGGCATGAGAACACGGACGGGTAGCATTTGGCGCTGCAGGCATCATGGGGATTGCAGCAGCCGCCGGCAGACGCACAGTCAAATGCCGCACAGTGCGCGAGGGCTGGGACAGTCACAGTCAAATGCCGCACAGTGTGCGAGGGCTGGGACAGTCACAGTCAAATGCCGCACAGTGCGCGAGGGCTGGGACAGTCACAGTCAAATGCCGCACAGTGCGCGAGGGCTGGGACAGTCACAGTCAAATGCCGCACAGTGCGCGAGGGCTGGGACAGTCACAGTCAAATGCCGCTCACGGTACCAAGCTGCAACCGGAGCGAGAGTTACACACACATGTTGGTGCCGAGGAAGGTCCTCGAGCAAGTGTATGTGTACAGTGCTGCTTTTGTGACTGCTTTTGATTTCGCACATACGAAGTGACCAGTCATAGAGTGGAGCGTCAAGAAAGAATAACTGTATGAAACCACAAGGGGCTCACTGTAAAAATCCTACGAAGAAAATGAAAGTTTAGTAGGTTTCTTTCGTATTGCAAAGAAGTTCTTCGTAGGCTACGAAGAATTTCTTCGCAGGCTACGAAGAAATGCTTTTTGGTACAAATGAATCGTGTGAAGTCCTTATTTTCTTCGTGTTACGAAAACGTCCTTCGTCGCCTACGAAGAACTTCTTCGTAGGATTTTAACTGTGCTGTTATATTTTTAAAAGTGCATTCAGTTGCGCGTGCTGTGGTCACTGGAAACGGTCAGAGGATGAAAAGCAATAACAAGCGCTGACCTCTACGGCGCATGCGCAGCGCAATTGCCACATCAAAAATGGGTCTGCACATGTGATGACTGCGATAAACCAGCGATTGTTATTCCTTTCATCTTCTTGCTGTCTCCGGCGACGTCAGCACTCGCAACGGAACTGTCTATCTGTGAGTGTACAGCACGGGGAATCTCTCCAATCTCGTGGAAACCGGCTGAAATCTCCCCGCCTGTGGAAACGACGGAAATACGGAAAGAGCGCCGAGCACTCATTTTAATCCGGCCGGTCCTTCGGGGTCTCCGGGCGCTTTTTTGTCATTAGTGGTGGCGTATTGTCGTCGGCCGGGGCTCCGGGGCTCCGGGGCTCCGGGGCCGCAGGGGTTAGCGGGCTGCTGTGACGCACGGCCCCGGTTCTCACGGTGCAACAAGGTGGCCGCCGACGCTGCCTCCACGCTCATGGTGATGACGGAGTAGTGCAAGCCGGTGGTGGGAGGCAAAGCGTGGCGCGGGGGCGGCGGGGTTGGCGGGGGCCAGAGTAGTTTTTGGCGGTGCGAAACATCATTGTTCGAACGCTGTTCACCCACGCCCGCAAGCCGAGTGGGGCAGGGACGGAGGAGGCTCCCTTTTAACGTCAGCGTCGTAGCTGCGTACTCTCTGAAAAGGGTGCAGACTACTAGCTTCAAAGCCTGCGCGCTTCTTGAAGAGTCTCGGGGATCCTCTCTAAATATATTTACACTCCAATATATTTACACTCTCTTGCACACATTCCACGTGTTGAAACGAAATTATGTCACTCCGACATACCTATTATTGAAGCAGACGTAAGATATCCTGTAATGCCATCGACTTCGCTTGAAGACAAGTTAGCAAAACAAATTGCTAGGAAGCAGCAATATTACATTGTTTCAAACGAGAATTAGTAGTTTTTGAGAGTGCTCCGATGTCCGTGTCCACGTCAAAAGCCCGCAGATCGGGGACCGACGTCGGCAACTAACTTTCCGTGCCGTTGTTGTGTATTCTCGCATCCTTTTGCACGAATCTTTGTCTCTTTTCCGCACGAGTCGCGTGCCGCGTTGTTGCGGCCGTGGACCCCTTCGGGGAAGGGGGGGGGGGGCAGTAAGGGGCGGCGGGGGCGTTTTTGCGACAAGTGCTGTAAGCAGGTTGGCCGGTCCCGGTCCTCTGGTGGGGGTGCAGCCGTGTGTGTGTGAATGTGTGTTCGATCCCACAGGAGGCGTTGACAGAGGGATCACACCGCTTTCTATTTTACTGTACCCCGCACACACGCTAATAAGCCCGGGTGTCCTGGGTCCGGGGGGCCCCGGCTCCAGCCGCGTACGTGTTTGGCACCTCTTTCGCAAGCGTGTGTGTGTGTGTGTGTGTGCGTGTGCGTGTGTGTGTGTGTGTGTGTGTGTGTGTGTGTGTGTGTGTGTGTGGTGGAGGTACGGAGCGGGGGAGGGTGCGGACCCGGCCTGGAGTGGCCCACCCGGGAGTTACCCGGAGGACAGCCGGCAGTGAGAACGAAAAGAAGGCCATGACTGAAGAGGTGGCTTTGAACGCTTGGCCTGCCATTCCAGATTTGAGTCACACCTAGGAGCAAGAATTTCAAAATCGCGAACTTTTCTGACGGGAAGTGAGGAAGTTCGTGGTGAGCCTGATCGCAGCCAGGCCGCACAAACTCATATCCGTCGCATTAGGGGCTTGAGAGGCTTTTTTTGTTTTGTTTTTTTACTTTTTTTCGGGGGCGTCCTTGGCGTCTTGTACATGGAGATGGGTGGTATGCGCTTCGCATCCTTTGGGCCGGGGTCTTCCCACGGGCCATGGCGCGTGGCTATGACCAACAAAATTGAAACATAACGACACCTAACTCTAACGACCTGTGCTGGTCACAGCGAACACACACACACACACACACACACACACACACACACACACACACCAATCAGGTATCACCGAGGCCTTGCTACTCGCTCGCATGCCACGAAAATATGGACATATGGCGAGAGGAGGAGGAGAGGGGAGAGGACACGTCCGCATTGCCGAAGACACGCTGCTTTTCTGCGAAGGAAGAACCGTGAAGGTCCTCGGGCGGGCGTAGGCACGATGGAGGAAATGGGGGGAAACTTAGGGGCTGGCTCTGGTACTCGAACCCACGTAATTACACTATCCCAGCAGCCATGGCGCTGCGGGTAAGTGACTCACTGGGTGGCTTTACTTGTCCTGGTTAGGTGTGCAGTTAGCCGTCCGGACACGGGACACGCCACAGGAAAATAAATATAGAGTAGTTCGCCGTCGGCATTGAACGGCGCCACATCTGCGTGTGCGAATATGAACGTGAATGTGAATGCCAGGCGGGGAAAGGCACTCGTGCAGAAGACACGCATGCGGACCGGTAAACACGCCGTTCGTAAACCACGTGACGAGAATGAAGGAGTATCGTGATAATCGTCCAGTTTTTGGTGATAATGCATTTAAGATGGAGAGCAGGCGGATGGACTCAGCTTGGTTCCAGGATTCCGAAAATGGGGTCACGATAGAAAATTATAGATAAATATAGATCCGGTAGAAAATGTGGACTATATGAGTTTCGCGGCCTACCACTAACTTCCTCATCTACGTCAGAAAGTGTTCGGCTACCCCTTGGCCACCCCACCTATATCTTCCACATTTTGTACACTAAAGGGTTTTTTCCCATTTTCCAAATCCTGGCGTCAAGTTGTGTCTAGCTCAGGTCTCAAATCTGGAAAGTTAGGCCAATCCTTCAAAACAGCCTCCTCAAGTCCAAAACTGGGCGATGATCTTGAACTTTTGTGGTCATACCAGCAATACGATGCAGTGTAGGCATCTCCCTTCGGAGACGCGGACCTAGGAGGTGCTGCAAATACGGTGTGATAAACCTCGATTATGTACCGCGGGTTCCGGGAGCAATTGTCTCCGGGATATTCAGTAGAGTTTCATTAGCGCGGGGAAAGTCCCTGTGACCGCGCCCTGACCCTAGCTGCAAAGAGCCGGCGCTGACGTTATTGGCAGTTTTCAATTCACGGTATGTACACGGTATGGCCGCCCGGGGTAACCCGCAGGAACCGGATGTGGCAGTGCGTGCACTGTCCGTCTGTAAGTGTGTGTGTTGTTAGTGTGTGTTTTGTCTGCGAAAATTGTTTTGCCGATCGGAGAAAATTTTTATAGTACCCAGTACGCAGTACGCGCAGGAGGTCTCCAGGAGGGAGGAGGTAATGCAATTTCCATAGCTAGGTGTAAGGTTACTTGATGGCTAGCGAGCCACGCACAGGGTTATTGTAACTTTAGAAACAATTTATTGGTAGTTCTGCACCGCGCGGTGTGCCACCACACACACAACAATCGATGTCAGCATGACGATCTCGAGGCCCGTATAAAGAACGTGATCGGTCTATTGCTGCGCTGCGTCGCAACTATGCATAATCATTTTTTTTCCTTTTTGCTTCTCCGTGTCCTTGGCGCGGTGTCTGCGCTCGTCCCGAACGGTAGCCGAACTCGGCCGGACTAGTCGGGTGTGGGCACAAGAAGCTTCACACCTGCCAAAAATTTCATTCGAATTTTTTTTTTCGAAAGATTTCCTGAAAGTTCTTTAAGTTCTTTAAGTTTACCGTGGTACAATGGCGCCACAAAAGAAAAACAATGGACACTGTAGCTACAGTTAAATAAAAATTCCACAAATAACAATTGTATTCTGTGAACATTTCTATTGTGTTTAGACCCCTTCGTTCGTTTTCTTTCGTCGAGTTTTAAGTTCATAACACGCACGGCGTCCGAACGCCGAGATTCGGCTCACGCCACGGTTCAGTCCGAAGTTCGTGATGGGTTCAACATGATTCGGCGACGGACCGCCGAAGCTCGGTGACCAAGGAGGCGAGCTGCGGCGTCAGCGGGATAGTTAGAGCCGAAGCTGGATCTGACGCCGAAGCTCATTTAATGCAATTCTCCATTCCAAGTGTAATCGCTGACGTTACAGTTCGCACGCAGGCCGGCGCATGCGCCGTCTCAAGGCCGCTCTCCGGTCCGGTCCGCGTGGACCCGGTGGGGACCCGGCCGTGTCCGGAGGCACGTCTCCCTGTTCCGCACACTTCTCAGAACAAACGCAAGCAAAGGCTCGGCGACGTGAACTTTCTGAACCGACCAGTCAAAAGAAAAAGAAAGAATAATAACTTTACGTGAGAGGCGGCATGCGCGTCGTCCTCAGGGCCTCCTAGGTGCGGTGCGGAGAGTGTGTGTGCAGCGGGGGGCGGGGCCGTGCGGGGCCGTGCGGGGCCCCACATGGGGCGAGGGGGCAGCGGGACTGGATCCTTGGACTTCGATCACACACGTCGCCATGGGGGCCTCATGGAGCGATCGGGTCAAAAAAAAAATGCAAGAAGCACGTATGACATGCGAATCTGAACTCTACTAGTCGGTGCGGCCCTACGACTGCTATTTTTGGCACCGAAGCAGCGAAGACTATGACTCATCTAAGAATCGCATGGAAGATCAGTAAGAGAACTATACTTGTCCTAAGCATACCGAAGAAAGCCAAGGCTCATGCTCATACGCTCGCATCAAGAGAGCATAACCAAGAAGCGCCAAAGATGCTAGAAGGTAGAAACTGATATTCGGGATCAATGGTCAGCAACCGTGAGAGGATAGTTCAAATTGTGAAGGATACCCCTCGGCGAATGGATGTAAAGTATGTGTGGTAGAGATGTGATGTAAAACTGTCAGAATTAATTGAACTACTACGTAAATTGATGTTTATTTCGTCAAAATTCTCGGTAAAAAAAAATCCATTGTTTTCATCAATGGGACAGATTCTGCACCTAAATGTCGTGCACCTCACGCGCTGCGTGGAATAATTTTCTTCATTGGAAGAAAAGAGATAATAACACCCCGATGAATTGCCCGAAAACTCCGCAGTCTGTTGGGGTCTTCCCACCTTCCTGGAATCTGCCCGAGCAGGCAGCGTTAGAAGGCAGAGGCCGTGTGTCGCAACCACAGCGGCGTGCAACAAGGCGGGCAGCGGATGCCTGGAAATACCCAGAAGGGTGGACAAGGACCAGTCCGGACAAATATCGAGGACGTGTGCATGGTCTCCTTTGAAGCTCCGTTGTATGCTTCTGTATCAGGGCTGTTAACGTTAATTTTTCAAACTAACGCGTTAACGTTAACGTTACGGCACAGGTTCTTAACGTACGCGTCGTTAACGTTACACATCGGCGTGAAAGTAGGTCTAGGATCGATGACTGAATACCAGAAATATAAGCAGGTCTAGGACTATCCGTTCTTTCAAAAATTACGTTGACCAAAATGTCTTGTTCACTTTAGGAGAGCTTGCCCATTGTAGCATCCGATTGCAGCGACATATAAAAAAGAATTAACGTTATCGCCGTTAACGCGTTAATGACCTTGTTAACGTTAACTTCGTTACCGTTAATGGAAACTAGAAATGTAACGCGTTAACGTTAACCGTTTAAAAAAGTAAAGTAACGTTAGTTGACGCCGTTAATCGTTAATTAACGTTAACAGCCCTGTTCTGTATTCGCGACACAAACCAAAAAAAAAAAACAACAAAAAACACATAAACCCAAAACAAAAACGACTGGTGTACTCTAGTGTCTTTCTAGTCTCGAAGTGCCATGCATGCGTGCCCGCACGACCACCCCACCACCACCACCACCACCACCACCGCACTGAACGTAGCAAAACGAATCGTAGTAATAATAAAAATCGTCGAAGCTCAGCCGGCAGACCACACGGGGGCCGAGCCGAGGGAGCTCGTGGCGCGGCGTGACGCCGGTAGCGTCGAAGCTCAGCCGGAAGACCACATGGGGGCCGAGCCGAGGGAGCTCGTGGCGCGGCGTGACGCCGGTACCGTGCGGCGGCGCGGCCGCAGCGCAACACCTTAAACGGGACGCACTCGTGCTTCTCCGTGCAGCTGCTGCAGCAGGGGTGCGTGCCCAGCGGGCCCCGGCAGGGTCCAGTGCAGGGGCCGCATCTGCCGCATGTGGTCTCAGGGAAGATGATGGACGAAAGCGTTGGGCGCGGAGCTAGGGTGACCACAAAGTACTCTGTGCAGGGTGACCCTAGGCGACCATTCGCATGGCATCTAGGTACGTGCGTGGCATAACGGCGTGAAAGATCACTCGGGAAATACACGCAATGACAGTTTTCCTCATATCATTGAAAATGTGGTGACCAACCTTACAATTCGAGGTGATTTCGAAGAGTTTTGTGTTGAATTTTGTCTCATCATCTGATGAGGTTTAGTGGAAAAGTTCCTTAGAAGTACTCCCGTGACTGACGAGGCAATAGAGTATTCCTAAGAAATCGTCAACGGAAGTAAGCAGTCATAACGAAGAAGAACGTCTGGGGAAAAAATATGAAAAATCGTGCATTTCCACCAAAAAGCGAGTACTTTCCGAAGTTGAGTTGAGCTCGGAACACGCGATTTCTCACATTTACCCTGATTTCTTCTTCCTTGCGACCTCTTACTTCCGTTTTGGGCTTCTCCGGAGTAATCTATCTCCCCGACTGTACCGATGCCGTTTACTCCCAAGCTGCACTGGAACGATTCTCAGACGTCCGTAAACAGATGAGAAGCACTCTGTATCGCAACGGCAGCCGACGGCAGCCACCGCAAGGTCACCGATGACGTCCCATCCTGGCGCGTCCGGCGTCCGGGAGTCCGGGATCCGCGCCGCGCGCCCTCTGGGAATGCAGCAGCTGCCACCACAGCATCTCTTCAATTTGAAAACAATTTTGTGCGCCAAATCGCCGCCGCCTCGCTGCAGCGCTGCAATCTTCAGCGGAGACTGGCCGGGCGCTGAGGCGCTGGCTGCCCACTGCCCAGGCACCCGCTGCCCGCCGCCGGTGCTGGCTAGGGGGACATAGAGATTTCCAATGAGACCTGGAAACGGAAGCTGAAGAACAGAAATTCTTCCAGACCAGAAACTCTCGAGGGCAAGTATTAGAAACTTGGAAGGCGTTTTGAATGAATTTGGAGGTTAATTCCCACATTTACCGCGGCTCTTATTCATCGATATTTCTCATACCAGCTCTCGAGAGTTTCCAGTCTGGGAGTAGTTTTGCTCTTCAGCTTCCGCTTCTGAGCCTCGTTGGAAACCTCTATTCAAAAATAAAGCAACGCCCAGCAATGGCCATCGCGTACAGACACAGATACACCCGCGGTCTTAACGAGGTCAAAAGCATTCCGGAAGGTACCCCGCGCTCGAGCGCCTCTCCACCGGTCGTGGGCTATCTCCACAGACGGCCCCTCCACGCAAAAAAATCGCCAGCACAGGTGCTAATTTTCTAGTAGTATACGCCCAACTAACATTTTTTTAGCACTGGTGCTAACTTTTTAGTAACCGTGCTTAATTTTTAGCCACGTTACTAAAATTTTTAGCAACGGTACTAATTTTTATTTAGTTGGGCGCGACTTTTTTGCGTGTTGGCACAGCCAGGTCCACCTCCAGCTGCCCGATGCACTCCTATGCTGCTGCACTAGAGCTGCACTAAACCGCTCCCCGTCCTTGACCTGCATCACTTGGCCGTATAACTACTGCAGACTTTTAGTTTGATGGCGCTCTAACGATGCACGATGCACCCGCCGGCCGCACACACCTACCCTTGGCCCTGGCCTTGGACCGGTCCAATAGCTCCACTTCTCATACCCTCCCCAGGCGAAAGTTACGTGAACTGTGATGCCAGGCCATTAGCATCGCACTCATTAACGGCAGAGCTCCGGCTGGACTTGACCCGGCTGGGAGAACTGACTTGACTTGGCACCTCCCCGGCGCACACGCCACAGAAGGCAAACAAAAATCAACTCTCCTGCCGAGGGGAAGAAGGTAGCAGTCCCCGACTCCTGTTCGTACGGGGGTTTCCCCTGCTCCCAAACCTTCTATGGCCTAAGCGCCCGGTACTTTGAAGTAAACAAAACAAAACAAAACAAACACTAGTGCCGGTACATGAACCCTCGGCATGGAGAAAATAGATAGATAGAGCGTCATCCATTCAGTGCCTCGAAATTTCCCCCTCACTTAGGCCAGCCCGCACAACACGCGCGTATGCTGAAAGTCGAGGTTGCCTACCCGACAGGCGCCGTTGCCCTGTCTAGTTAGGTTCGCGCTTTCGGCAACATCGTGCGATAAACGAGGCAAAGTAAAAATTACACCTGCTCCAGCCGTAAGACAACACTGTAAATTAAATTGCAATGACGATGAAAATTGCGATGATCATTGCCAAATTCTTCGAATCACTGCAAAATTTTGCCATAGTGCGATACCTATGCACTTGCTATGACGTGTCATTGTAACTATTTTGCAAAAACAAATCATTGCAGAGTATTGCAGAGATGTCATTGCAATTTCAAACACAGTGCACTCGCATAGCAAAGAAAAATCAACACCATTAGTGTCAGTGACCCTCTCTGCTACTGCTATGGATTGTAGAGCGTCTTCGGGATAATGAACTGCCTCGCCAAGGCGAGGTTTACTGCCGGCAAACAAAAAAATCAGCGCGCCAGAGTGTTTGAACCCAGGACTTTCCCCTCGCTGAGACGTAACACGGAACGCGGCAGCAGCGGCGGTGGTGGTTACTCATTAGCCACATCGATCGAGTTGCCCATTGTTGCAGCAGAGGCTGAGGCTGGAGTCGCTGGAGCCGCTGGAGTCGCTGGAGTCGCTAGAGCCGCTGAGTCACCGGCGGCGGCAGAAGCGGCGCGGCTGCCTCCCGGCCCGTCCCGGTAGTTGCGTGGGTTCGAATACCCGCCATCTCGTTTTGTACCGGACAGGAGACGAAGAAAGCAGTCGCGCCTTGAAACAACAGAACAGAGCCGGCTGCTTTGGGATTGGCTGAGCCGCCCTGGCCGGGGGCAGCCGGGGGCAGCACAGCAGTATCCGTGCAATGTGTTTGACTTGCCCACCTGATGAAGGTGCTCGCCCAGGTATTAATGAGAAAATGGATCATATGGGTCACCTGTCTCAGTTGTGAGCAGGGGAACAGACTTGGGTGTCGGAGGAGGTAGTGGTCTTCCTGCAAAATCGAAAGCGTTCCAGAAGATTCTCTACTTTGTCGGAAAAAATTAAAAAAGTCGACAAAGAAAACCCAAGATTTGGTCGATATTGTTGCTAACTAAGTGTCAAAAATCACGTATTTTTTTAAAAAAAAAAATTGGGGGGGGGGGGGGTAAAACGACTGAAACTCGGCTGACAGTGTAAGGCAGTAAGGAAGCGTTTGCCCTGTGTCTGCGGGGTGCCTGTTCAGTTACGCAGCCCGATCGTTGGTTCACTCTCGATCGATGGACGTGCTTGTGGACCGCTCTATGGACGCGGACGCGTGTGTGCACGTAGTGGGACGCTACACGCGTGCGATTTGTAAGACTCACGTGTGCAAGTGCATGTCCAACCTCACGTCGCGCAAGATACATTTTCGTGCAAACTTCCAGACAATTCATCGGGTTTTGAAGGAATCACTCATGAGTATGTCTGGTAAGTCCAGAGTGACTGCAAAAAATACCATTCGGCAAGATCAGTGCGACTGGCAAAGCCATTCAGGTGGGCCTATCTTCGAGCCTCGTAGTGGGGTATTCCGAAACATCGATGGTGTCCGGGATATTCCGGACATCCATAGCAGGACTCGTACTGCGATACTCCCACTGAGCTGACCGCAGAGCTGTTGTTGACCTCAGCGGCTCCCTAGCAGGAAAGACTCCGCAGGGAAAGGCCAAAGACGCAAGGCGCGTGGAAAGATCCTGTTTTGTGGGGAAGTGTGGACGACTTGGGCACAGAGGGAGCGTGCAGCAGTCAGCGGCTGAGGACAACAAAACAGTGAAAACGCCTCGAGTTATCGATATGAAAACAAAGCTATTACCTGGCCTGGCAGTAAACCCGCCCGGCGCACACATCAGAGATCCGCTACAAACGGTTTGGCCGGTCCCGGCGCTCTTCTTGTAGGAGAGCGTCAACTATACACAAACTGTTCCGTGACAGTGGTGCCAGTCTATCTCTCTCGCACGCCTAGACTAGCAGCTTCGGCGAACGCCAGACTGACATGCCTTCGAGTACCACCACCGGCTAGCATTTTTAGCGGCCGAAAGTAGTTCGGACTGGCTGGGCCGTTCGTTGCAGATCTTCGGAGCACCTAGCCACACACACACACACACACACACGAGCGCCCAGTCACTGGCTCGCTGTATGTTTCATACACGTGTTCAGAGCGTTGTTCCCGTAAGCATCCTCGGTGCCATAGTGGAACATGTTCTGCCTCATAAAAAACTCACGCCACTGCGCCCCAACACCCCAGCGCCCCAGCGCAGCAAGCATGCAGCATCATACAGCCCAAGGCGCTCGCTTTTCTTATCAAGATTGCGACCGCTGCCTCCTTTTCTGTGTGTGCGTGTGTGTCTGTGTGTGTGTCTGTGTGTTTGTGTGTGTGTCTGTCTGTGTGTGCGTAGGTGAACGAAGAGCCACGACGTGCGCACTGCTTATCCGCGCCATAATTACATTCGTGCGATAGAGACGCCCGATGCAGACCAGCATTGACGTCATTGAGCATGAGCAGGAGGCTGTAGGCCTCTGCCCTTCCTTTTCTCCATTTCTTCCCTTAAACCCCCCCCCCCCTCTCTCTCTCTCTCTCTCTCTCTCTCTCTCTCTCTCTCTCTCTCTCTCTCTCTCTCTCTCTCTCTCTCTCTCTCTCTCTCTCTCTCTCTCTCTCTCTCTCTCTCTCGGTGTGTGCCGAGGTGTGCCTTGTAGCCGCTGCTTGTTACGTAAAGTGGCCCACTTGTCTGAATGGCCCTGCGCCTGCGTGGCCTCTGTCCCCAACCTCCCTCCCTGGTCTCCCCCCCCCCCCCTTTCCCTTTCCCTTTCTCCCTACCGCGCCCCTGTCAACTTCAGGGCAGGCAAGCCCGGCAGACACGAGAGTGTGATACGGGGGCAACCGGGAGGACGGGAGGGGGGTGGGGGGCGGGCAGCTCCTGAACGTCACGCTGCTGTTAATCTTCTCGGCTGTGGCTCATTCCCTCCCTCATTTCCCTCCCCCACCACCATTCCCTCAGCGCGCTCTCCTATGGAATGCACCGCAAACGACAACAAGCGTTTGCAACCAGCATCCGAAATCCCATCAATCATGATGCCAGCTCTCCTTGCCAACACGGTATCCAGCGTCGGCATCGGCGCTGCTGCCGGGAGCCCCGCGTAGGCAAACCTTCTGACGGCGCTGCTCGATGGGATGCCTACCCGGCAGGCGCACCCTCTCCGACTGTGTGCCTCTCCAGCCTCCAGCCCTTTAAAAATGGGGGTACGGTCTGGGTCGAGGCCTCGGTCAAGCAGAACGATTGGATGTGCATTGTATATTTATTAAGAATATCATATTGACTCAGCATAATAATTATAGTAAAAATAATAAAAATAATCACCACATACAAATACATCCTCGAAGATGGAACGAGTATCAGTAGCCTACGTAAGTGAAAATAAAAGATAAGAGTACAAAAAACGAAAGACTGTTTCGCATCGTGCTAAATTAATATTGAGCGCGGAAAACTGGCCGCATTTAACAATGCGACGTAGACTTAAGGTCAATCACAGCAACATTAGACAAAAATAGTCACCAGGTTAAAATTAAGTGCTAAAAGACATAAGACACATGTACTTACATAGGAGATATACTTAAATCACATTTAATCTTAAACCCATACTCAAAACTACTCTCCACGCTGTCAACTTTGGCAGTGGGCCAAGAAGCGGTAACTGGAATGCATATTATTTTTTGCCGTTCATACATCGGCAATCAAGCGTCAGTCTCAGTCTTGTCATATGGTATCCCGTGAGGACTACTGTCACCACCGGTGGGAATTTTCTGTACAACTTACGCAATGGTGTTTTAATTTTAAAGGGGTACTCACGGAATTGGATGATAATCGTGCGAGTAGTACTACAGCGCTACTCTAATGTCATGATTACGTTCAATTTTTCCAAAACAGGACTTAACGGATCGGTTCAAATGTAAATTCAAGCCAAAACTAACTAGTGAGCTGTACAGGGCGGAAACAATGTAAACGTTGCGGGCACATAAAAACTATCGTCTTAAAAAGGAAAGGTTTGACAAGAATTAGATGGAAATTTTCTGTAAATCTTGCAGGTTGCCGACAGGGCTGTGTGCTTCACATGGCGGCTGACATCGTGCTGACGGGCGCCAACGAGTACCCGAGCCAGGAGGGCCAGGAGGGTCTGACGGCCAGCAGCCCGCTCACCGCGGACCACAGCATCCAGGCCACGAGCGCGTAGAACACCGTCACCGTCACCCGGTGCAGCACGTACAGCCTGCAATGGCGTGATGAGAAATCGCAGTGTCAGGGTATGGGAAAGGAGGGAGTGGTATTTCAACTCCAAAACTGACCGGCCTGGGTTCACGTACCACTAGTACTACGTCTGGTCCGGAGTTCATTCCAAATAATAGCAAAACTCAGACATTTGCAAAGTTTAATTATTCTATGCATGACGGCTTTAAGCTCTGGGCGCTACTGATTTTTCGTTTTCTTAAAAAAAAATATTAAAATAACAAGCAGCTGCATGAAAAAATTTGCCAAGTCAACACTGTTTCTGAGTTTTCAACGTTACGTGATAAAATTTCACAACGTTGCATGGCAACATACGCTGCAAAAAGCAGGGATGGTCGTCGCAAATTTCGTGATACCGACTTCTCCTTCTCGCTTCCTCCCTACCTCTGGTGGTGGCGGAGCGCTTTGCTGACGTCGGGGTCCTCGTGCAGCACGTAGTTCCTCACGCCGGACACGTAGTTGCGGAAGTACACGGGCCAGTCGACGGCGCGCACGTCCATCGCGAAGCGCTTCCGGTCCTCGGGGGTGAGCTCACTGGCTAGCGCCTTGAGCCGGTCGTTCCGGAAGGACCACTTCCGTGTCGTGTAGTAGTGGAGGATCTGCAGGCCGCCCTGTATCCGGCGCTGAAGCCGGACCATGCTGGAAGCGGGGACATTCAAATAGCTCAGTAAATCTCACATTCATTTACTGATTTGTGAAAGTGTGATTATGATCCTGCAGAACAGGTACGCGCAGTCGATCGCAATCCGGTTCAATACGTTAGCACAAGTCAATCATAATTCGATTAGAGTTGACCATGATTTTCGATTCAATATGATTAAATTTAATCATAATACGCACAAAAAACGGCGTGCGGATCACGCAGTTTATTTTGATCAATTTTATGGCAAGATAACGAACGTGCTTTCTCTCCCTCAGTTTGGCAGTACTCACAAGGTCTTGTTGCCGGTGAGGAGCATGAGGAAGTCGATGAGGTAGGCGGGGAGGAAGTGGAAGAGGACGACGCACAGGACATGCTGCCAGCGCGAGTCCTTGATGGAGCCGTCGGGGTACCAGACGGCCCCCGAGGACGGCGTCAGCCGCGCCTCCTTCTTGCACATGTCCAGCATGCCGCCCCAGGTCACGGGGTTGTCGCCTGACTCGCACACGTTCACCACCAGCGGCTTCTGAGGCCTGAACAAAAGCCCCAAGTTCAAATTCCCGAACCAAGACGGGACAATTTTTCTCTCAACATTTACAGCGTTGCAGTCAATGTGACTTCCTTTTTACAAGCTGAGGTGACGTTAGTTTTGCTTTTGTCTAACAAGCATAAAAATTAGACAAGGAAAAAGGGTCTGTCGGAGAAGACTCGAACCCACACCCACCGTTCGAGGCCGACTTTCCAGGCGAGCGCGATGATGGCGTTGATGACGATGTCCACGGGCATGAGGTCTGCCAGGTAGTGCTCCTTGCAGTGCATGGACCGGACCACCCCCTTGGCCGCCCCCACCAGCAGCCCCGAGGGGCCGTTCAGGTTGTCCACCCAGCCGGGCATGGGCTCCTGCCACGAGGGCATCACTGTCAATCAAAAATGATGCCAACATTTAGTGACGAATGTTCCTCTGAAAGTCAATTATAAGTAATAAATCTCACTGAAAATCCTGTTTTAAAATGTTACAGGGAGATGTAGTTCATTCATAATGGAGTATTTCGTCTGCTGGCTGCGGCGGTTGGCCCAGCGCCTGGCCAGCGCCTGGAGGGTAGGCCGCCCAGCCACCACGGCTGCACGTTGGGTTGCCTGGGTCTTGGGTGCATCTCCGCCGTACCGCAAGTACCGCGGTACTGTTTAAGCCAGTTTGTTGGGATTCTCCAACAAAACTTCCAACAGTGGTAGTTGGTTTGTTTTTTTACATCACTACCCTTACCCTTCACAGTGCTTTCTCAAAATTCTAGGGGTCTAGATCAGGCTTGAATTATGATTACAAGACGAAATGTGTCAATTATTAAAACCTGCTTTCCCTGCTGAGGGTCATGGTGCCCTTTACATAGGGTGAATCGCAAACCGTTTCCAAGAAAGTATTTTTTTTAATTTCAAAAAATTAAGAAATTCCGAAACACTGACGCACTGAAATAACAAATTAACGAAGGTGACTGCAATCAAATTGCCGTTATCAAATTTTATGACCCATATATTTGTTTTTGCGATTCTAATCATGAAACCCTCGTGGTCCCTCTGTAGCTGAAGGCTTTAGTGGGGTTAAGGGGCGCGATGACGAGGGTAGTCAAAACTGTGTGGTTTACGTCGTAATACGTGAGCGGCCTCGGGACGACCTCCAAGAGGCGTTATGTGATTAGTGCACGAGCTCGGCCGGGTTGTCCCGGGTTGTCCGCGACGCAGAATGTGACCGGTGTCGGTGTGCTGTGCTGACTGGGCTGGGCAGGCACCGCTACTGGTCGGCCCGAGTCATCTCCGGCCAGACATGACTCACGTCGCGCCAAGCGCCCCGGGGCAACACCTTCACGTCACCGTTCGATATGTTTTGTCTATACTGCGATCACTAAGAATGAAAGAGTCATGGTGACCGCACAATTTCGGTTGATAAGAGACCTAGAGGAGCTGTTTTGAAAATTTTACCACTTTACTGAAGATTTGAGACCGGCGGTAGACCAGTGGGGGTACACTCAAATGGCGCGCCTCCGTCGTGTGTGCGAGAGAGACAGAGAGAGCCCCCCGAGAGTAGTGTTGCCAACGTCTGCACGTCAAACACGCTGCTGCGAGTCCGCTCGAGGTCCCAAATACTCACACTACCCGCCGTAGCGCAAGCGGCTGCGGCGTCGCCAATCATTTCTCGGATGGGTCGGGCGGCACGGGTTCGATACCCGCTCGTTTCATTTTACTTTTCCGACAAAAATTGCTTGCCTGCTCTCGGGGGGTCGCCCCTAAAATTAGGCAACCCGACCTTCTCTGGCCGTTCGATAAAGCACAGCACTAAGTCAACACCCTCTGCGGTAGACTCTGTTTGACGCCACGATTTCAAAAATGGGGTCGCATTGCCTTTTCTGGCGTGAAATGCAGATGAGTTGGGGAGGCCACGATGGGTTCTACCGCTACCCTTTATCATTTCCAATGCGAAAAGGTCAAGTGGCCCTATCTTTGGCAATCCAAGGCCAAAATGAGTACAACTCTGGTCTGAAATCTGTGTGAAATCATGTGGGGCCAACATTTCTGGTCTCTTTTCCCCTGAAATTGGGCGACAACCATGAGTTTCCCATTCTTGACTGGCATTACCAATGGATGGGCGGGCGATGCCGATGGGGATGTGCGCGCTCTGGGCGCTGACGAGCTGCTCGGAGAGGCCCTTGGAGTAGGCGTAGGTGTTAGGGAGCGAGCCGATCAGCCTGCGGGCACAGGGCACTGTGACTCACGCACTATGGCAAGCAAACAGCGAGAAATATGTGGAACATCCATTCAAAGCAAAGAGTCGTACTTAGGCGTGATGTCTCGTATGACGGTAGGGTCCAGCCACTGGACCATCTCGATGACCTTCTCGGGGGTCACGTCTGTCGAGTACGTCCGCTCCTCCAGGACCTCCTCGTCACAGTGGCAGTACGACGTGGATACGTGGATAAAGGCCTGTGGGTTCAAATACCTGGTTAGAAGTAGCAAAAAAAATGTTCTTTTTCATTCAAAACAAAATAGTAGTTTTCTTCTCAGAAGACACTGAGAGTGAGCTCAAGTTTGAGCGATCATAATGCAGTGCTTTAATTAGGACTTTTTTCTTCTTTTTTTCTAATTTGGGTTGTACAATGTTGAGCGCTTCTCACACAATTAGGAGCCATTGTCATTGCCAAAAAAAAGCGGAAACGGCCAAATCTGAGCAAGGGTCATTGGCCAAATTATTGGCCAATTACGAACACCCTCCACGAAGAGTGAGCAATGCACTATCATTTTGGCTTCTGTCGCCAAAGGAGACAGATTTTGTTTCCCTGCCTTCAAGAAAGGTGTCTGTGGTGAACTGGGATGCGCACAAAAAACTTGCATAAATGTGGACAATAGTGCCGATAGTACCCCTTTTACGCATTTAGTGCGTGTAAGCAGGCCTGGGACTGGGCCGGCCTGCGCCCCCGCCGCCCCTGCGAACACCTTAGGGCTGAGCCGGCATTTCGCGGTTTAGCTGTTCGATTCACACGATTTGCCGGCCAACCGCAAACCGCAGGGCGGCAGTGGGCAGCAGGCTGCAGCTACTCGGCGGCCCTGGGACACCGTACGCACTGCACTCCACACCGCACCCAGCCACTAGGGGCCCCGGGCGGGGGCCAGCGCGGGCGGCGTCGGCAAGCACAACAAATGCAACAGGCTGCACTCTAAAAAAAAAAAAAAAGGATTCTTGAAGCCAGAATTAAATTGCTGACCGATGGCTGCCGATACTTACGTCCAGGTGTTCGATGGTCTTGACGTGCTGCAGCACGTGCCGCGTGCCCACCGTGTTGAGGGTGATGGCCTCGGCCAGATCCATGTCGAAGCGCACGTTGGCGGCGCAGTGGAAGACGACGGACACCCTGGCGGCCAGCAGCGCTGCGTCGTCCCCCGACAGCCCCAGGCCCGGCGAGGACACGTCCCCCGCCACGGCCACGATCTTCTCCAGGCGGCCGCCGGCACCCTCCGCGCGCAGCCGGTCGAACGCCTGCAGAGGCAGAAGCAAAAGGCTGAGCACAAAGGCGTAACGCGTCGCGATGGTCAGACAAGGGAGAAAATGTTTCGAAAATGGACTATCGATCATCGGTTGAGCGTAATTTCGGCAGCATCCCAGGGGCAAGTTTGCAAACGTCTTGCCCACGACCCCGTAATGACACGATTTTAGAACTACATTTTTGAAACCGAACTGGCTATTACTTACATGGTGAAAAAAATCACCCCAAAACTCTGTGGCTAGCAATGAAATAAATCATTTCAAAAACACAAAGGTTTTTTATTTGTTATTGCCGGAAGTACAAGTGTTGGTGTTAATGGTCGCCTCGCTCATTTCATAAGGTGGCCGGAAGCAGCCAACATCTGAAGTCGGCGTCGCAGTGTGCCCACGCCTCGGCAGCCCACGGCAACCCACGGCACACGGTGAGAATTTGAAACAGGACGGAATTAAACGCCCACCCCACATTAGCGACGCGAATTATATATGGCATTGCTGTTGACTGTAATTGAAGGGAAGTGCCCTCTTCCTACATGTCAACTTTTAATTTGTTGTTTGTTTGTTTTCTTTTATCATTTAATGCCCCCTCCTCCTGGTCCCGTATTCCTGCCGGATAACATAAGAACGACACCAAAAAAAAAATTGCGGAGGTGTGAGACCGTTCAGGTTCTGCGGTCGGGGAGTCGTGCCAAGCTATGGGAACCCCTCAGGCAATATCAGATTAGTTTCGTTGGATCGATTTGCTGATTTGCTAGGTTGAGTGTGACTAAATTTCATGGTCAAATCAACTAAACTTAAGTCGAGACGATTTTCATTTTTGTGAGTAGATTGGCTATAGTTGACACAACAAAAACAATGTTGACATAACTAAAACAGAGATATGGCACTGAGGCAGTTGAGTCGATTTTTCCCCTTATTTGAAAATAAGGTTCAGTTGCTGAGACCAGACAAGGTGGTACCGTAATCAACTTGGCAGTAATTAACAGCCAGCCCTCCCATTCGTTCTACTGTATGATATCACGTGACGTCACATGACCTCGTAAAGAGTGAGCGTGGGCGGGACGGGGATTCCCTCATACTGCGATGCGGTGCTATCCATTTTCACAAAGGGATTACATTTGCTTTGTAGGGAGTTATTCCCGCTGATCTGCCAACGGAATTCCGGTCAGGGATCAGCCATATATCACGTAGTGCCAAATATGTAGCCGAGATGCCCGCAAAAGCATTCTAGTCGACGCCGCATTCTCGGGAATTGTGAACTAAGGATGTGATATTAACGCAGATTTAGTAGAGTATTCGACTCAAATTTCGCCTTTGTGACTCCAATTTATTTAATGTGACAAAAAACTATCTTGATGTCCTAAATTTATGCCGATCACACCCATCGCCAAAGTGTTGCGTTTCAGCCGACCGGCTCATCTGCACAAGTCTAACGCCGTCGATCTCTCGGGCGTCAGCCGCGTGGACCTGGCTGGGAAGGACGCCATGTGAAACCGTACAGACCACCCCTCCCCCTCAGCAGTCAACACCCGCCCAGTGTGAAGAAAAACTCTATGAGAAACTTCGCACCATTCTCCGCGCGGCAAGCCTTTCATCAACTTAGAAGCTGGTGGGGCAGCGACGACAGCGCTGGACTGGAGCCACGCATAGATTTCTCATAACAATCATCCCGCTGCGCGCCTTAGAACGCTGATCGCGCTACTTGCGGGATGAGAAATCCTGCGGGCGGATCCGGGTAGACCTGCGGCGGCCCCGACGGCTCTGACCTTCAAGTACCCGTGTTAGTGCCGTGTCGCGTGTACTGCTACACTGCGCTTCCTTGCTTAATGAGTAACCCCCACCCTCCGGAAGGAAAACCAGTGGATATGTCAATACGCAGCTACAGCACAAGCGCCACAAGAATGTAGCAACAGTCGGACCAGCCCAAGTTCGTGACTCTCCAAGCGGCTGAGCTCCGCTGGCTCCGATGCTGATGATGACGGTGGGATCAACAACACCAAACTGAAAATGACAGAATCATCATCATTGTCAAATTTTAGGTGACACACCTAAGAGACTTGCAAGGCCTAAAAACTTGGCTGCTTACATTTGAGATGAAGGACTTGCTCAAATAATGTAAAAAATCATTTTAAAATCCGCATTTATTTTAAGAAATGTTGCGAAGAAACTCCAGCGCGGGCCTCGCCCTTGCCTCGTTACCGAAACCGACCAGTCTACTCAGGTATTTGCCGCTCGCACGCAGGCTGGTGGTTGGGTGCCCTGGTTGGGGACACAGACATGAAATTAATAGACGCCATGGAGACATTTCCGCCTTTAATTATAGGAAGCATCCAGGAAGCCATGGGATTCCTCATGACAAGGCGCCGTGTGCGGGGGAGTGGAGGGGGCAGGGGGGGGGGGCACAGCCTCGGGCACAGCTGGCCAGCGATCTGTTCGACATACGACACACGACTCGACGCCCCGCAGCCTTCGCACCGCCTTACGAAAAGGTAATAACGATTTTTTTTAAAGTTAAAACAAGAAGCGAGTGAAAGTAGGTGCACTCTGTTGTATAGCGGACCGTGCGAGTGTTTATAGCCGTCGCTGGGCTGCACAAAGGACACGCTTGCATATTACACTGCACCGCCGTAAAAGCGTTTTTATTTTCTCTCTCTCTCTCTCTCTCTCTCTCTCTCTCTCTCTCTCTCTCTCTCTCTCTCTCTCTCTCTCTCTCTCTCTCTCTCTTGCCTCAGTCAGTTTCTGACCGCAAAGCACAAAGCAGCAGCTCCAAGACTTGCCACAAACGACGTCGTATTCAAAAAGTCGTCATTATCGCACGATTTTGAGCGACATGGAGTGTCTGTTTTGTAAACATGCCGTTGCATGTGATACGAGCTGAGACCTTTTCTGATAGCAAACCACGCATATGGTGATGCCGAGCGCCTGCGAGTGGCGGGGTAGGCCGGCCCGCACAACACGCGTGCGTACACAAGTGGTCGTTGCCTACCCAGCAGGCGCCCTATGCGATGAAAATTCTAGCACAGCCCCCACCCCACCCAAAACCACCGCTGTCCTCAGAAACTCCTGGCCTGGACGCACTACTTCAATACCCAGTCCACCCGGCTTTCCCAATGAATCGTTTATACCGCCAATTTCCCCAAACCTGACCGCTCTCGTACCGACACCCTACAATTGTGGCGACGCTGCGTCGAACCTTTCCCAACTGAAACGAGCATATTAAGCCTAGGGTAACACTGGCCGGCTGGACACAGGGCAAGGGCAGGGCCCGTGGGAGGCTATTATTATGATAGACATGTGTGCGTCTCTCTTTCTCTCTCTCTCTCTCTGTCTTTCGGTAAGTGATGAAATAGTCTGCTGGACTATAATGACAGCGACCGCGCACAGTACAGTGTGTGTCCATTTCACCGGATCAAATTGCACACATCACATTTTCAACGTATGTGTGAGTGTGAGTGTGTGTGTGTGTGTGCCATGGCTACGAAGAGCACGCCCGTAGTAAAGTGCGGGAGACGAGGCGAATAAAGCCCCCTCAGAGGAAAGGGTGGGATAGTGTGTGTTAGTGTGAGAGAGAGAGAGCGTGTGTGTGAGCGCGCGCGCGTGTGTGTGTGTGTGTGTGTGTGTGTGTGTGTGTGTGTGTGTGCGCGCGCGTCTCACGACCTGATGATTGACTCATTGCATCACTTATACGAGGAAGGAGACAGGGGGTGAGGAGGTATAGGATGAGAGAGAGACGGGGGGAGGGGGAGAAAGAGGGGGGGGGGAGGACATCACGAACATCAATAAACGCATAATACCGAGCACCACACATATAAACAGACCTGGTAGCGGCTGGTTATCAACAGGTGGCAGTAATTATCACCAGCGTCGCCCTCCACTCTCTCTCTCTCTCTCTCTCTCTCTCTCTCTCTCTCTCTCTCTCTCTCTCTCTCTCTCTCTCTCTCTCTCTCTCTCTCTCTCTCTCACACACACACACACACACACACACACACAGTTCCCGTCCCGCCATAAGGCCACGCGAGGCAGGCGGGTTGTGATTTTAGCCAAATCGCATGCCTCCTCCCTGACGCGTCCCGTGGCCGGCGGCTGGCACCCAAAATGGCTGGTCGGTTGCCACACTTTGTCCAGCCGGTGGTGAAATCGGGCGTAAGACTCAGTCAGTGGGTGTTCGTGTGTGCGTGAGAAATACTAAGGAGAGAGAGGGGGAGGGGGGAGCTCTAACTCACCCCGGACGTCACACACCCACAGAGCACCAAGGGCACTGAGGCCAACCAGTTGAGGTGCTCTGAGGGGTAGAGGGGTAGGGATCATTTAGCAGACCCCCCCCCCTCCCCCTTCGCCCTGGATCAGGTGGCTTTGCCCCGCCAGCCAGCCTCCCATCAGTGTGGCCAAAACAGAGATAAAGGGGCCAGAGCACGAACAGCAACAACGCCTTCTGCGCCGCTGCGCATAGCTCCGCGCTGGACCACACCGGTGACGAGCTGCTCGGGACTAAGTAGCGGGCTGAGCTTCCGTCTGGCGAGGGTGATCAGCTGGCTGACCGATTGGCTGACTGACTGGTCGACAGGCTGGCTCACTGACTCACTGACTGACCATGTGGCCGACTCAGTGACTCTCCCTCCATCAATAAATTTTTGTGACGACATTATTATTTTGTGATGATTGTTACAAAAACTTCTGGTGGACGTCACAAGATTTGTGATGCAGCCGGCGAGCACCCGCGTGCTGCGAGCTGCCTCCCCTCCCTTCCGCCAGGGGGCGCTCAGGAAGCACGAACCTCTGGTCAAACTCCGGAGAAAACGGGGGAAAGGATAACGGGCGAGAAGGGCAGCGAGGGTCCCTGTATCGTTACTCAACGGAATTGGGCCTTGAAACCAAACCGGCTGGCTGGTGTGTATGTGATGTGTGCGTGTGTGTGTGTGTGTGCGTGTGTGTGTGTGTGTGTGTGCATAGATGCGCTCCTCCAGCAGCCGTGAGGACCTAACCAAGTCGGCTGAGGCATAGAAAGGGGGGGGGGTCTGTCTGGAGAGGGTAAAGGCATGAATCTCCAAAGGCCTCTGGGGCCAGTCAAGGGCGGTCAAGCGGCCTCCGGCGCCGGTCCCCTCGGAGTCCCTCAGGACAGGAGTCAGGGAGTCCGTAAGGAGTCTCTACGAGTCCCTTAGAAGTTCCTTAGAAGTCCCTGGGACTCCCTTAGAAATCCCTCAGGAGTTCAAAGGAGTCCCTTTAGAAGTCCCTAGGGAGCCGCTGAGGAGCCCCAATGATTACTTTTGGAGTCCCTTCACTAGGAGTCCCTTGGAAGTCCCTAAGGAGTCTCTAGGAGTCCCTGAGGAGTCCTTGCGGGACGAAGAGGTGGTGTGCAAGCGAAGCGAGTCGCGGCGCCTGCCCGTGTGTGGCAGTAGCAGCAGCCTGGGGCCGTTACGAAGCTGTCGGCAAAGTTTGCTCGCGGTGTCGCCAGCGTACCCCATTCTCTCTCACAGCGCCCGCGGGCCCAGCACCGCCCTCCCCCACCCCTCCCCACACCCCCACAGTCTCCCGCCGTGGACATGGACCCCACCGCAAGTTCAAGGTGGTGCCTGGCTGCGCTGAGCGGCGTCACGCCCAGCCGCTGTGGTGTAAGCAGCTGTCCAAAATGTCAAATCACTTCGGATCACTTGTCGCTTGGGAATGAGGCACGCGGACAACAGTTCGAGCTGCAAAACTCGGGAGAATAATAGCAGCGCACTGGATATCTTTCGTCAAAGTAACAAGGGTAAGTGCAGGTAATTAAAACACGCTAGTCAAAAAACAAAAACCGTCACAAGCAAGTAAATGAAATCACACCCTTCTTAAACGCGATGAATTATTAAACTGTTATATTTTGGAGTGTGTCAGTGTTTTACCTGCTGCGATTTTTTTCCGTCGTCATAATTTTTATTTTATTTTTACCTGCACTAACCCTATAATTAATGGCGGCGAGCGTCGAACACATGTATTACATTTATTGAGTACCGCACATTTCGTGGTAATCACTTGTAACCGACTGCCACTATGGACTGCAGCCCCGGACAGTGTCCGGCGTTTTCTCCGCAAATTGAGAGGCCACCCACCTGTAACATATAGGGTTGGCTCGCCATAAAAATACGATGTGCTGGACAGAGCTGGCCTGGCTATGTGTACGTGTATGTGTCAGTCCATATGGATGGGGATCCATCAGCAGCGGACAGCTGTTCGGGTCGCGTCGCTCCCGGTCCAGTTCAGTCCAGTCGTTTATTGATAACTTTCGACAGCCGGGCCTCCGCTCCGATTCTCGAATTTTTTCGCCACAGCGGCTGACTTTCTTACGACCAGGATGTCCCTCCCCTCCCAGCCTTGCAGTGAATGCTAGGCTGCGGTCGCCTTGCCGGGGGTCGGACCTCTGGACATGAGTGGCCGCGGCGAGGAAAGCCCCGGCTCGCCTCGCTCCGTCCCTGTCTGTCGCCGGCCCGGCGCAGCCCGGCCCACGGGTCCGAGGGAGACAGGACGCTCAGGACGTGTGTGATTCACAGCTCGCTGATCGCGGCACGCGCGGCCGCCAGGCGGACAGCTCACGCGCACGGGCGCGCCCCTGCTCCACGAAATAGACAACAAGCACGAAAATATAAAAATAGAAAATAGAGGCTTACCGAGCAGCAAACGGGGTTTCTGCAAGACTGTTCTTAGAATGAACTCGGCCCAGTAGCAGCCCACAACAAGGTCCCTCCCCGCCCTGTGGCCCTGTCTTACTACTTTCGATCTTTATTATTCCTCCGAGAAAGAGAACAATGACCGCTACAAATGGCCACCGCGCCGATTCGCCCGGCCTCCCCCCGCCGCTGCTGCAGCATTGCTCAAAAACAACAACAGACACAACAACAGCAACAAACAAAACACCTGCTGGACTGGCGCTTTGTTACTTCTTTAACGTCCTCTGTCATGTCCCGGCCTAATAACCGCCGCGTTGCGACCGAAGCCTTTTCCCTCTCACTCCCTCTCGCGGCAGCTGCCCCCCCCCCCCTCTCTCTCTCTCTCTCTCTCTCTCTCTCTCTCTCTCTCTCTCTCTCTCTCTCTCTCTCTCTCTCTCTCTCTCTCTCTCTCTCTCTCTCTCTCTCTCTCTCTCGTGACCTTGACCGACGCCTGGTGCGTCCTTGGGCCGCATCACTCAACCGACCAAACCAGCCCTTCAGTATTTGTGCAAGTTTACATTCATTCATTTCCAGCCGTCATACCATTTCGACCATCTTTAAACGATCTCACCTCTGTTATTCAGTCGAAAATCTTTCAGCCTACACCCAGAGAAGCAGATTCTTCGCCTAAAAGCATTCAAGAATATTTTTTTCGAATCAGTCCAATCTTAGAGTGAAATCAAGAAATGTTCTAGGATCAAGAGGTATATTCTTGACTGCCTTAAGAATTCGCCTGTTCCAGGCTGGAATGAAGAATTCGCTTCTCTGGGTGAGGGGTATTTTTAAAGCGGGGGAGTTCCGTGAGCCACCAGTTAGTTACGGCACGCGGCCGTCAACGCAGCGGCGGACAATGATCTGCAAGGAGCCGCCGCTAACCTGCTAATGGCGGCTCGGCTCAGCCTCGGCCACCGCGCGCTCTCCGAGCCCTCGCTTACAATTTGCCGATTTCGACACTCGGAATGCCTGCTGCCGCCTCATGATGCAGGAGCCGGTGACGAGACTCGGCAGCGGCGGCAGCAGCGGCAGCGGCAGCAGCGGCAGCAGCAGCAGCAGCAGCAGCAGCAGCAGCAGCAGCAGCAGCGGCAGCAGCGGCAGCAGCGGCAGCAGCGGCAGCAGCGGCAGCGGCAGCAGCGGCAGCGGCGGCAGCAGCGGCAGCAGCGGCAGCAGCGGCAGCAGCGGCAGCAGCAGGTGTTCCTGACTCATGACCCGCGCAGAGCTGTATACTTGCCGGAGGCGGCGTTCTCCAACCGCGGCAGCGCCGCTTGAGAGGCCCGGGTTCAAATACCGGCAAGCTGTTAGGCTCGCGTTTCCATTTTCATTCGCAGAGTTCATTGAAATCCAGTTAAAGTGCGCCCATGATAATATCGCAAGGTGCTTTTGGTCCGTCTTAGGCGCCTGGTGAGTAGGCAATCCCGACTCCAGCATGCACGCGTGCCGTGCGGGCTGGCCTACCCGGCCGCTCGCAAGGCACTCGACATCGCCGTTCCCTCGCGTCCAGGAAATTCTTGTTTCACAAATCGATACAGTTTTAAACCAAACACCAGGAAAGTGCAGTTCCGCCCCACTGAGAGCTGCAAATTAATGTGCACCGAGCGGTCGTCATAAATTATATCATCTCCGTGTTTGGCTCAAAATTGCAACATTTTGTGGGACAAAAGATTTCCCCAGACATTTAATGGGCGTGGCGAAGACTCTGCGCTCGCTGACAGCGCGATTTCTCACACATCCCGACTGACCTGCGAGGTGACGTACTCGACGAGGCGGTCGGCCGCAGTCTTGCCGCGCTTGGTGCGGATGACGGCGTACAGCGTGTCTACGTCCGGGCAGCAGCGCAGCAGCTTCTCCACCAGCACCTTGCCCATGAAGCCCGTGGCGCCGGTGATGAGCACGCTGCGGCCGCGGAAGAAGGAGGCGATGTCGGCGGCGGGGGTGGGGTACGCCGCCCCGCCGAGGCCCCCGCCGAGGCCCCCGCCCTGGCCGCCCGCCTGCGCGCTCCGCATCGGGTCCACGTCCAGCGTCATGGTTCAGTCTGCGATCAGGGGAAAGCAGTGGAAGTGGGGAATGTATCTAAAAAAAAAAAAAAAAACGGTATGAGGTATTTTTTAAGGATTCTGCATCAAGTATCACAATTTTCTTATCCACTTTCGGAATTTTGTTTTTATGTGCGTTTTCGAGACAGCACCCACTTGACACACTTAGGACCGAGGCTAAGTATACAGGGCATGTTGAACACACGTCCCACTCAAGGACCATCCTCTACGCAACGCTACGACAGTCTCCGTGCTATTTTATTACCGACCATTCTCATTTTACGATGTTCAAATTGACCATTATGATGGTATTTTGATCCTCGGCCTGGGAACTAATCGTTCTGCCTAGTTTCAAAACGTTTTCTCGGTGTGGGGCTCCAATACAACAGGCCCGTTCGAAACAAACCGTTTTGGCGTTTGGGTTCAAGTTCGAATACACCGGCTTCAAACACGGACCGTCCGAGACGAGAGCTGTGGTGTCCTTGGGTTCGAGCACCGGCTCTAGCGGGAGGGGGTCGTGCCTGTCTGCAAGCCCGTCTGCCCGGCCGGCGGGCAGCCTGTCTCCAGGTACACGGCCAGATTCATATACTGCTATTGCTGGTGTTACCTTTGCGGTCCCCGGCCGCCGGCCCGCTCGGAACCACACATACACTACTCACGCGCCCCCGGCCGCCCCCGGCCGCCCCCGGCCGCCCCCGGCCGCCCCCGGCCGCCCCCGGCCGCCCCCGGCCGCCCCCGGCCGCCCCCGGCCGCCCCCGGCCGCCCCCGGCTGCCCCCGGCCCAGACAGACCACCTTTATCGGGTTGCGAAATCGGCCATATCTCGCTGTGTGGGCATTACCCTTGCCTCGAATGCATATAAAATGTTGCAGGTTTGGTATGAGGCTCGGCGCTGCCCAACGGACGCCGAAGCTGCTTGGAATACGTCACAACCACCTCGCTGCACTCTGTTAGAATAGTTTAGTCAGATCGATTAAAGTGATAGATTTGACCGCATTTTTTGGTCATACCAACTTAACTTTGGTCAAAGCGGCGAAAATTATTTAATTGGAGTAAAATCGACCAATCAACGTGTACGTCATCGATTATTCGACTACAAATTTTGTCGTGCAGTTCGAACAAAAATAATTGGTCAAAACAAACCAGAAAAATGGTCTGGCATAACTATTCCGATGACTGTGGCAGTATCTAGCCCCTGTTAGAAAACTAAAGTTGAATCGAGTAAGATAACTGGGTAATACAATCGATGTCACAAAAGTCGAATGATTTCCCCGAAAATAATTTAAAAAATCGACCAATTCTTAGTCATCTCGGTTTGCTACCTTTTTTTTTTCTAACAGTGTAGCAGCGCAGCTCCTAGCACTCGATGGACTTGACTCGTGTCCAAATCGCCAAAACGGCTGTCGGCGGGGCGTCATTACGCTGTGATCCTACACGGCCGGTAGGAGGTGTCCCTGGCGCTCGGCCCGGCCGTGGCATTACCGAGGGTGCCCGGGTGCCCGCAGTGCGTGAGTGCGACGGAGACAGGAGACAGTGTACCGCGAGCGACAGTAGTGACACTAGTGTCAACTAGGCCAGGCGGGTTGCGTCAAAACAATCCCCGTCGCGTGCGTCGTCCCGTCGCGCTCAGCTCGGCATTGAGCTGGCGGCGGACGCAGCCCGTGCGGGGCGTCCCGTCACTCCCACGCCGTGGCGCATCGATTTCAATCGCGATTGCTGATTCTTCTGAATCATAGTTGGTTCTCATCCCGCAAGAACTTGACTTTTTCGTAGAAATAGTGCTTACCTAAACTTGCTCTTTTCAAAATATCTTTTATTATTGATGTTGTATGCTGAATTCTCATCATCTTGTTTTTTTTTTTAATTTTTCTGAGTTTTTTTCCCACTCACTTGTCGTTGTTTTTTTTTTATGTCGGTCGCCTGTGGGGTAGACGTGCCTGTCAAGCACAGAAGACTTTGGGCTGCCTACCCGTCTCGGCGCTCTCGCTACTTATCCGGTAGCCGCTCTTTCGCGCCCTGTGAGCGAGCACAGTGTCAATAGACGTGCAGCCAGTTCGAAGACGTCACCGGTGAAGCCTCTAAAATGGGAACCAAACATTGCTAAGACATACGTTAGAAAATGAAGTAACGCCATTCACACGAGTGATTTAAAAGAGAGGTAGTGCAAAATCACTGTTCTTTCATGTCTCACTGTTGTAAATCGTCTATTTACTTTTCACAAAAAGGAAGTTGCGGAGAGATTTTGAATAAGTCTATATGGGGGGGGGGGAAGGTGCAGTTTGGCCCCAACAAACATTTCCTGCCTGCGGTCTACTTACAGAAGTGTTTAAACAGATAACCCAAAGTGTTGGACGGAAGGGTTCCGACTTTCCGTTTCGTCTCCGGCGCACACTGAACACGACACGCACACGCACACGCACACACACGCACACCCACACGCACCGAATGGACTGGACTGAGGTTCGCGGCCGAGTGCTCGCTGCCTATATGCGACCAGCGGCACCTGCAGCGCACGCTGCCCCCCTCCCCTCCCCCTCACCTGGGCTCTCTGCACCCCCCCTCTTTGGAGCCCCCTCCCTTCCCCTCTCCCGTGGAAACGTGGAGTCATCTCATCGGGGGCTTCCCTCGCGCTGCGCACCCATGGTGCCGGCGCTGCCAGAGCTGCTCACGTCTGCCCGCCTCCAGCAGCGTCAGTCGGTCCTGCGTTGTCAGGGGCGGATCCAGGGGGTGGCGGGCGTTGTCACGAGAGCTGACCGCGATTGTCCTCAAACTATTCCACTGGTGCCCGTGCGTTCACAGGGGTGCCTTTTATCTCGGATCCACCGCGCCAAGTCACGCTCATCACCCAGTTGTGCGGCGTCTTACAAAACCTGCCGTGTCACATTTCATATTTGAGACCTGAATTTGACTCAGTTTGGCACCCGAAATTTCAAACGAAGAGGCACTCTGAGGACAATTTTAGTGACCCCGAACCATCCACCAGGAACATCCAATTTGACTCATTGAAGAATTTTTGTCCACAGGCTACTGGGCCCAATTATGTTTGTAGTGATTGCTACACGTTGTGTCAGGAGATGTCCAAGAGGCGCCTTTTCCTTCCCGCCCGATCGCCTAGTGGGTAGGCAGCACTGCCACACGCGCGCACGACTGGCTGCCTACGTGCTGCTTGCAAGGCGCGAAGCCACCGCCCGGCTCCAGACGCCTCAGTACCACCCAGCACAGTCCACCTAGACCCCCTCCCCTGCCGGAGATAAACTAGAGATGGCCAGCTGCATATCTCGTTTTGCATCGAAGGATAGAGAGGCGAAGCCACATAACAACATAAGGTTCACATTGGTGCCCCCTTTCCCCCTCCCCCTCCAACCCGCCAACTTTCGATTCGAGCTGTCTGCTGTGCCTGTGTGTTGTGAACACATGCTACACATCTGAAATACAAAGACTACCGACAAAAATGACGACTTCTCCTGTCCCAAAGTCAATCAGTCTTTCAAAAGTCGACGAATTCGGAGTTATCCTCAGCGTAAACAAGGAATCCTTGTCTCCTAAGAGAAATGAGGGATATTATTGCCAAGAAATGGATGTCAATAGGTTAGGTTAGATGAGATTTATTTCACATCTGTTCTATTTTTTTTTTTTTTTTTTGTGGTTTATTTTTGTCAGTTGACATTAAAATGAACCCACATTCACCCTTTCACTCTGTTTGATTTGATTCTGCTCTTATTTATTTCCAGGGCTGTGGTAACAACCGCACTCAGTGTTTACTGTGACAGTAATGAATCCGTATTTACTCCAGTAAGATGTGTCGATGTCATTGGTGCCACTGGAGTCGCTGGACTTTTATGGAAAAAATATTTAGCTGATAAAGTCACTGTTAACATTAATGATCCACATGAGGCATCATATCAGATAATTAATGAAAATTGTCACAAGAATAATTTAGAAGTAGAAATTTTAAGAAAAGATCCTTGTGTCTTGCTTCATGAGAAGCCTTTCAGTTTTGTGTAAGTTAGAGGTTATTACCCAACGATCAAGCTGAATGACATGATTTTTTCAATACCGTTGTTGTTTTCAGGTACCTTGATTGCCATACTGATGCAGCCTTTTATTTGGATTCATTAATGAGAAATATCCCAAAACAGGGAATAATTGCCATCACAACAAAAGATGATGGTGCACTTTATGGAAGAACTCCTGAAATGGCCCTTAGAAATTATGGTGGTTCCATAGTAAAAACGTTTTACTCTAAAGAACTTGCTGCGAGGCTGATTGTAGCTGGAATAGTGAGGTGAGCAAAAATGCAATGGTCTGTAGGTACTTTTCTCGCTCTTCTCATCATTGTTTCCCAAAAACTCCACTTTTGCCACATTTTGTTAGATCTGCTGCAATACACAGTAAAGGTGTTGACATTCTGTGTGTCCTATCTGTGAAATCAACCATTACCATCATAGTTAAAATTTTGAAAGGGCCTGTGCAGGCAAATGCGTGCATTGGAAATCTCAAGCAGCTTGTACATTGTAACATGTGTGAGGATCGTGCATTTTACCCATCTTCTAATTATCCTGTTGGTAGGTTGCTATTCTGTTCTTGCTGCGGTTTCTTCAGAAAGAAAGCCATAACAGACTTTGATCACAACTTGTGCAACTTCACATTTCAGAAAATCCAGGAAAGTTACTGTCTTGTAAATGTGTGGAGACCACTACAGGAAAAGTGGTTGTGAATATTGGTCCTGTTTGGTCAGGTCCACTCTACAATCCACATTTTGTCAAAAATATGGTTTACCACTCCAACAAATTTCCTTGGAATACTGGTTTCATCAGGGAAACTTTAGGAACACTCCTTATTGAAGCCTGGTAAGAAAAAAATATCTGTCAATTGATTCAGATGTCATGTTGGAGAGATATTTAACTGCCATTTTCCAATGTTTCCTCTTGTGGTTTTTGTACTTTTAGGTGCCCTGACAAAGAGAATGTCAAAGTTCTCAAGTTGCTACTTGAAAAGAAAGATTCATTACAAAGTAGCAGTGACAATGAGCCTCCTTGTAAAAAATCCAAGGAAGATCCTCCAGAAGAGGTGAAAGTTCCATACTCAGCAGAGCCTCCATTTTACTACAACTTGCATAAACACTCCCCCAAAGCACCTCAAATGGTAAAAATTGACAAAGTTATAGTCAGCCTTCAAAAAGCAGGTTTCCGGGCAAGTCGTACACATTTTGACCCTCTAGCAGTCAAAACCAGTGCCAGCCTTTCTGAGTTAATACATCACATTTCTACAACATTAGGGTAAGGTGGCAGGTTTACGTATTCCAGTGTTATGTATCCTACACTCTTAACATGTGAACTGTCTAAAAAAAAAGAAGAAAAAAAAGGTCAATTTTTAAAAAGGCACAATCTGTGAGAAAATCATTATTTAATCTTTCCTCTCATTTATTTGAAAGTCACAGCCATTAGGGGTCGTACAGACACCTCGTTTACACTAAGGGGGAGGGGGGAATCATCTCATGTCCACAACTGTCCACAGGGAGGGGGCATCGGTGTCCATGTGGTAAGCTTCATGTGGGCCACCCTGTTGATAGTAATGTAACAGAAGTGATAACAATAACAGAGATCAATGAAACATAAACAACTTGTTTCTATGTTATTTTAACATGCAAAATAAACCAGCAGAAACAGGTGAAATGTTTAACAAAATTCGAGGGAAACTTATGTGATAACTAATGAGATCATGCACTCCAAATTTGTTAACACTATGAAATTGGAAACATCTACTTAAATTAGTCCTGAAGATAAAGTATGGGTTCAAAGGGTGTTCCGGCCCTGCAGAACTTCAATGAAATAAAAGATTTTTCAGAAATCATCGATGATAACACCTGAATGGCCTTTGCTCTGTTTGCTTTACTTGCCATGAATTCTGAAGGTGTGATCCCTGTTCAAGGTTAGTAAGAAGGTACATTAAAAATGCTAACATAGCAGCATGAATTTAAATTTAAAATGCTTACCAAGCAGTGCAGACGCATGTTGATTTACGGCATAAATATCCATAGTGTTGTCCAACGCATCTCTGACTATCAGTTTTATTCTATAATTCAGAGTCACAAATTCCTCTCGACCTACAAAGAAGAGGAAGGTGCTCAAAACATTGTTGAAGAAAAAGATGGAGTACTACACTTGAACACAAATTAAATAACCAAAGTACATACCTGTCTTGAAACAAACAGGACACATTGGCCTTTTAATCAATGACCCCTGATCTTTCTTCCATTTAAGACTTGAGTAAAAAGTAAAGCTATGACATATATAACATGTCCCACTGAGCAAGTTTTTCGGGAAGACCTGAAGTGCTGTAGATAACGACATTGAACATTTAATAGTTTGCAGTAAAAAGTTTTTTTTAACTTAATTTGGATTTTGATTATATTTACCCTCTAGTTTCGGTTTTATATTGATAACTTTCACTTTTTCAGTACATGCCTCTCCTGGGCCAAGCGATTCAAATGAACCATCCAGTGAACCATTCTGAGCCAACATTGAATAACGATCATAACTTTTGAACTTATTGAGAATTATCTGCGGACTCGAATCTGTATGCAGATTACTCATGGGCAAAATATGAGCAACAGCAGGAGATTTCATTAGCTTCTTTGGGGAGGGTCCTGTTTTTGCCAATGAATTAACCATTTCTGAGGAGGATGAAGGACCCGGAGCATTCTCTTTATCTGAAGGTAATTTTCTCTTTGAACTGTTTTGTTGTGACAACACACCAGATACACCAGATGATCTGAGATCAGAACTGGTTCCCGACAGTTCATGATCTTTTGGTCCCTCCAGTTCGTAGAGTTGCCTGAATTTTTTATTCATGGGGTTCAATAAGAGGGTTTTCTTGGATGCCATTTCTTTCAAGTTTGGGGTCTCTTTGTCACCTGGACTATCATCATCAGTTTCATCATCATCAATCCGGAATGTAACTCTCTGACTGTCAGTCACAAAGGCTTCAAACTCTTCATTCTCTTCTTCACTTTCACGAAATAAATTATCAACCATTAATATTTCCCTCAACTCTTCAACACGAGCTTTATCTTTCTCTGAAAAAAGTGCAGATACGAAAAAAAAATAAAAAATTACTTTACCAAGTTTTACATCTGTCCACCATAGTGTTCAGTTCTGCCAACACAAAATTAATAAATTTTGCACGTGAGCAAAACTGCTTTCACCTTTCACATACCAGTAAATGTTATTTTTTTGGCTAGTGTGAAATATGAGAAATCAGAAGTTCCCATGCCTACAAATATTGCAACATCACTTCCTCTAAACACTCTGCCATCCAAGACGCCATCCCATTCTTCTACCTAGAATATAAAATACATAAATGTGAAACACTCATACAACAAATTTCGAGTCACTTACTTTCTATTTGTGAACTGGTCATTTAAAAAAGACAAGCGCTGGCAAGTCCAGTCCGCTCAAACCTTCACTCGATGCAGTCGTATTATGTTCCCCTTTTTAAGTTCCAGAGAGGATTCTGTAGGCGTCAGGAAGAAATGAATACGAAATGGTTTATTTTTAGGCAATGTCTCATCTATTATGGTAATTATGGAATGCATCTTGCCACTACTGGTAGTGCCATTCACCTGTAAAACAAGGGGACATTTTGAAGGAATTATGAATCTGAAAAGTATCTTTTAAGGATAATCCTTTCATACCTTGATGAGCTCAGTGATGACACCATACACATTTAAATTTTTTGCCACCGTAACATCTTTAAGTTTTGTGTATTCGTATTCTCTCGCACCCATGCTGACTGCTGACATGTACGGCGTACGGCAACAAACGGTTTACATAACAAAACTACGCGTGAGGCGGCGGAAGGGGTAGGCTAGGGTGGCTAGGCAGGGCGGCGAGGGGGTGGGGGGGATGGGGGCGTTACATGGCGCCATCTGTCGGTAGCCACTAATACCATTACTGCTACGGCCGACGGTATCCAGGGGACCTTGGTGGCTTTTGGAGTTTTGCGTCAGTGACGTAAGGTCCAAAAATAACTTGTGATGTGTGAAGAGTCTCTTGATTGAATGGTGTTGAACTGATCTTCTTGGACGGCTTTCAAACATTTATTCGGCGCAGGTTTGTTACTGATGCGTTTTTCACATTGTGCCCCACCCCGAGCACAACGGGTGCAGAATATTAGGTCAGTGGGCGTCTGCTGCAGAGTTTTGTGTGCGTTCCCTTCATGGAGGGTACCGCAGAGTCAAGCCCGACTCGTCTCGTCTGCACTGCCACACCCTAGCATTTCAGTGCGGTGTACGCCCATTTGGTATGTGCCGGCGTTTCGCTGACTCCTATTTAATCGCTCCTAGAACCCCTTCGGAATCTCCCCCAAAAGCCGTGCCCACTAACTCTGTCCCTTTAGCACTCTGAAATGGGGTTATTATTGATTTCCTGGCAGGCGACTTGTATTTGTGTCGGGTGTCGGCCCCCCGCCTCAACACTAGGGCTTGGCACTGCTACTCAAATTTTTGTTCCCAACCATTTCCCCACTCGTAATCAGAGCCTTTGACCCACAACTGACACGTTATTTTCATTCTTGTGTTCTCTTCTGGCTTATAAAATTTTCTTTTTGATGTGTATTTTAGGTGAGGTGCAGCCATGGAGCAGATAAATGCACCGAAGGAGGTGAAAATCCTGGAAAGTGCAGACGACATCCAGGAAAGGCGAGAGCAGGTTCTTACCTGGTATGGAGAATTTAAAGCAGAGGCTCGCACCAAGCGGGTAAAACTCGAAGATTCAAGAAGATTTCAGGTATTTCAATTGAGTAAAATGAACACTCAAAGTTGTTCTGAAGAGTCATTTAAATTATTGCTGAAGAAAATAATAATGCCATCTATCTTTTCTAATTTTAGTATTTCAAAAGAGATGCCGATGAATTAGAATTGTGGATCAACGAAAAACTGCAAGCAGCTTCAGATGAAAGCTACAAAGATCCCACTAACCTGCAAGTAAGGTTCTTCATGATACCATCATTTTCTAAATAATTTAAGAAATAAGAACTGTGGGTTTGATTTTATGTTTTATTCCTCCTTCTCTCCAGGCCAAAATCCAGAAACATCAAGCATTTGAGGCTGAAGTAGCAGCACACAGCAATGCAATTGTTGTACTTGATAACACAGGAATGGAAATGATCAACCAAGAACACTTTGAGTCAGATATCATTAGCAAACGGCTGAGTATGTTTTTCAGTTATGATTGTTTCTTTAACATATTTGGAAAATAATAAGATCATTACATTTGCTCTAATATCTTACTGCTGTTGTCTCATTTTCCTTAGATGAACTTCATCGCTTGTGGGAGTTGTTGCTCTCAAAGTTGGCTGAAAAGGGGATGAAACTTCAGCAAGCACTTGTTTTAGTGCAGTTCATCCGTCAGTGTGATGAAGTTATGTTCTGGATTCATGACAAGGTATGAATAGTTTCTCTGGCAATTGGTTGCTAAAAACAAAATCGTGGTTGGGCCTAAAAGATAAAATTCTGCTTTCTATTTCCAGGAAACATTTGTCACAACAGATGAATTTGGACATGATCTGGAACATGTTGAAGTTTTGCAGCGAAAGTTTGATGAATTCCAGAAGGATATGGCCTCACAGGAGTACCGTGTGACTGAAGTGAATGATCTGGCTGACAAACTTGTGTTAGATGGACACCCTGAGAAAGAAACCATTACTCAGAGAAAAGAGGAATTGAATGAGGCATGGGCTCGTTTGAAGCAACTTGCATTGATGCGCCAGGAGAAGCTCTTTGGAGCACATGAGATCCAGAGATTTAATCGTGATGCTGATGAAACCGTTGCTTGGATTGCTGAGAAGGTTAGTTCACTATCTTGTTTTATTTCACAAATTTCAATTTCTTGTTAGTCTTATTTTGATATTCTATCCCACAGGATGTTGTATTGTCATCTGATGATTATGGTCGAGATCTGGCAAGTGTACAGACCCTGCAGCGTAAGCATGAGGGAGTTGAACGTGACCTCGCAGCTTTGGAGGATAAAGTTTCCACTCTGGGTCAGGAGGCAGAGCGTCTGTGTGGTATCCATGCTGATCATTCTGACCAAATCAAAGCCAAGCGAGCAGAGATTGTTGAATATTGGGAGAGGCTGACTGGCAAAGCCAAGGAGCGACGATCAAAACTTGACGAGTCATACCATTTGCATCGTTTCATGGCTGATTTCCGTGATCTCATTTCCTGGATCAATGGAATGAAAACTATCATTTATGCTGATGAGCTTGCAAAGGATGTTGCAGGTGCTGAGGCATTATTGGAACGTCACCAAGAACACAAGGTGTGAATTGTGAGTGCTTTCTTGTTCAATTCTGTGTGTGATCTTTTGTTTATCCATGATATTGCTCTTTGCAGGGTGAAATTGATGCTCGCGAGGACAGCTTCAAGGCCACAGCAGAGGCTGGCCAGCAGCTTCTTAGTCGCAAGCACTATGCTGCTGAAGATGTAGAGAACAAGCTGCACCAGTTGTCTGACGAAAAGACCTCGCTCCTTCAACTTTGGGAAGAGAGGCGTATTCTGTATGAGCAGTGCATGGATTTGCAGCTGTTCTACCGAGACACAGAGCAAGCAGACACCTGGATGGCCAAGCAGGAAGCATTTCTGTCCAATGATGATCTTGGTGATTCCCTTGATTCAGTGGAAGCCTTAATTAAGAAGCATGAAGATTTTGAGAAGTCTCTTGCTGCTCAGGAAGAGAAAATAAAAGCCCTCGATGAGTTTGCTACAAAACTGATTGAAGGGCAGCATTATGCAGCTGATGATGTTGCTCAGCGACGAGCTATGTTGCTGGAACGCCGTGCTGCTCTTTTGGACAGGTCTGCTCGTAGAGCTGCTACCCTCCATGATGCTTATCGCCTGCAGCAGTTTGAGCGTGATTGTGATGAAACAAAGGGATGGATCAATGAGAAATTGAAGTTTGCCACTGATGACAGCTACCTTGATCCAACTAACCTGAATGGCAAGATGCAGAAGCATCAAAATTTCGAACAAGAGTTGAATGCCAACAAATCCAGGATGGATGAAATTACGTCAACTGGCCAAGAGCTTATCGAAGACAACCATTATGCTGCAGAACGCATTCAGTCCCGCATGGACGAAATTGTAGAACTGTGGGATACACTGAACCGTGCAACTGAGAAGAAGGGCTCAAAGCTACAGGAAGCGTCTCAGCAGCAGCAGTTCAACCGCACTGTTGAAGATGTGGAGTTGTGGTTGTCTGAAATGGAAGGTCAACTCATGAGTGAGGATTATGGAAGGGACTTGACATCAGTCCAGAATTTGCAGAAAAAGCATGCTCTTTTGGAAGCTGACGTTGGATCCCATGCTGATCGAATTGAGGGCATCCGCACTGCATCCCAACAGTTTGTTGAGCGTGGTCATTTCGATGCTGATAACATTAAGAGCAAGCAAGAAGGTGTCACTGAGCGCTATGCTGCCCTTCAAAAGCCTATGTCAGTCCGTAAGCAGCGGCTCTATGACTCTCTTCAGGTTCAGCAGCTTTTCCGGGACATTGAGGATGAAGAGGCTTGGATTCGTGAGAAGGAACCTGTTGCCGCTTCTACAAACCGCGGTCGTGATCTTATTGGTGTGCAGAATTTGATCAAGAAGCATCAGGCTGTTCTTGGTGAAATCAATAACCATGAAGGTAGAGTTGCGGCTGTGTGTCAGGCTGGTGAGCAGATGATTGGTGACGGTCACTTTGCTTCTGATGAAATCAAAGTGCGAATCAACAACCTAAATGATCATTGGAATCAACTCAAAGAAAAGGCTCTTCAGGTTGGTCCATTTGTTCTGTCAAGTCTTTTTTATGTGCTCTATGATTCTCTGTTTATATTATAACTTTTGTAATTTTCTGCAGCGCAAACAAGACCTTGAAGATTCTCTTCAGGCGCATCAGTACTTTGCTGATGCCAATGAGGCTGAATCCTGGATGAAAGAGAAGGGGCCCATCGTTGACAACCAAGACTATGGTAAGGATGAGGATTCCAGCGAGGCTCTTCTGAAGAAGCATGAAGCCTTGGTCTCTGACTTGGAAGCATTTGGCAACACCATTCTTGGACTTCGTGAGCAAGCAGCTGGTTGCCGTGTATGTATTCAGTTGAAATTGATTCTTGGCTCATTTTTTAGTGTGTTCTCTTTTGTGATTAAGTTTTTATTAAATTTTTTCACTTTACAGCAACAAGAGACACCTGTGATGGATATCACTGGCAAGGAATGTGTGATGGCACTGTATGATTATGCTGAGAAATCACCTCGAGAGGTTTCCATGAAAAAGGGTGACATGCTGACACTCTTAAACTCCAACAACAAGGTAGGTTGAATCTAAAGTCTCTAGTTCTGAATGCCACTGGTGTTTGGGCTTTGTTAGTTTAACCATCAATTTTGCTACAGGACTGGTGGAAAGTGGAGGTTAATGATCGTCAAGGCTTCGTTCCTGCTGCCTACGTGAAAAAGATGGAGGCTGGTCTCACGGCTTCTCAGCAGAATTTGGCTGACTCCAGCTCTATCTCTGCTCGTCAAGGCCAAATTGAGTCTCAGTATGACAATTTGCTTGCTCTTGCTCGTGAGCGTCAGAACAAATTGAATGAAACCGTAAAGGCTTACGTGCTTGTTCGTGAAGCAGCCGAGCTGGCCACATGGATCAAGGATAAGGTACTGTTCCTGTTTCATTACCAGGCCGATTATTCACTGTCTGTTGTTTTAGTTTCTATTAACCCAGGTTTAATCTTTTAACAGGAAAATCATGCTCAAGTTCAAGATGTTGGTGAGGACTTGGAGCAGGTGGAGGTGATGCAGAAGAAGTTTGATGATTTCCAAGCTGATTTGAAAGCCAATGAAGTTCGCTTGGCTGAGATGAATGAGATTGCAATGCAACTAATGAGCCTTGGGCAGACAGAAGCTGCTCTTAAGATTCAGACTCAGCTTCAGGATCTTAATGAGAAGTGGAGCTCCCTGCAAACCCTTACTGCAGAGCGTGCTACTCAGTTGGGCTCTGCTCATGAAGTTCAGCGATTCCATCGTGATGTGGATGAGACCAAGGACTGGATTCAAGAGAAAGATGAGGCTCTTAACAACGATGACCTTGGTAAAGATCTGCGCTCTGTTCAGGCCCTGCAACGGAAACATGAGGGCCTTGAAAGAGACCTTAATGCTTTGGGTGATAAGGTTAGTGCCACTGAAATTATTTACAACCCCTCTATATTATACCATATTACATTAATATTTTAACTGTTTTGATTTTATGTTTGTTGTAGATCCGTCAGTTGGATGAGACTGCTAACCGCCTTATGCAGACTCACCCAGATACAGCTGAGCAGACTTATTCTAAGCAGAGAGAGATCAATGAAGAATGGACACAATTGACTGTGAAAGCTAACAGCCGCAAGGAGAAACTCTTGGATTCCTATGATCTGCAACGCTTCTTAGCTGATTACAGAGACCTCATGTCTTGGATCAGCAGTATGATGGGACTGGTGTCGAGTGATGAGCTTGCCAACGATGTGACTGGTGCAGAAGCACTTTTGGAGCGTCATCAAGTAAGTGATTCACACACAGTATTGAACCAAGTCAGTAACCAACTTCATTTACACTATTATTTTATCCGCACAACTACAACTTCAAAAAACATACTTAAAAATCGACTCCCTAAAAATTACACTCATGATCCACATTTCATTACTGCTAAAGTTAGGTTTAATGTACCAACTCGTGCCATCTTTTACCCATTGCTTTTAGTTTTGACACATCCAGTCACATCTTCAATCATTACTCTTGTTGAAAGATTGTAGTACCATCACACACTATCTCTTAGCTACTTATAGTTTACCTTAAGGGTACATCTTGTTGGGTCATGGGTAGTTATCATTAGCTAGTTTTTGAATGGTACTACTTTGAGGAGCGAGTCTGCAGCTCCACTACATATCTTAAGTTTGGGTGTCTATACTCAATTGAAACAAGTCTTTGTTGTTGTAGAGCCACCGTGCAGAGATCGATGCCCGTTATGGGGTTCCTCAGGTACTTGTTCTGGAGGTGCATGTATGAGGATGTCCAGTGAAGCTAGGTTGTGTTTCTGCAGATTTCACTGTGTTTGTTATCCCATTGAATGGTGTCTGCAAGATCTGACAGAGGAGCAATGCCAGTTTTCCCCACTGTTCTTGTACATCCAATTTAAGTTTTTTGCATGCTGAAGTGTGGTTCCTGCCAGCTCAGCTCAGTCTGATGAACACATCCTAGGTCTTCATGAAGAGTCCCCATATGCATGTCCTTGCGTGGTTTTCTGATGTGTGATCTATTTAAGCATTTTTCATGGAATCATTTGTGAGGTATTGGTTGTTAGTAAAATAGTTTTCCAGCAATTCGAATTTAATCACACACGTCACTGCAATCCTTATCTTCCATGAAATTATGTTGTTTCTAGAGTGGCAGACTAACGGCTCCTTTAACTTTCTTAGCTACATCTTCTATGTATCTTTCGGCCATTTAAGGGGCGTGTCTTAGCTTATCCACATTGCTCTAAAGTTACTGTTTCTTCTTGGGTGAGAGTTTTGTGCTTGTCAGCTAAGGCCTTTCCTTCCTCTGCAGATCTTTACAACAGACATTTTTCTGCAAATCTGTTTTTGCTTCAGATATGCTAGGTCACACACTATGTATAACAAACCAACTAATTCCTGTTATTTGTAGCAACACCTTTTGTCTGATTGGTGCTCTTTCCTTTATCTGACATCTTTAATACTTACCCATGATTCCCTGTGAAGATCTATTGCAGATCGTAGACGGTTGTTTCTCTACTGCACCTCACCCCTTTCATACTTTCAGACAAGCCTTATTTCATCATATCATTATGGCTTTGCTGAAACAGCTATTAATTTTCTGTTGAACTAAACAACCATGTTTAATCTGTTAACAGGAGCATCGCACAGAAATTGATGCTCGTGCAGGCACTTTCCAGGCATTCGAATTATTTGGTCAACAGCTCCTTCAGTCAGGTCACTATGCAAGTGTAGAAATCCAAGAAAAGATGGAAAGTATGACTGAGGCCCGTCAGGAATTGGAGAAGTAAGAAGTGTATTCATTTCGAAGTGTCGAAGTCTATCAAACTTAATCATATTTAAAGATTTATTACACTTTATCCCTTTCAAATTGCAGAGCATGGATTGCGCGAAGAATGCAACTTGACCAGTGCTTGGAGCTTATGCTTTTCTACCGTGACTGTGAGCAGGCAGAAAACTGGATGTCGGCCAGAGAGGCATTCCTGGCTTCAGAAGAAGTAGATTCAAAGGGTGATAATGTGGAAGCTCTTATCAAGAAGCATGAGGACTTTGACAAGGCTATTAATGCTCATGTAGGTCACATTGCCTTTGTTTAATTTTTTTGCGATAGGTTGTTTAATTGTTACTAAAACTCAATTGCCCCATTAACAGGAAGAGAAAATAGCTGCTCTTCAAACACTGGCTGATCAGCTGATGGCTGCGGAGCATTATGCTGCTCCTCAAATTGATGGCAAGCGTAAGCAGGTGCTTGACCGATGGCGCCATTTGAAGGAAGCTTTGATTGAAAAACGCTCTAAGCTCGGGGAAAGCCAGACCTTGCAACAATTCTCCCGTGATGCTGATGAAATGGAGAACTGGATTGCAGAGAAGTTGCAGCTGGCTACGGAAGAGTCATACCGTGATCCTGCAAATATTCAAAGCAAGCACCAGAAACACCAGGCCTTTGAAGCTGAACTTGCTGCTAATGCGGACCGCATTCAGAGTGTTTTGGCTATGGGTCAGAACCTCATTGAGAAACGCCAGTGTGCTGGTTCAGAAGAAGCTGTTCAGGTATATTTTGAGACATTCTTAAGCTGCAGCATTGGTTATTTTAAGCATCTTGTACATGCTCATACCTTTATTTTCTCATTTTTCCAGCGCCGTCTTGCATCCATTGCCGACCAATGGGAATTCCTTACTCATAAGACAACTGAGAAGTCATTGAAACTCAAAGAAGCAAACAAGCAGAGAACCTACATTGCTGCAGTCAAGGATTTGGACTTCTGGCTGGGTGAAGTTGAATCCCTTCTGACTTCAGAAGATGCTGGAAAAGATTTGGCTTCGGTCCAGAACCTCATTAAGAAACACCAGTTGGTTGAAGCAGACATTTCTGCTCATGATGATCGAATCAAAGGTACTTAACTGACTATCGTGATTCTTGTGAACAATTTTCGTACCCTTTCAAATTTTGGGTTGAATTTTGTAGTAACATAAAAAAACTTTCAGATATGAATGGACAAGCAGATTCCTTGATAGAGAGTGGTCAGTTTGACACTGCTAGTATTCAAGAGAAACGACAGTCGATCAACGAACGATATGAACGCATCAAGAACCTAGCTGCTCACCGCCAAGCACGGTTGAGTGAAGCTAACACACTTCATCAGTTCTTCCGCGACATTGCTGATGAAGAATCTTGGATTAAGGAAAAGAAGTTGCTTGTTGGTTCAGATGATTATGGGCGTGATTTGACAGGTGTTCAAAATCTGAAGAAGAAGCACAAGGTAAAAGACTTCATATTTTTTGATTTGCTTTTTGTAATAAACTAAGTTCATCAGTCTGAATGTTACCTATGATATTTATTATTTCAATGTTAAAATGTTTGTAAATAATGTTTGTAGCGTTTGGAGGCTGAGTTAGCTTCCCATGAGCCAGCCATCCAAGCAGTGCAAGAGGCCGGTGAGAAGCTTATGGATGTCAGCAACCTTGGCGTTCCTGAAATAGAGCAACGTTTGAAATTGTTGAACCAAGCTTGGTCAGAGCTGAAACAACTTGCAGCCTCAAGGGGTCAGAAACTTGATGAGTCTCTCACCTACCAGCAATTCCTAGCAAAGGTTGAGGAAGAGGAGGCATGGATCAGGTTGGTTAAAAAATAAGCTTTAGGTTTATTCTAGATATCCTTCTAAATTAGATACATGAATTTTAATGTTGTGGTTTATCTTAACAGTGAAAAGCAGCAGTTGTTGTCTGTTGATGATTATGGTGACACAATGGCAGCTGTGCAAGGACTGCTGAAGAAGCATGATGCATTTGAAACTGACTTTGCTGCTCACCGTGATCGCTGCTCTGATATCAGCTCAGCAGGCACGGAACTTATCAATGCTGGCAATCATCATGCTGATTCCATTGAACAGCGTTGCCAACAATTGGAGAAAAAGCTGGAGAATCTGGCTGCTTTGGCTCAAAATCGTCATGCTAACTTGATGGACAACTCCGCCTACTTGCAGTTCATGTGGAAGGCAGATGTTGTTGAGTCTTGGATTGCTGACAAAGAAACTCATGTCCGATCTGAGGAGTTTGGCAGAGATCTATCTACTGTTCAGACTCTACTAACAAAACAGGAGACATTTGACGCTGGTAAGCATCAGCAAATTAATTTTCTTTAAGTAGTCTTCTTTAATTGTGAAAAGTGTGATGATTTTGCTCACCTTCAATTACTATTGGTCCTCAGGTCTCCAAGCGTTTGAACATGAGGGCATTCAGAATATTTCTGCACTTAAAGAACAGCTGGTGGCTGCTCAACATGCGCAGACTCAGGCCATTCAGAAACGACACGCTGATGTTATTGCCCGCTGGCAAAAACTGCTATCGGACTCTGCTGCTCGCAAACAGCGCTTACTTCGCATGCAGGAGCAGTTCCGTCAAATTGAAGAACTGTACCTTACTTTTGCCAAGAAAGCATCTGCTTTCAACTCTTGGTTTGAAAATGCTGAAGAAGATCTGACAGATCCTGTCCGCTGCAATTCTATTGAGGAAATCCGTGCTTTGAGAGACGCTCATGCTCAATTTCAGGTCCATTTAAAATTAAACTTATGTCCCCTTTGTTTATAGTCCCCAACTTGTGAGTGCTTATGGATTCTTTACCTTTTCAGGCCTCTCTTACCTCCGCTGAGGCAGACTTCTCTGCTTTGGCTGCGCTGGATCGTCAAATTAAAAGCTTCAATGTGGGACCCAATCCTTACACATGGTTTACAATGGAGGCCCTGGAAGATACCTGGAGGAACTTGCAGAAGATCATCAAAGAGCGTGATGCTGAGCTAGCGAAGGAAGCTAAGAGGCAGGAGGAGAACGATAAGCTCAGAAAAGATTTTGCCAAGCATGCCAATGCTTTCCATCAATGGCTCACTGAAACAAGGTCAGTATGAAAGAATAAGAATAGTTGTAGTAGTTCCTTAATGAGCTCAGAATAGTTGGAACACATCCTAGCAAGTCTAGATTATTAGTCCTAGGCTCTTTATGTTTAGATAGTATGATGGCTCATGGTGGAAGTATATCAGTAAAATTAATGTTAAAATTTCTTTTTCTTTCAATGGTGTGCAGATTCCGTCTCCTGGGCTGGGATGGGTGATTATCATGTTTTTTTACAGCGTTGTTAATGACAGCCTTGTCACAGTTTGATGTTTACATACACATAACAAGACATGCTATGCTTGGTTGTTGCTCATGTTTGATTTATTTTCTGTTTCTTCATTGCCATTAATAGATTTTTTTAACCTAAAATATATATATGCTTGACTTCATGCAAATTGACTTTATCTGTGCGTTTTCCATTCATTTTACTCTAACATTGGATGTGTTCGATCCGTGCAATAAATACCTTTTTTGTTTGTTTGAGGGGAGAGTGGATGTGGCTTGTGTGCACGTGCTTGTGTAGTATTGTTGGCATAATGTTTGATTCATTTCCTCAATTTTCAGGACTTCAATGATGGAAGGCTCTGGATCTCTTGAACAACAGTTGGAAGCTACCAAGGTAATTAATATATTTACGAATGTTGAAGAAATGTGCACTGAAATTTTGATCTTGATCAGATTTTGAGTATGACACAACCTGTTTTATTTCCTTAGCGCAAAGCCACTGAAGTACGTGCTCGTCGCTCTGACCTCAAGAAAATTGAAGATTTGGGCGCCATTCTTGAAGAACATCTCATCCTTGACAATCGTTATACTGAACACAGTACTGTAAGTAAATCTATCCCAGGCTTCACTTTAACTTTGACTGGATTCTCAGCGATATACAATTAATAGCTGTTCGTCTGTTCCTCAGGTGGGTCTAGCTCAACAGTGGGATCAGCTTGATCAGTTGGGTATGAGAATGCAGCACAACTTGGAACAGCAAATTCAAGCTCGCAATCAATCTGGTGTCAGTGAGGATGCTCTTAAGGAGTTCTCCATGATGTTCAAGCACTTCGACAAAGACAAAAGTGGTCGACTCAATCAACAAGAGTTCAAATCATGTCTCCGTGCTCTTGGGTATGATTTGCCCATGGTTGAAGAAGGACAGCCTGATCCAGAGTTTGAACACATATTGGGTAAGTATACATGTCCTGGGATTGAGAAGTACGCATCATTCTTATTATTTATTTTCCTGGAATCATCTATTGTTTAGATTCTGTGGATCCAAACCGAGATGGCTATGTGTCTTTGCAAGAGTACATGGCATTCATGATAAGCAAAGAAACTGAAAATGTCCAGAGCTCTGAAGAAATTGAGAATGCGTTCAGAGCAATCACAGCTGGGGACCGACCTTACGTGACCAAAGAAGAGCTATATGCAGTGAGTTGAAAACTGACCCTGACATGTTGCTATGAATTCTGAACACATTTTCTAATTGAAATTCATTGTCTTGCAGAATCTTACAAAGGAGATGGCTGACTATTGTGTGGCACGAATGAAACCTTACGTGGACCCGAAAACCGAGAGGCCCATTGCTGGAGCAATGGATTACATAGAATTCACAAGGACATTGTTCCAGAACTAGGTTTCCATCCTGCCCTGCACTGCCTTCCATTGCTTTGGCAGCTTTTATTGTAATTTTAATTGACCTTAGTTTAGTGAATATTTTATTAACTCTTTTAACACTCAAAATTATAAATTATACTATATATTTATGTAGATTAGCCGGGTGATGGAAGGAAGGTTCCCTTCCTCGTGAGGTTTTTCATAATTATGGCAGTCATGTGTTGACCTTTTTCAGATGTTTGGATGTTGTCCCAGATACTATTTTGCTTTAAACTTTATACAAAGTTGTGCTAAATTTATGTTTGCTTTGGTGCATTATCTTCAAACGGTATTGATTTTTGTGGTCAATAATGGAGCTGTTCAGTACTTGTTTGCATGTTTGCTACTGATGCTCTTTTTTTGTATCTACTTTTTCCTGGTTGTCTATCAATCTTTCAATGTATCCACATAAAGCATGAATTGCTTTGTTTTAAAAAGTGAAAGCCCAATGATAATACATCACAGTTTACAACAGATTATAGATCAAATTTTTCCAGGTGCTTTTAAGACGTTAAGCATATTGCCAGCTGGTATAGTGTGAGAATGATATTTACGTCATCTTGCTGTTGCCTTGCTGTAGAGCGTTATATATTTCAGGAGAGTAAGAGAAACAAAATGTTTCTTCACATGGTTGTTTGAATAAACTCTTCTGAGCTGTAGATGTATTCTCCTGCTATTATGTCTGAATATTAGGATCACATACATTATGTGGTGTCCATTTAATTCCTACTTCAGTGGTAGACTGCTACACAAGGTGGTGAACGTGTATTTGTCAAACTTCACTTCACTTTTCATTGCTAAACTGTTAACTACTCCTTCAGACATTTGTGCAAGTAATTTTATCATGCTGCCTAGCATTGTGAACAGAAAGCAAATAAATTATCAATGGTAAACATGTTGTCATTTATTTCCCCATGAACAACATACAATATGTGCTCAAAAACCTTTACTATCTTTTGTCGGGATCATTCAGTAAGTGCGCAACTTTTATTTCTCCATAAGATTGTGATGAGAAACGATATAGTCTTCCAACCGAAAGAACAGCACAGTTGAAAGTGATGGGGGAATGGAAACCCCTTGAGTGCGAGAGAGAAACTCTTATCGTTCTTTCGCTGGGACGACTAACTCCACTAACTTCCACTTATCCGGGGAGGGGGGAGAGGGGGGGGGGGGGGTAGAGGATGAGGAAGGGGGGGTGTTGTCTGGTGACCGGTTGTGTTTATGCCACTTTAAGATCAGTCGTGGTTCTACATCTACCCCACAACCTTCCTCCAAGATCGTTTTGAAATAGTAAGGTACAGTTTTATAAAACGCCGACAAAATCATATTTTGTTTTCAATAGCTCCCCTATAGCTGATGTTGAGACCCAAAAGACTCAGTGGCGATCCTCCTAACCTATAAATGTGTCGTTAAAGCATCGACCATACTATCATGATATTGAAATAATATCCCTCTCTCCAATACTTACAAGTAAAATTTTGGAGGAATGAACAAAGGGGAATTGTTAAGGCCTACTCATAGGGTTCTTTGGAGAGTTCTGTCAACTCATTGAAACAAGTTTCTTGAATACTGGTTTCTGTGCACCTTTTTGAACTATTTGCAATACTTTATTTCTTTTCTATTTCTCTTCAAGGTGATTTCAATACTAATGAATTAATAATAGACATAGAAAATGGGGAGAAGTAAAGGGAAAAGCAGGTATTGTGATTGTTTAATGACTTGACTACTGTTTTACTTGTGGACACCAAAGCGAGATTAACAAAAGCAAATTTTCCACAGGTCAGCAGTGGAAGAAGAAAAAAGTTCTAAAACCCAACGCAAAACTGGCAATGTCTTCTCTTGTCAAATATGTGAAAAGCCTTTTAAAAATGAAAACAAATTAACTATTCATGTCCGGTCCCATACTGGAGAAACTCCCTACGCCTGCCCACATTGCGAAAAAGCCTTCGCACAGAATGCTGCTTTAAAAGTCCACATCCGAACTCACACTGGTGAACGTCCATTCAGTTGTAAAGAATGTGGGAGGACATTTGCACGTGCTGATCACCTGCGCCAGCATAACAGGTTTGTAGTATGAGTTTTCATTTTCTTCTAGATTTCAATCTTACTGGAAACAGAAAAGAAGTATTTGATCATCTGAAGGTGGATTTAGTTTAGTGTTTAATAGCTGTGTGAGGGCTGAAGCTGAACACACTCATGTTTTGTTTTTCATCAGAATCTCATGGAGAAACAAAACATGTTCGTGTTCAGCTTCAGTCCTCACACACAAAACTAAATCCACCTTTCAAACCCAGTATGAAATTTTTCTTTGTTTCTTTTCACAGAACCCATACAGGTGAGAGACCTTATGAGTGCCCTATGTGCGGAAAGTCTTTTGCAACATGGTCTGCAATATCCAGGCATAAATCTGAACATCTGTCTCGGGATAACTTTGCCTGCTCAGTGTGTCAAAAAACATTTGCCAGGTAAAACTCTTTTTTCTCTTAGGAATCTTCAGCTAAAATTCTTGTGTAGTTTTCAACCATCTTAAGCCATGGTATTGTTTCTCTTTGCAGATCAGATAATCTACGCTCACATATGGTCAAAACCCATCAAGTAGATTTAAAATCTGAAGAGAATATTATAAAAACTGAGGTTGATCATGAAGGAAGTGATGGTGTGTCCACACATGCCCAAAGCCCTCAAGATGCCCAAAGCCCTCAAGATGAGAAAAAAGAATACACTATTGAGCCTCATTTCCTTGCAAATGTGTTAATGCCACAAGAACCTGAAACACCAGTGGAAGCTGAGACATAAGGGTGTACTTGACCTGGATGTTTATAATTTTGATTTATTATCACGAACTGTCAATTATTTATTTTGTTTTCTGCAACCATCATGTTCATTCAATAGAAAGAATGCATCATTGTTAAATTCCAAAAGTTATTTATTTGATTTTCCTCAAGTCACTTCTGTGTTGAGTGTGGCTTTAGACGCTACATTAGTAGTAGGAGAGACAAAGATTACATGAACAAAGTTGGCCTGGGTTTCGCTGCATCCCCCCTCCCAACATGCGGAGAAGAGGAAAGGTGGGGCATGAGAGGGGTGGGGAGGTGCCTGCCGTCGGTTGGTTGGTGATTGGGTTCTAGGGTTCTAAAACTTGACGGTGGGGTTCCTCTCTATGAAGGCAGTTTGGAGGGGGTTTGCTACGCTGCCCCAGTGATCCTGGGACACTTCGGTGCCAGCACGGCTACACGGTGGAGGTGTGCCGGGGTCGGGAGGCTTTACTGTGTAAAAACCACGGTCCTGAGAGTTGGAGGGCAAATAGATCCCGTCCTTATGGATGGTTATGCCACTCCTCTCTCCAGAGGCCGGAGAGCCGGTCCCGGCTAGTATGGTAGAGTACAGAGAAGAGTAGAGGGGGAGGGGCTAGGGTGGGCACCCCCTGTGTGCGCGCCTCCTTGGCTGCACGATACGATCGGTGTGCCGGCACCCACTGGAGGGTGGGCCAGGCTCCTGCCACCAGAGCGTCGCGCATCGCTCGGTGGATTTCAACTAGAGAGACTCTCTAATTTTAACCACGCAGGCGTGCTGCCCGTGGGTCGGTGGGGATAAGGATAAGGGCTGCAGTACTGACAGGCTGTCAGTCATGACGACCGGCCGCTAATGTTGCCTCCGCAAGGAAGACTGTGGCCTCGGGCTGGATGCGGTACTTGTGCATGCGTGTCGTGTGTCATGCGGGCTGGCCTACCCTACCCCCTACCACTCGGTCCGATGCAGTCTGCAGTCCGTCCGTTTCGAGAAGGCGTCCAAGCGGTAACGGCTGCTACTGCTGCCAAAATTAGCACTGCATTCGATCGAAACTTGCTCAGGTAAATATTGTGCGTTAATTTGAGACGCGCACACTGTTTGATTTGTTTAGCTGCAAGTGGTCGCTATCAGAAAACTTGACACTATGGCAATTGGTGGGTTACCATTAGTTTATACCGACATTTTGTTGTATCCATTCAATGGGCCTCTTCCCGATCCACGTGTAGCCAGCCGGGCACTGAATTATGGCACTATAAGCGAATATTCGTAAACTTGGATTCACTTGTAGGTAATCTCTTTTAATTTAAAAAAATCTGGCTGGCCAGTGGAAGTTTTTGTTCAACGTGATCAGGGCTTTCTACCAATACGGTTCCGATTCTGTTTTTTGTTTCACGTCTCTTATGTCAATTAGATACGGGTCGATTGGTTATGTTTCGATGTGAAAAGTTGCATCATTTCTTTTGTGATTCATGGGTGTCTCTAGAATTGTGAGGTCCGCTTTTCTTTATCAATCTCGTCTAAGTATAAGCTCAAGGTGAGATGACATGGCTTGCCTTGATTAGTTTGCCGCAGTTTGAATACCTTACCATTTTTATGGGCACAGACCAGTTTGGTATACTACACTTTTCTTTTCTTGTTTTGAAGGTCCTGCCAATATCTAGTGCTTAGATCAGCGTCCACTGCTGTTAAGGTTGATTTTGGCAACTTTGCCTGTAATCACGGTATGTGAAACTGAATTGTTTAGCTACAAGTTTAAATTTGTATTCCTGGCGCATCACTAAAATGTTATCTCTGATGTTCAGCCAGGTCCTTCTCCAAAATGGCTGAATCAGGTGAAAAGCTGTCTAAAAATGAGCTGAAAAGAAGAATGAAGGCAGATCAGAAGGCCAAAGAAAAGGCTGAAAAAGAAAAGGAAAAAGCTGACCAGCCTGCTCAAGTCAAGAAGCAAGTTGCTGCAGCAGCCCCATCAGCAGATGAAGAAATTAACCCATCTGAGTATCGACGCATTCGTTCCTTAGCTGTAACAAAGTTGAAGGAATCGGGGGACCACCCATATCCTCACAAATTCCATGTCTCTATTTCCTTAGAAGAATTTATTGAGAAGTATAACCACGTGAAGGATGGTGAAATGCTGGAGGAAGTTGTAAGTGTTGCTGGGAGAATTCATGCAATTCGGGATTCTGGAGCCAAGTTGGTGTTCTATGATCTCAGAGGGGAGGGGAAGAAGATCCAGGTCATGGCTAACGCCAAGTTGTATGAATCAGAAGAGCTGTTTGCTGCTGATATTGGGAAGATTCGACGAGGTGATATTATTGGATGTTTAGGCAAACCAGGAAAAACTAAGAAGGGTGAGCTCTCTATTATGCCTAGCAAACTCACGCTTCTTGCACCCTGTCTTCACATGCTTCCCCATTTACATTTTGGCGTGAAGGACAAGGAGACCAGGTACAGGCAGAGGTATCTCGATCTTATCATTAATGAAACTACCCGTAATAAGTTCATTGTACGCACTAAGATCATTTCTTATGTACGCCGTTTCTTGGACCAATTGGGATTTTTGGAGGTTGAAACTCCCATGATGAACATGATTGCTGGTGGTGCGACTGCTAAACCATTCATCACCCACCACAATGAACTGAAACTAGATCTTTTCATGAGAATAGCCCCAGAATTGTACCTCAAGATGTTGGTTGTAGGAGGACTAGATAGAGTTTATGAAATTGGAAGGCAGTTCAGAAATGAAGGAATTGATTTGACACACAACCCAGAATTTACTACCTGTGAATTTTATATGGCATATGCTGATAGCTCTGACCTCATGAAAATCACAGAAGATCTTCTATCTGGTTTGGTGAAAAGCATATTTGGTTGTTATCAGATCAAATACCACCCTGAAGGACCAGAGGGTCCTGAGGTAACGGTTGACTTTACACCACCATTCAAACGTATCTACATGTTCCCTGCTTTAGAAGAAATCCTGAAAGTCAAGCTCCCTGATCCTACTAAGCTATCTTCCCCAGAAGCCACTAAACTGCTGAGTGATTTGTGTGAAAAGCAGGGAGTTGAGTGCCCAGCTCCAAGAACAGGTGCCCGTTTACTTGACAAGTTGGTAGGAGAATACTTGGAAGAAACCTGCATCAACCCCACGTTTATCTGTGATCACCCTCAGATCATGAGTCCATTAGCGAAGTGGCACAGGAAAATACCAGGTCTCACTGAGCGCTTTGAACTGTTTGTCATGAAGAAAGAAGTGTGTAATGCATATACTGAGTTAAATGATCCTTTCGTGCAGCGGGAGAGATTTGAGCAGCAAGCTAAAGATAAAGCAGCTGGTGATGATGAAGCTCAGCTGATAGATGAAAACTTCTGCACTTCTTTGGAATATGGTTTGCCACCAACTGGAGGCTGGGGTTTGGGCATTGATCGTCTAACCATGTTCCTGACTGATTCAAACAACATCAAGGAAGTACTCTTGTTCCCTGCCATGAAACCCGATGATCCCAACAAACCAAAGGAAGAAGAAACGGGTGAAAATTGAAATTCCCCGTGGCTTTTGTAAATGAGTCCATTTGCCAGTGTGGGTACTGCTGTGTGGGCAAGTTTTAATAACTTGCTTCATTTTGTCTAGAGTTGCTGCTTTTTCATGCAAATGCATCCAGTGAAAAATGTCAATGATTGTTGGTGTACGAAGATACTGTTGTCTTTAGTGAAAATATAATTTATTTTTAGCTGTAGTTTGTGAATGAGATTTTATGTAACAAGGAACAGGAGTGCAAAATAAAAACAGGAAAAGTGAATGTTCAGGTATATTTATTCATTATTCTAATATGAACACACATTGTAACATTATCCTCCAGGTAACACTGTAGTTATCCTACCAGGATTATGACGAGATCACAGTAAGCCGATTTGTTTCAATAGTCTCAAAGAAGACTTGAACTAAGTGAAGAAAATGTATGGTACAGCAAAGAAGAATAACTCATGAATCCAAGGTGAATGAAGTAAATAAAAAATAATGCACAATGGTGGTGACAATGAAAAAAGCATTTAAAGATAAAACTATTCTTCCACTACACTTCATATGATAATGAAGTGAGACCTCCGTTTTACACTTATCATTGGGAGTTCTGAAACTTACAAGTAACACTGTTAGCAATCTTACTTTCTAATAAGTCCATTAAAAGATTTCCATTAATAACATATGAAATATAAAAAGAAACTTATGGTTAAACATAAAATGTTAAAGATTTCTAGACATTCAGATTTTTAAAAAGCTTAAATCATTTCTCAGTGCCATGACAACAGCTGCTTACTTGATAACTAGTCTGCATTCATGCAATGGACCCTGAAACCAAGAGAGTGTCATTCACAGGTGTAAGTATTTCACAAATCAGACAATGATTGAAAAGCTGTACCTCTTTTGGGACTGTCAAAATCTATAAGGTCACCATTGAGTAAAGGCTTAGATGGGGCTAAACTTTCCCTCACAGGCAATAAGCTAGGACGATCTGAAAAATAAGAAAATCAAAAATTACTTACTTTCAAATAAGTCCATTAAAAGACTTACAAAAATTACCCAATGTAAAAATGAATAAAATAGTCGGTTTAATAGATTAATAACTCGCCTCCTTTGGGTGTAGAAATAGGTCTAGGAATGAGAGAGGCTCGCTTCCTGCTTCCAGGAGTAGCAGTCCTCAATGCAATAGGTGTTCGGGTAGGTGTTCCAACAGGAGACAACAACGATGGTGAGCCAGGGGCTGGATGGAAAGTAAACAAATAAAATAAAGCATGGGAATCCTTAAATACTTTTAAAGTAACAAATTGTGACTAGATACCAACATGAATTCAGACTGGTATTTATAACTTCAAATGCCACTCGATTCCGTGGTGTATTCACTCTGATACTCCTTCTGGCAGATTTCAAAATACTCTTGGTGGGTTCCAACTTCAACACTGGTGAGGCAGGGTCCAAAGTGAAGGAATTCTGTGGTGAGAGAAAAAGTTTTAAATCACAGGTAAATAAAGATAGTGATTAATTTTATAACAGCATAAATACAATAACAGCACACTTACATTGAGAGAGTCCATACTCATTCTTTTGCCAAGCTCTGATGCACGCATTTGAGCGACAACTACTTTGGGTGAGGGTGACAATGGGAGGCTTTTGTTAAGTGGGGAAACAGCTGGAGAGTTCTGAACACGCACAGCAGAATTTGTCAGAACCTGTTGCAGTAAACTTCTGCGGTGAAATTCATGGGGGGTTGAAGGCAGAACTTTGGTACTCTCTGGAGCGAAACATTAGAAATAATATATGTCAAATAAGAGCCTACATAGATGAAACTTCAATAAAATGGACAAGTACTTTCACTTACTTGGAGCTGGACTGTTGGTCTTTGATTTAACTGAAGACAGGAGTTTCCTGGGACTTTCCACTTTGAAGAAGCCACCATCAAATGTAGGAACATCATTTGAAACATTGCCTGACTTGTTCTGCTTATTTTCCAGTTTTTTCTTTCTTGCAGCTAATAAAAATAAATTTTTATTAATATTCATAGATCAGAGTACAGGATGAAAAAGTTTAGAATAACATATTAAGAAATTGCATACCTTCAATTATGTCTTTGAGACGTGATTGAACCTGAGTGCGTGGTTTAGCAGCTTTAGCAACAGGAACAACTGAGGTGGTTTTCTTCACTGGCATTCCCGTTTCAATCTCTTCCCAATTGTTATCCTTTTGGTCTTCAAGTTCCTTAAACCGTTTGTCCACATTCTCAACCTGTAACATAATTATGAAACATGTACACCAATTAAAAATTAAAAATATTAGGTATTACACAAGACAGCAATGATCAGGACATACAGTTAGCAACATCATTTCCCAAAAGCCTGTAAGGTCATCAGCTGTAATGTTTCCATCTGGATCTCCAGCTTCATACTTGTCAACCAATCTTCGGAACTGCTGAAATTTGTCCTTAACTAGAAGCCGTGCTTGGCCAACTGGACCCAATATCTTGTCCTGGACAGATGGAGGGGCTTCAGCTCTCTTTTCATCCCAAACAGCACTTAAAGTTAATAACCGAGATGATTCTCGTTCCAAAAGGTTCCTGCAAAATGATCCACCAGTTGGTATGAACATGATGGTATGATAATAAATGATCACACTCACAAGCTTTACTCACCTGAAGTGTTCTGTTTGTCTTGATCTTGCTAGTTCTTCTGGAGGCAGCTCTGGAACTACCGGAATCAAGCTGCTCCCTGTTAATTACAAATTTCAATTGACACAATATTCAGTGATTAAAAATGTGACAGATAGCTGCTAGTAGTGTGTTTCATAGTTAAAGGTCAACATACGTCTTTTTTGGATGCTGTATTTGTCCTTGCCACGAGCTGAAGTGATGAAAGGACTAAACTGTGCTGGGACCATACCACTGGACAACTTTTCAGGACTAACATGAACAGGAGGGGATGGCTCATGGATTGACATTCTTCTTGAACTAACAATGATAGGCTCTATGTCTGTCTGTGGCAAAGGCACAGACACATCTCCATTCAACTCACTACTGTAAATCTCCTTTTCCAGAACATTTTCCTTCCCTCTTAGGCTCTGGCGTTTCTTAGTGGCCATTGATCGCCTGGAACGACTTACACGAGGGCTGCTAGTTTCTCGGACAACGTCTTCAGAAATCTCTTGAACACTATTTGAAGGCATTGCAATCTCTTCCACATGAGCTGATGCTTGGGCAGCAACTACAGAAACGTTTTCAACAATATCTGAAGGCACTACCTTCTCTTTCACCTGTGAAGATGGTGGCTCAGGCATTTCAGTAACAATGAATGCTCCACTCCCTGTATTTCGATGAGAGCGACGAATTTTAGGTTGGGGACTTGCAACATCCGATTCAGCCTTTACTTCAGGCGTTTTCCTTGGGGTCCGTTCTTTGACAGCCCGTGATAGTGTTCCACGTCTCTGAGATGCCACAGTTTTATCTGATTTACGTATTTTGGGAGATGGTTCTGAAGGAGACTTTGTCAAAACACTAATGCCAGCTATGTGTGGCCAGTTTGCTTCTTTTGTTCCTACTGCTTTCCTAAAAATTAGAAAAATAAAATATAACATTTGGATCTGACAATCAATCTAATGAGTCATTGACAAAGAGAAAATGAGGAAAAAGTACCTTTTTAAAGTTATTGGCGTTCTTGGAAGTGTAAGGTTCACAGGTGCCTGGAAGTATAAATAAATGTAACATCAATGACATAAAGTGAAAAATAATGGAGGACCATTAAAAGACAAGCAGCAGACCTTGAACTTGTGATCTTTTGGGGCAAAGGATGTTTCTAGATCTGCCTTGGCAGCTTTAGATGCCCCAATGGAGGACTTCTGAAGTTTAGAGTTGCTTTTGACACCAGTAGCTACTTTACTGCGTACTGAAGTAACAGTAGCTGGAGCCTTAGAATTTTTAGTGCCACTTGTTGCAGAGGTAGCTGCAGCCCTTGACGTGATGCTAGGTAAAGTTTTCTTTGCTCTCAGATCCTCAGCTGCTTTTGAAGCAGCTGTAACTGCAGCAGTTCTTGAACGAGTAACACGTCCAGAGAATGGAGATCTGGGTTTAGTTGCAGGAGCTGACAGAGCAGCAAGAGAGGTTGCAGCAGCTGTGGGTGCCTTAGCTTTGTGCTTCACAACAGCTTCTGCACGGGTATCGGCAGCAGCCTTCTTTGCTGTGGTACATTTCAGAGTCGTGGCTCTTACAGATACAAGTTCATGATTGGGATCAATTGCATGGTGGGCCACACCAACTTTAAATGGAGGTTTCTTCTTCTCTGCAAGTTTCTGTTGTGCAACTAATTTGTCCTTCTCAGCTTTCCATCTTAGCAATTTTTCACGCCTTGTATCTGTTATGAAAAAAAGAGCTTCATTAGTTGCTACAGGTGATCGTGGACATTATGAATTTGTATCATTCCTTGACAGACATTTAGTATGAAAATTTTGAAGTGAAAGTTCCTAAGCATAATGCAAGTTCAAAACTTTAGCTGAAAATTGGGGCATGCCCTTGGACACTTAAGCAACCAATAAAACTTATTACTAATACTATAAAAAATATCCTTCTGATGTTGGACTAATGGTTCCATTTCGTCACATTCCGGTACGGGGACGCCACAAAAATGTGTGGTAGGAAAAGGCCAGTATATACAGCAGTCAAAGCAAGCCGCAAGAAAACATGATGGCAACGCAGGAGCGTTAGAACGAGTGGACCCATGGTAATCGCTGTGACTAACACTGATGCATCATTCTAGATCAAATACGAAGCTTGTGCTTAAACCGCAGCAGCACCAATTATATCATACTGAAGGCTAATTTTTAAAGAAAGAGAATTTCTGGGAATCAAACCGTACCGTGTTTATTGTTGTTTCCAGCTAAAGAAGGAGCCACAGAGGCCGCCGGTCCTTCGTCACCCTGAATATTCCTCCTCTCGAAGAAGGTATCTTCCCGCTTCTTCTTCTGCTCACGGAGTGCGTTCTCCCGTTTTTCGCCTCTTAATTTGGCTGATTTGGCCGGCACTTTGTACAACGCACGATAGTTTTCCATGGTCACCCAAAGATTTAAACGGGCTCACGATAACGCCTAACACCAACCCCCCAGTCCTGTCTAATCCCCCTAATCCGCGAAACTAAACACGTCTGACTACGCCTTTCACTCGACGGTTGAACAATTCAAAATATCGTTGAGAAATGTTGTGTACTAAACGTACGCACGCGATTGGCGGGATTTCAAAAGATAGGCGGGAGACGGACCAATAAAAAGCGTGCGTTCAAGCTTCCTTGTTTTGTTTCTCCGCATCGTCTTTTGTTTCAGAACGCGCGGCAAAAGTTTAAACAACTAAAACTGAGGGTTGTCCGCGCTGGTGAGGGAGCGTTCAGATACCACGTGACCTTTATTCTAATCCCTTTAGTGATACCAGCGCAAAATGTCGTTGGAGCGGGCCGGAGCCTGGTTACTCCGCATTTCCATGCTGAATTCGTCACTTTCAACCCGTGTCATGCGTTTCATAAACGCCCTATAAGTATGCTGGTATGAGGTAGGACAAGTCATTCCAAAAATCAGAATGGAAATTGTATGGTTTATCTCTGTTTGTAGTTCTTTCTCACCGAATGTAGGATGAAGGGTATCTAAGTACTACAGAAAACTTACAAGATTTCAGCAACAAAGGTTTATTTGGTGCAACATTTCAATGTCATTTAAAAATATAACTAATTTACATGACTACAATTTCCTGATCTGTAGTTTGAACTACAACAAATATTGACTTTCCATAACAACCATAAACAGGTGAAAAGCAAAATCATAATACCTTCAAACCACACAAAAAGGGAAAAGGTGCAAGTCACTAGTTGAATCCGAACTTCATAAAATAACTGGTTTCTGACAACTGAAGAGGTACAGCATTGTAGAATGCATAAGAAAAACACATGAAAGGGTGCATCTTCACAAACTCTCATCACAATAGCTGACACAAAAATCAAAAAGATGTCAAGGAAACAAATGATACAGATGTGGTGATGAAAATGCAAATTAATGAAGAAACTGATAAAGATACAATTATACAATCATAGTCCACCAGAAACCATGGACATAGATAAGTCTTCATGATGTCAACGCCTCCTGCGGCGACCACCATCACTGCTGCTGCTACTGCTGCTGGTGCTGCTACTACTAGAAGAGGATGAGGAGGATGAGGAATGTCTTCTAGACCTTTTTCTATCGCGGTCAGACCGAGTCTTGGAGCGTGATCTCCTCCTTTTCTCACGATCTTCACTGCTCCTTCTTTTGTCTCTGCGATCTCTGCTTTCTTTATCTCGCCTCCTTCGTTCCTCCTCTCGTCGGCGCATATCTTCACGCTTTTTTACTTCCTCTCTCTTCCTTTCTTCTTCCTTGCGTCTCAAATGCTCTTTTTCCTTTTCTTTTTCTCGTTCTTTATCACGACCTCTGTCTTTCTCATCCTTCTCCTTCTCTCTTCTTTTATCACCTTCCCTTATTTTCTCCTTTTCCTTCATTTCTTTGGCAAGCTCCAGTTCCATTCTTTGCTTTAATTTCTCCAGTTCCTTCAAGCGTTCTTTCTCCTTCTCAAGATCATCATCACTTTCAGCCAACTTTTCTGCATTCTTTCGTTCCCTTTCCCTCTTCTCCTGGCGAATTTTGTCTTTTGAGCTTGTGTAATTTTTGCTGGTTTCTTGGGCTCTAAGCCTCTTGTCACCAGATAAAGAGCCCTTCTCTTTCTCATAGTCGCTCCTACCTCTAGGTCTCTCCGAAACCCTTTCTTTATCAGCTCTGTCAGATGCTCTTTTCCTATCCAACAACTTGCCGTTTCGATGGGGGCCTTTGCCCTCATCATCACTAGCTGCAGCTTTGTTGGCTTCTTCTTCATCTCCCACTTCCATTGATTCATAATCCAATGCATTCAAATCAAGAGGCCCACCGGTATTGAAAGCAGGATCATCACCAGTCCTGGCAGGAATTCCTCTTTTGGTTTGACGCTCAGATTCCGGTTTACCTGAAGATGGTTCATGAGGATCTTTGGATCTGGTGATGAAACAGAAATAAACAGAAATTAAAATTTATGCTGAGCTATTTCGTTAATTAGCTCCACAAGAGCATTGCTTGGACTAGTTTCACCATGGAGTCTACATGATAAACAGAATTCAAAGAAATGTACCTTTGTTGATGTTGCTCAGCCTCCTGTTTCAAGCGCTGGAAATGCTCCTTTTGTTCCTTTTGCCTATCTTCATGCCGCTTTCTGCGTGCTTCTTCCCTCCTGGAAATTTCATCCTCCTTGACCTTGCGTTCTGCTTCTAGACGCTGGTGTGAGGAAAGAGGATGTGCAGTATTGTAATCCAAATGAGTGGACAAACATAAACTATAGGTTTTACTAGAATAGGCAAAATATTCACTAACTTCAAATTCACTAAGTTTGATGGTGCGCCTAGCAGCTTGTTTCCAATGAGGTGGTGTGGCACTTCGGGATCTGGAACGGCTCCTTGAAGGTGTTCGGAAGCGCTAGGTAATAAATACATCTCATGTTAACAAACTTCATACAAGATAATAAAGTTAGTCGCAGAAAGTAGTTAGGCACATCGAATAGGCTTAAGAAGCACCAGTGCTTAGAACTTACAAATACTCCACGTCCCTTGATAACACGTCCACTCTTAGTGACACCCCTGATTTTCCCTTTCTCCGACCTGCCATCCCGCGAGTCTCTATCATAGTAGTCTCTACCTCCCCTCTCACGTTCTCGAGCTCTTTTCGGATCTCTGTCCCTGCCATCCATTTTGTTTTCTCTTAGCTTTCCCCCTCCTCGGTAAAGAAATTTATTTGAGGGGACCTCAGGAATTTCAGCAGGGTCAATCTTTGTAACTGAAACAAGAGGGTGATAGTCCCCTTGTGCTCCAGTGTCTTCTTCCTCCTGATCAGCAACTCTTTCCCTGCAGAAAGGAAAAATCGAATTCAATATTTTCACAAAGTAGTTTCAACAGAAATGTGCAAGGTTCCACACCACCTACTTTTTAGACTTTTTTTTTCTTTTCTTCTTTTCTCCTTCTTCCTCAGATTCACTTCCATCAGGAGAAGCAGAAGATTCAGAACCAGAGCTGGAGCTGCTGTCTGAATCTTCCTCCTCTTTCTTTGCTTTCTTTTTCTTCTTCTTAGCTGTAACATGAAACGTAAGTGTGAGAGTGTGTGAAAAAACAAAGATGCTTAAAAGAAGGAAACTTTTAAAGCTCACCTTTCGATTTAGACAGAAGGACGAGTTCTCCACATTTGCTGACCTTGGCATCCTGAAGAGGGCGTGAATTGCGGTCAACGGGAAGCATCTCAATCTGGGTCACAACTTCTTTCCCAGAGACTACATGGCCAAACACCACATGAACGCTGAAGACAAAGCAGGCATAGATATAAAAATTTACATCACACACAATTTTAAAAACAATTAAAATTCACATGAAAAAATTGATTCAAGATGAAGTTCATTAAGGAACTTACCCATCCAGGTGAGGTGCAGGCTGCGTGGTTCTAGACACAACAAAACATGATTACGGCACTGAAACGGTAGATATGTTCTTTCGAATTTTCTCTCGGGACGGGACGGGCGACGTAGACACTCGTCCTTCGACCCTCAACCAAGGCTGCCAAGTCCACTACATTGTGCACAAGAACAAACACCACATGAGTCCAGCCCTACTGATCAGCGAGGTATCAAACCTGTCTCCATTATAAAATATATGGAAACTATCTAGGAGCAACACATTTCCTGTGGCGCAAGTGATTTGTGAGCCTGCAAATACTTCATTAATTATGGACCCAAGTGATGTATATTCTGTGCATTTCACATAAATTGTAGATATGAAATTAATGTACAAGCGTTAAATGCAAAGAATGAGACAAATAATGCTGAAACAACTAAAAAGGGCACATCAGTCTGAAAAGAGTAATATTAATAAAAAATGGAATGTGCTTGAAAAATTAAACAAGATGGACTTGTGAGGGGCTTACATAAAAAATTGAGATCCATTAGTGTCCTTTCCTCTATTGGCCATGGACAGAAGAAATGATTTTTCGTGTTTCATCTCCAGATTTTCATCTAAAATTAGATATGATTAAACAATACCTAAGCATTAGACCAGATGAAATTGATGTAAAAACTGATAAGGGGTGAGAGGAACTTACCTTCAAATGTACCACCATAAATACTTTCACCACCAGTTCCATTTCCAACAGTAAAATCACCGGACTGAATCATAAAATCACGCACAACTCTGTGGAACACTATTCCTTGATAGTGAAGAGGCTTTCCAGAAGTTTTGCCTAGCCCCTTCTCCCCAGTGCATAGAGCTCTAAAGTTTTCACAAGTCAGAGGACAGATGTCACTGTAGAGTTCAAAGACTATGCGGCCCATAGGCAAGCCGCCTATTTCAACATCAAAGAAGCACCGTGGTCGAGCTGAAGCCCCGACAGTCATTTTGGAAAATTGGGTATTCTGTAAAGCAAATCAACAGATCAGATGAAACTTAAAATTGCCTCTGGTAAGTAATTTACAATAGCTTCGGACGGTAGTGAAAAAAGAAGTAAAAGTTAAAAATAATTTATTTTTCAGAAATTACAGATATTAGACAAATGACTACGGGAGAATATGATCTGCACCCATTTAAATGAGGAACTAGCCTGTCTGACGTGCTGGAAAACAAATTCGAATACGAAAGTTGAATGTGAGGTGATGTAAATTCTCTCTGGAAACTGAACGCTTAAAATGAAGTGAGGTGAGAGGTTACGTGACTCGAATGAACATTGGACTGCGCTAGGAAAAGGTGGTCTAAAATTGATTTTCCACCTTCTATGCACAGCATTGTACCAGGCCCGAATCTCAACAAGTCCTCGCAAAAGGAAATACTTAGGCTATTAACATTAAAAGGGATAGAAATACTCCTTGGACGTCGGCAAAATTGCCGATGCTGCCGCTGCCGACTGCAGAGTCGTGCAGAGTCGTCAACGCATACGATGCTTTTAATCTGCACAACGCAGTTACATCAATTGTTGTAAAATTCTCTAGTCCATATTACTATCGCTGGTCAAGATTTAGTACTCACAGCTTGGCGCCGATGATAAATATCTGCACAACGCAGTTACATCAATTGTTGTAAAATTCTCTAGGTTCGAGAAAAGAAAATTGACATCAAGGGGTGTAAGAATTCAGAATTCATGGCGACAAAACAAGCGCATGGATATGCGTATGTGTCTGTGCGTGCGTGCGGCGTTGGGTGAACGTGTGCGCGGTCAGAGTAGGGAATCAAGAACACGTCATACTAGTTCGTCGTCGATGAAAGTGAAATTAATTTAATATTTAGGAAATAATGGCGCGCTTGAATTCGACTCAAATTCAAATGCCTGTTTCACATTAATTTTATTTGTGAAGTTGATGTTGGCAAGAGATATTCCTACTCAAGGCGGCATCAGGCCATCAGGCACTACAGTTTTTTTTGTTTGTTTTTTTAATCCAGTCATCATAAGATCCAGAAATTTGGAAGACCTACATTCGAAGTAATTCTCAACGGGAGGTTATTGCATAGGAATGGATTAATTCATCCCTTTCTTCCTGGTTGTGCGAAAGATAAATAGACTGCTGTGGTTGGCAACAGCTTGGCAGATACTGCCCGGGAAAATTCAACGATTGCGGTCCTGTTGGTCCTGCGGTACGATAGAACGAGGTACAGGTATTCACAGGTCATAAAGGCAGACAGATCTGATGTGATTATTTCTTTATAAGGCAGCCATTGGCGATGCTGACATATGAATGGGTATAAAATGCGGAGACAATTAACATTAGATGGGCAACATAAAATTTATTTCAAAATACCAACAGATACATTCAATTTATCTTCTAGAATGGTGACTATTTTCTCTATTAAAAATGAGCACATTACAAAATTACCAAATGCTATAACAGCACTGAACAATCAAAAAATATTTGCAATAAGACAAAAACATTTTACTTTTTAATTAAAAAAATAACATTTCTCTTATAAACTACAATTCACGTTCCATTAAAACTAGAGCTCAGAACTACCCAAGCCTGAAAATTTTAAAATGACAAACATTATGGACAGTTAAAGGGTGCAAACCATGCTTATTTTGTGTAAGGCACTTCCAAGCAGTTAGTTAATACAACACAGGTAAATCATAAGTATAAATCACATAACAGATGTTCAAGTAATGGTGCTCAAGTGTGAGTACTCCTTTAGCTTTTCAGTGTTGCAGGTATTTTGGGCAATCCAAACTCATCAACTAAGACTCCATCCTGAAGCAGAAAAATTGCTTTGAATTCTCCTATAAGTTCAATGAAATTGACAAATACCAATCTCAAAGCACCTTACCTTATTGCGCACATCAATACTGTCAGCACCTGGCTCCCTGTCTGGAGCAGCCGGAGCCTTTACGGCATCATCCAGGTAAGAAGTGTCGTCATCCAGAGCTATTTCATCACCTAAAGCATCGAGTTCTGCTTCCAGTTCCGATTCATCAATATCAGGAGTGCCATAAGAACGTCCCATTGCTTCCTGCACTTCCTCTGACATTTCTAACATGTCCGCCATATCATCTTGTATATCCTGTAAATGTCAGACCATTGCGATCAAATACTAAAATTCAACATTTAATTTTCCAGCACTTATCCACAAGAGATTTATTACAAACCTCAATCTCATCTATGTTTATTTTCTTAAATTCCTTTTGCATTTGTTTCACACCAGCCTTCATGGCAACGACGGTTGTATGAGTATCTTTCAAAGTTTGAGTTGCATAATTTGCTTGTTCCATGTTAAAAGCCTGCTGTCTTAAGTTGTCTGCCTGTGACTCATACCTAATCAAAGAAAATTGTTCCAGTTAGGACATATAGGTGAGACAACATTTATTGCCGTGATGGCAACCAGCACCTACATTTTTTTCTGTTTGAGGACTCGTAATGCCTTTTGTTTGACACCATTCTTAGCAGGACCATCACGCATCTTTTTCATTTGATCTTTGTACTTCACTAGCTCTTGTTCCAGGCGTTGAATTTTCTTGTCAATCGATTCTGCTCGACTGTCCACCTAGTAAAGAATTGATCACATGACACATTATAAAAAGAAAGACCTCCCTGGAGAGAAAACCATTTAAAATGACATCTGGAATGCGCAAAACAATTGTAAAGGTTAACAGGCAGCTTGTCAAATGCCTTAATTTGCAAATTTGAACTCACTCCCGCAATGCAATCTGTAATACTCGGAGGTGGCTCCGTGGGTTTACCCCTGCCAAATAGTCGATTCATTTTGACAGCTGAGCTTAGTCAATGCAGCAAAAATGTTTGAAGCTGAACGAAATCGCCTCAACCTAGACCGTTTGAGAGATTTTGTTGTTGCTGTTGGGCACTGGGTGAGTAATCACTAGAAATGCGCGAAGACACCACCAGAGGGCGCTGGCAGCTGTAGACCGTGTCTGTCGATCGGTCAGTCCTTGTACGAGGGTTGCCTACCGTTCAGGCGCTCGTCATTCCCTTGTCCCGGCTGAGCCTGAGCTGCCTCGTGTCGTGAGTTTGTGGGGATTACGTGGAAGAATCGAGATATTTGCGAGCTATAAGCACCTCAAAATGATGATATATTCTCGCCTGTGTGCTATTGGAAACAGGGCGTTAAGCTTTCTCTCCACTGTTGTTTGGATTGGTCTTCACGCTCACGTGGATGACAGCATGACAGTTCAGTTCCGCTCTTCAGACCTGTCTCGCCCCCCCCCCCCTCGCTTGTTTATTTTCTACAAATTGGTATTGGTGAGTTTTTTCTGTATACTGGAAAGCTTTGGGTTCAAATGCCTCCTTCTGCCTGTTTTTTTTTTTTTGTGTGTTTTCTTTTTTTTACTGTGCGCACCTCATTTCTTGGTGCTTTCCGGCTAAGGTCAGTTCAAATAAGTTTTCACATTTTTTACGACAATCTCAAATTTATTGCGCTTTCATCTTCAGCCCTCCCTTGACGGGGTGGGGGCTTAGAGGGCGAGGCGGGGGCGGACGGCGTCGCGGAACTCGGCGTGCTAGCTGGAGAAGCAGTCCGTGGAGATCTTCTGGATGAGGGCGACGAGCTGCAGTGCGAAGGCCTTGGTTTGCGGCAGTGGGGTCTTCTGGCTGGCCTGCCAGGTGTCTCGGATGGCCTGACAGCCGCAGACGAACTTGTCGTCGCTAGTGCTGCACTTCTGGAATCGGGCGACGGCCTCGGCACCCGCCGTCTTGATGAGCTCGAGGACCTTCTCGCCCTCCGTGAGCTCGGTCTCGAGCGTGCTGACGTACTTGACGAGGCAGAGGAGGTTGTTGCCGATGCCGAAGATGTTGAAGGTCTCGGCGATGTCGAACTCGGACTGGTGGGCCACGGTCAGGGCCGAGGACACCGGGCCGCTGCCAGGGAAGGCCTGGACCTGGCGGGGTCAAGCCGATTCATCAGTCGTTGCGCACACAGTGTTTTGACAGGACAGGGGCATAAGTCGCCGCAGAGCGCAGTATCAAGAGATTAGCCACCAGACCACCTGTTTTCCTCCTCGTCCTTTGAATCCCAGCCCCGTGATACACAAAATCCTGACGTCGTCGCCCGATTCGATTCGAGGGGATCTTTGATTGATTAGCGGACCTGTCATACGCAAATCGCCGCCACGGCGGTGGTCGTAAGACGAGATGAGGCGGGGCAAGGGTCAAGAGGGCAGACCGCACCACCGGCGCAGCGCGCCACAGCCCACAGTACACCTTCTAGGACGAGCAAATCAACCAGAATTTTACCGTCCAGTCAGAACGCTACGCGAGTCAATGCAAATTTTTTTTTTTTTTTTTTTTTTCAAAACTGTGGGTGTTCCGCTGATCATAGCCCAACTATTATCAGGTGATGGCTAGGAACGTCAGGGCATCGACTGAAGATAAAAAACTCATCTGGCCAGGAGGACTCAAGAAGGGAGCGGCTTCGTGGTAATGAATCTCGTTGTTAGTTCTAGATCGTTTTGCGTTCAAACTGTCTCGGCCATTCCCATTGGGTCCGGACTTCCCTCTTGACCCTTTTTCGCTTTTTTTTTCTTCGAACCGACGAACTGCAATCCCTGCAGCCGGTATTTGAACCTAAGAAAAGGAGAAGTGCCCAGGAAGCAGCGCCCGGAAAATTTAAAGTGTTTTCCCCGATTCCGATGGAAACTAAAACTAGATAAAATTAAACGTTAAAATATTGCCACGACTGCTAAGTGTTTATCTTTTCTCTCCCCAGACGTGTGCAAAAGTATTCCAGTCACTCGAGCGCGGTGTACCGGCCGCGGACAGCTCTCCTGTACCTGGGCGGAGGCCACGAGGGCGAGGATGACGAAGGCAGCGGCGATCATGGTGATGCTGGTGTTCTTCTCTCGGATGTTCGGACACTGAGGCGGCGGCGGCGACGCCCGACTTATATCGTATTGGCCGCGGGCTTGCAGCTGACGTTTCGCACCTCGAGTGTCCTGTCCCTGTCCTGGCCTGCCGCGGATCTGAGATAAAGCTAAGTAGCCAGGGGAGGGCGAGGAGGGCCTGCACCACCTGCACCTGGCCGGTCCGGAGGCCGGGGGATAAAGCAGGCAGCGGCAGCTGATGGCCAGCCCGGCAACACCCCCGCCCCGACATCACCTCTGTCTGTCAATACCCCGCGATGCCGCAGGGGGGCACAGAGGGTGAGAACCGCCACGTATGCAGCTTGCTGACGAGCCCTCATAGGGCCACATGACAATAGACGCACATCTGAACAGCCATCGTCACGCCACTTGACGGCGCACTTGAGGCGGCGCGCGTCACGTCAGGGTGTGTTTCGACAAAGAATGGAAAAGAACGTGTGCGGTTCGAACCCAGAACCGACGAGCGGCAGGTGGTACGTTGCCCAGCCCAACTGACTAGGTGTGTGGAGTGGGTCCGGTCCGGTGGCGGGCACTAATAACAACCAGAACTGATTCAAGCTGAATAAAGAAAAAAATCTTCATTTGCGTTTCATTTTTAAAATTTACATCCAGATAAACATCTTTTAAAACATAAATTAAAAAAAAAAAAAAAAAAAAAAAACTTCCAGCAACGAAGGCTGATATGCAGGCATGCAGATATTTGACATACAACTAAGTGATGCTTAGCTCACATAAATATTTTTATCACAAATGTGTGATCTTAATAATGTTTCATCAATCTTTATAGAAAAACGCATAAACTACAGTAATACATGGAGCATATGATTTTCACATCATCAGCTAATCACAACAAAGCAGTCTCAAGCTTTGATCATTCTGGCAAAGCAATTACCATAACGTGGTATAATTTTAGCACAGCTGCATACAAAGCTAGCATTGAAAAACGAGCATCCTCCAAATTGTCAAGGATGGTCAAGGAAATAATAGCAGGTCACACATTGAAGTTCACAAAATACAAAATGTGGAAGTAAATGATTCTTGACTCAACAATAAATCCTATTAAATACGGTAAGGTCAAAATACCAGGACTTCCACTTACCACGAGGCTCAAACAAAAATGCAAACCAGTTCAAGGGATACAAATACCAAGTATATAAATATAGATAACTATATCAATAGGTGTGTAACATGAGATAATAAACTTTGAAAACAAAGGTGGTTCATACAAAATAAACAACTCTAACACGTCATATGGCATGCAATAATATATACTTCTATTAAAAATTATCTGGAGGGTTTGGATAGAAAATACCTTTGTACAAAACTGATTCATACTTAAATCAACCCTTGAAGAGATGTTCAGGTGAACAAACAAACCACAGTGACTAAAATATTTTTCTCATACAGAAAGCCCCTCTTTTCTAAAATGAGAGAGATCTATCTATATATCTATCTACATGTAAGGCAACTTTACAGTCATTCACAAGTTTTATCCTACACCTATCCACTCAGCAGTATAAATTACTTCCACACATACCAACATACAACATATGATATTGCACAAATGTAGCAGTGATGTACTTCGTTTTCTTGTGACACATGAAAACCAGATGTACACATATAAATGTGAAAAGCCCCAATCAAGCAATCACTCTGTGAAGCACATCAAAAGACAAATACTAGTATGAAGATTCCTAGTGATTAGGTTTGAATGTCATGATCCCAGATCAATTTACAAAACAAATTTAACAAAGTGCCAATAGACACCAAAAAATGTGTATGATAATGGACAAAATGAGTGCAATAGCAGCCAAATGATTTCGTTTTAGGTTATCAAAAATAATTGCTTAGCTTACTATGAACTCCAAATAAACACTTCATAGAAGTTTAACTATTGGTAGACTGTTAAATTAGGAAGGGCAGCAAATCAGAACTCTGCAGTTAGGACACAATTCCCAATACCAACAAGAAAACTCTTGAGATTTCATGTGCAACTACAACTTTTAAAAATGTAGAAAACTGACAGAGCATTATGAACAGGAAAAACAAACAAACAAAGATATGACAATTTAACAAATTCTTGGTCAGACCTCACATAACATCAACAATTTTCAGTCAACAGTTTAAGTCACAGTAAACTTCAAGCACCCAATTTAAGGTGAAGATTCTGCTTTCATCTTCTCTTCAGTTTTCATAAACCAACATTCCCTTGTATTTACAGCCACGGACAGGAGTTTAAAAAAGGAGCTCGATTTGGAAGACATCAGCACTGTAAACTTCCAGCAAATCTTTAATTCTACGCGATTATTTCTAAGAATATTTAACAACATTCAGGTGACAGAAAGTAGATAGAAAGCAAAAGAAAGTCAATATATGACACTTAAAATATGGATTCACATAGTTTCAGTCAGAAATGGATAAGTTTGAGGCATTTAGAAAGAGTGAATAAAAACTAAACCTGTCTTTGAGGATTTTTTTCTACCTTGGACAACTTTTCCTATTGCACTCCTGCCTCACACTCATATCCCCATTCAACGGTCCTCCTCTTTTGAACATGATACAGAATATATACTTCATATCTACTTTGGTCATTCTTCATCACAGTGGGTAAGTTACAACAAGTTTGTAATAACAAGGCACATGGTTCCAGGTCTCACCATTTCTGTGAATGGAGGTAATGATTAACACGCAATGCAAACGCAAACAACCATTGAATTGATCAGTTGGGAAATAAAAGATCATGTTAATCCGTTGGGTCTGTTGAGGCTTGTATTTTTTCTTGAATTTGCTTCTTAAAAGATGAAACCAGAGTGTTTCCCAATGATGCTTTGAACACGCTATATTGCCGGATATCAAACTCCGATGAACGTCGGCCAGTTTGAAATGATGAGTTGCAGTTCATATAACTCTTTGGTGCACCATTCTGAAATGAAAATTATGACATTAAATCTTGGATATAAACACAAATGATGTGCCACCATGCAGTTCTACATCCAAGCATCTTTAAATGGATGAGCTTGTGCTGATGGATCATGGAATTGTAGATTATTTAATATTTAATGTGGAAAGGCATCACCCACCCTGTGAATCAGGAGTCCCTCAAGGAGATGGGATGAAGAATCAGAGTGAAAATTGGAGGGTGCATCTGTGTCGGAGGCTGAGGCTGAAGCTGGTTGGCACTCTGCATCCATCTTCTCATCTTGGCTGATATCTTGGTTTTGTGGTAACATACTTCCAATAAAAGATTTCTCAAAGCTGCGATTTTGTCCTGACAAGTCTCCTGTTTGATGCATAATCTCATAGTTATTGTTGGACTTGACGTCCGAACACTCAGGGGAATATCCCAAAATCTGCATCAGAATACTTCGCAACTCAGCCAAACCCATCCGAAGATACATCTCAAGGAGAACACTGTGCTGAACTTTGGCAGGGTTTAGTGCTAAACTGAATGTTGGCTCCGGCAGATGAAAGAAAGAATTTGGCTGCTTCTGTGTAGTGGAAGGAAGATCTCTTAATGACTGCATTGTTACAGCCAATGAATGAAAAAGCTTGCCAATTTCAGCTCTGCTCACATCAACCCATTTCTCAACTAACTCACGGTCATTTGGTGTTTTTACAGAGGAAAGTAAATCTTCAAACAGATTCCGAAAATGTTCTACTGACTCAGAGAGACAATCTTTGATAACCTTATCAGAAACCATTGCTGAATTTTCAGACGTCATGGCCGGTTTGTTAAACTCTCTTATCTGAGATATTAAGACTGAAAATGCCCGTTTCAAATGGAGCGACCCCTTATCAAGGCAATCATCTAAGGCTGCTGAATGATGCTCCTCTAAATCTACAATTTCTGTTTCTTCATTATGGCCTGCCAGCACTGATGACAGACTTTGTTTGGAAATTTCCCAGCCTCTTGTGTGGTGTTTTACTGCTTTGTAGCAGTACTTTGATGGCACAATATCTGATGGATTACTTCCAATTACATTAGCATGAACAATGCTATTTTTAATTTGGCAAGCAATATTGCTCAATTCTATAGTATTCCTTTCAGCCTCTTGAATTGCCTCCAGTTGTTCATCGCTTACACCAAGATGATCCTGGCAGAAAATACAATCACTTATTGAAAAATTTCTTACAAAAAGCACAGAACCAGCACAGAGCAGAATGCACATTTACCTTGAGAAATGATGCAACAGATTTCAAAGTTCGTTCCAGGTTTTCATTTTCATTTCTGAAGAAAGCTAATTCATCACTGTTAGCTGATGTTACATCCATATCAGATGATTGATCCTGGTAAAAAAAAAGAAAAAAAAAAACATAAGTGCCCACAAATAATCAAGTAAAATTCATCGAATAATATTAAGCTTGATTCCAGCAAATACCCACTTCATTAGCTACACTCTGCCTCCTGGAGGATGGACGTAACTCATGGGAAGACCGTTTTCTGAGAGGCAAAATATTTAATGTCAACCATAGTCAACTATGAAAACAACCACTTATTTTTCCTTCCTTGCTTTTTGTTAGTTTCAAACTAAAGCTGAAACTTACCTTGAATATGTTCTCAAATGAGGTTTAGACTTCTCTTCCTCTTTAGTACTTGGTTCTTGTGAAGGTGCTGAGCTTGCAACCACACCAACAGCAGATGCATCATCTTTTTTATGATTGCTATCTTTGACTACAGAGGACCTAGTTTTCAATGTTGGGCCACAAATGCGATTGAGGACAGCTCTCCGGTCTGGTCGCATCACACACCTTAGTTTTTTTTCCTGCGTGAAAAAATTAGAAAGATTCAAACATAACTCAAAATATTTAATTTCCAATAGAATCAGAAAAGATAATGGGCTAGTATTGGATAAAACAGCCACCTTACCTGAGCTCTTTTGATATAGTCATCATGAGGTAGGCTTTTATTTTGTAAGAAAAAAAGTATTTCTCCAAGTTTGTAAAATTTTCTGTCTTTGTTTACATTTTTCTTTCCCTGCAACCTGGGAAGTAGGCAAGAGTCACATGAACATAAAAAGAATTCACGCGCACTGATCAGTTGCTATCACAATAGAGGATAGGAGAAAGGTATGCCACAACACAGGTGACTCTACAACCTCTCCACAGGAAAAGATTCACGGTGAGTGCACTTTTAGCGACAGATATTATTCACGGTTTGGTGCTTAGTTATAAAATGCTGGAGGACAACAACGCCTGACAGTAACCTAACCTCAACACCACAGCCAAGTTCAGACCTAGTTCAAAACTACTTACAGTTTGACAGGGAACACATCCATTGTCTTGGCATAGGTACGATCTCCAAGACATATTTTACCATTAACTTCCTTAATTTGCCGACGATTTTGAACGTAATCACGTAAAGTGTCCAGTAGGTCTTCCATTATTCACGATTGAGAGGGAGGTGAGTGGCAGCCAGAACTGAGTGAGAATGGTGGAAAAGTTATTTTTACAAAAACTTTTAGAAATTATCTTTGGGCTAAAGCTCCTTACAAATACTAAAAGGCATTAAAGAAAATTATTTATTTTTGTTTATTACCTGTTTATTTTCATAACTACAGCAACAGCTTCACAACACATCTGTTTTACTTCTTTTACAAGGCAGCGCGAGTAGTAGCAGACGACAACAAGAATCGAAGGTCACAATTTTTAATGTAAAAAAAAAAGCTTGAGGTGACGCATGAATTTTTAAAAGTAAATACGGACTCTTCTTTTCTTCGTGACTTCCCTTTTTTATTTATGTGTAAAATCGTGGAAAACTTCGCTCTAGCGCTCTTAGGTGGTGTCGGGAGGGAAGTTCCGCCTCTAGGTTTAGAACTCTGTCTGCTGTGGTCTGAGAATCCTTTCCCTGGAAAGGGTTTCGTGATTCAATCCACCTTAGCATCGCCGTTGGAGTTTGGCCGGTTTCTGACACCGGTTCATGCTTGAAAAAAGCATTACGAAAGGTTCATGGTTCATCGTGGACGCTAACGCCCTCTACTGACGAGACGGAGAAACGACAGAGCGCGACTGCTGGCTCAACATCAACGCCCCCCCGTTGGCCCCGATTTCCTTCTCCCTCTTCTACTTCCCCTCCACCACTCTACCTCTGCCTGGTCTGGGAGCAGAAGGCCTCCATTAGGTTAAGAGGTAGGTTTCACGGTGTTAAATTAAACCTGAGCCGAGTGGTAAGGTAGATCTCGCCACTATCCGTACTTGTTGAAGTTGTCTGTGTCTCAAATTTGATACTGTGTCCCCCAATCATACTGTCAAGTCCTCTAGCCTCTTCTCCTCTTGTGAATCATACTTATCACCAAAGTTCCTAGGAAAATGTATTTCAATTTGTTCTCTTATACACCACAATGCCACAATTATTCATGTTTGAAAAGTTTATAAATCCCTGAAAGATTTTTCATCACCAATTTTTGACGTAAATGTATGATAGACTGCTGCCGGAACCCAATGGTGAATGTGATGAAACAGAGAAATCTATTTGTACAATGACTTCTCATTTTTCCTCAGCTACATTGAAACTTCCACCTAATTACTGATTTCTGCCACAAAACTTCTGAAATGGCTGACAAATCTGACCCTGAACTTGATGCGCTGCTTGAGTGTAAGGAAAGATTTTCTCTCATTAATAAATGTGTAATTATCCTTTAAGAATTTTGCAATTATTATTGTTTTGTTTTTGTTATTTTTCAATGCCAATAGCTGCTGCCAAGGATTTTGCCAAGAGACCTGAAAAGGCATCCACATCCGATTCATCTTTTGATCCTAGTCAGTTCCTGAATCCTGATGGCTCAATGAATCATGAAAAGTGGAAGAAGTGGCAGAAGGAACAAGAGAAAGAAACTGAAGCATTAGTTAAGCAAGCAGAAGAGGACTTTGAAAATTCTGACCTAGCAAAAGAACTTGACAAGAAGCTGGAAGAAGGGTTTGCATCTGGTTGGTATTGTTACTTAATGTCTTTGACCTTGGTGTGTCAGCTCTTATAATAAATTGTTGTCCAACCAGCCTTTGAAGAGAAGGGTCTATCTCCTGATGAAGTAGCAAATCGCTTGAAAAATTTGAAGCTGTTTGGAGGTGCACCTGTTGGAGATTCTGATGCAGAGAAAGAATTCGCCAATGCCATCCAAGGAGCTATGCAGAGTTTACGAGAAAATCTTAGTGAAGCTTTCCCTGCTGCGGTAAGATAATTTGGTTGATTTTTTCCTAAAAATGTTTGTTTTGATGGTGGTGAAATGGAGAATTCAGAGAGGTATTCCTGTGTAAATAAGTCTTAATTGTTATATTTTATAACAGCGGGAAGGTGAGGATGGGGATGGTGAGGATGCAGTAGGAAATGAAATGGAAAATTTAACCAATGTTATGCAGCAGATGATGCTAGCCCTCCTGTCAAAAGACATATTGTTGCCCTCATTCAAGGAAATGTCAGAAAAAGTAAGTATCAGTTCCACATTTATTTAATAACAATTTTGATATTCTGCAGCTGAAACTTGAAGAATGTGATGCAGAACTAAAAGAATTCTCAAACATTATGCGTAATGTGATGTCAAATCTTCTGTCAAAAGAAATGATGCTTCCCTCTTTTAAAGAATTGTCAGAGAAGGTATGAGGCTGCCTGTGTGTAAAATCAATCAAGTTTGTTTTGGCATTAATATCTACTGCCAGCTGTTCTGCATGAATTACTAATTCTGAATTATATTAATGGATGAGTTTGGTAGTTCTGTTGACATCTTGACTCATGAGTTACTCTAGGAGTGTGTGTATATTCACTAAGTGCGTGGAGAGGATGGAGATTTCACAGTAATGCAGTGCTTGTGTCTTTATTTTCTTTCTTGGTTTCAAGCTCATATGCCAAAATTTTGCATTTTGCAGAAGTTAATTTTATGCACAATTCTACTAATGCTGTTGTCAATTTTCCAGTACCCTGCTTGGCTAGAAGAGAACAAGTCCAAACTGAGTGAGGCTGACCTCAAACGATACACCGAACAGCTTGAGGTTGTCAAACAAATAGTTGCTGAACTCGAGAAGGAAGGTGCTGAGGATGACAAGCAACACTTAGACCGAATGGTGGAGCTGATGGGAAAGGTAAAGGCCTTTATTTGTCAATTTTTGGAACATTAATCTCTATTTTGGTTTCTCAGCCATGCTTTTTATTATTTTCAGGCTCAGGAGTTGGGGCAACCTCCCCAAGATCTTACCGCACAACTTGGAAATGCACTTGATGATACTAAAATTGATGCAATGCTGAAGGACAGTGGTGCTGATCAATGCAACATAATGTAATCATATGGAAGCTGAGACATCCAATTTCTCATTTGTTTTCATGTTTCCCATGCTTTGTTCTAATTTTGTTCAGTAAAGTTAGTTGTTTGGCAATGATTGTTGTATTTTAAACCTGCCTTTGTCCTTTTTTTCCCCGTTTTTGTATTTTTGCATTGGCATGTTTAGTTATTTTAGTGTGTAACCGTTTTTTTTTCTTCTTTTTTTTTCTTTGCATAGTTATTTCTTTTTCTCATCTTACATTGTGGAGCAGCATGCCCCTTATTTACTACCTCACTCACATTTAAAAAGTCCTTTGACCTGTGATCATGTTTTATACCATACTTCGTAATTTTTAACTATAGATTTTTTCAGACAGCACTTAAGATGACCTGAGACTGACATGTAAATTCAAATTACTTTTAAATTTAATGGCCTACAGTACATTTTTATCTTTGATTTTTGTGTTAGAGAGGAAATGTGATTGGAAAAGCCTGTATTTATTTCCTTGTGTTTCAAATTTTAAACTGTCTATCTTTAAGGTAAATATAGTCAGGTTTTAAGGATGAAATCATAGTCTACCTATGACACCATGTTCAGTTGTTTTTTTGTTGTTGTTTTTTTAAGTTGCTGTTTGAGGATTCTAGCAAACAGTATCTCAGTATTGATGTTAAAAATTCCTAAAAACCTGCAAAATTGACTGGTAGTTTTGGGATTTGAAACATGCTCTCTGTTTATGCAATTTCATTGGAGACAAAAGTCAGTAACATTTTTTGTGAACAAACCAAACTGTGGCGTTCTGTTCTCTATTATAATAGAAATAGTTGTGGGGTTTATGTTTATGCTGGTTATACTCTTCTGCACATAATGTTTTCACTGCACTGAAGTGATTTGACTGTATATGAAGTTTTTGGAGGTGCTTTTTGTTTTCTTAGGAATAAAAATGTAATTTTGCTTGACTCTGTTTATTCTTTACACCAGTCTTCTCACCACTGAAACCCATATGCTCACTTTCTATTCTCACCACCTGACAAGTCCATCACCGATCACATAATGATCAAGCCATAACTACTACAGGAACAAAAAGTTGTAAGAACAGTTGGCAATATAATACAAGCATGCACCCTTCAGGTGCTTTTTATCAATAATAAGTTCAACAGTAAATGCTAAAAATACAACCGTTTTTGAAAAATCAACATTTATTCATCCAATTCTGATGACAAGTCCTGTCTTTATTACGTTGGAGGGGTAAAATGTACATTCCTCTGCTCAGACAATAGTTTTTGCTAAAATATTTTTGAAATCTACCGAGGCGGTGCAGCTCTAACACGTGTATAAGGCGTCATACGTCTGGATTTTCTTTCGACGGTGAGCGGCGTCGAGCGCCTGTGAGTGCCAGGGTAGGCCAGCCCGCACGACACGTGTGCATGCAGGAGTGGGGATGGCCGACCCGCTAGGCGCCGTATGCGATGTGACTGGCCTTTGCCTGTGCGGTGATATTTTGACGTACTTCAAAGATGACCAACTTGGGATTGGAATTTCGCGTTATAGCGGTCAGTGAGCGGCCAAACTGGCGGTATTCCGTGCTCAGCGCCCAGCCTCTGACGACAGGATGCCACAAGCTCTCTAATACTGCGTGTTGTCCAGCCCTCCGCTCCAGAGCCGACGGCTCCAGCCGGTGGCCGCGGGGCCGGAGCGGAGGGCTGGAACCGGAACTGGAAGGGCAGGTTATTCTCATAAATCCCCAACCAGCGTGCGGGTGGCTCAGCACCCACAGCATGGCTCTGATCTCGGGCTGGTTTCGACTGCGGGACTATCAAATAATACGAAGCGTCCACTCGGCGTGTGTCTGTTGGAGCTGACGCCGCTGACCCCGCTGACGGCGTCCCGTCGGCCCCGGATCAGCTGCAGGGCCTACAGGGGCACGGGCACGCGGCCCGAGGTCGGACGCCGGTAGGCTCTCAGCTGCGGAAAAGTAAAGAACAAGTGAGTCCAGTTTCATGAGCTGCGCTGTCGGGTTCGGACACCGGTCCCGTCCCGGAGACGGAGACCTGACCCACCCAGCGTCGCAGGAACAGCCGGCCGGCCACGGTGCCGAGGTTCGGGTCCCGGTCGGGGTTCGAGTCCGTGCCGTCGCCGTCCTCCTCGCTGTCCACGCCCACGCCCCGCTCCGCCATGGCCACCGCGCTGTCCACGCCCAGGTCGCCGCCGTGCAGCGTCTTGAGGGGCATCCCCGCCGCCGAGGCCGCCGCCGGCCGCCCCCAGAGCGGTGCCCGCGAGCTCACTGGAGGGCAGGGCAAGACGCACGTCGGGAACGAGAAAGTAGAGTCGGGTATTCGAACCCGCGACAAACTGTTGTCCTACCTGGCGACGGCCGCAGGACCAGGAACGCGGCGTCGTCGACCTCCGGGGAGGAGACGCGGCCGGGCATGCTCCGGAGGGTGCGGACGGCGGGGGAGGCGCGGTCCGAGGCCCGATCCGCCTCCACCTCGCCGACGGCCTGCTCGGCCTGCTCTGGGTCGGGGTCGGCCTCCCGTTGCCGGTCCCGCTCCCGCGGCTGCGGCTGCGGCAGTGGTAGTGGCAGCGCATGCGGCAGCGGTGGCAGCGGCAGCGACAGCACCACGGCTCCCCCGCGCTTGCCGTAGCCGCCGAAGCAGGAGTGGCCGTACGCCGAGCAGCCCCCTGCAACACCAGGCCGGAATGCAAAAGGGATGCCCGCCGGAGACTCGAACCCGCGAACCCGCCCCCACGAATCGTCACGAACGACGATATATCAAACACGATAGGTTCGCAGGTGTGCGGCCACAAGTCATAGCCAGAGCCAGAACAGGCTATAAAGAGGAGATGGGATTTCCCCTCCGATGCTCTACTTCGTGCTGTTCTAAAAAGTATATCGATGAAGAAGAACCGGAAGCAAGTAAAACAGGACAGCTCTGGCTGGCGCTGACACTATATCCAGGTTCTGGGGAGCAGGGTGAGCAACAGAAGGATAAAATAAAAACACAACGGCCGGGGTGTAAATCGTGAAGCGAAAGTAAGTTAGGTGGCGCGAAAGGCGGTAGGAGGCGAGCATGCGGCTAGGGCTAGGTGCTAGGTCCGTTACTCATGCGAGCTCAGCTTCGGGGTTGGTTTGATCCGAGCATGTCGAATACAGCTTCGGCCGAAGCGGTAGCTTGAGCTAGCCGACTTCACACATTTGTCGTATTCATATAGCTGCTTCGAGAATTTATGAACTCGCGGGTAGTTTGTGCTCCAAAATTGATCATCAATTATCAAGAATTCTACGAATTAATTTGAATTTAAAAAAAAATTCCAGTGTGTATGATGTGCGGAATAGCGGGTGCAGGTCATCCATCGGGTCAAACAAACATACTTGCTATGTGTGCAAGTGGAGTGGTGTCTCATCTGTCACCTCACGTCCAGTCGTGAGCACGGGTGCGGCCAAAACTGTATTTGACATGCAGCCTACCACGCATGTACTCACTTCTCGTTCCCTTTAGCTTTCTTTCGAAGGGTGACCTAAGCTGTCGAAAAAAGAAGTCTTCGCTGTCTGCAATCACAAACAAGTGTAGTATGAATGAATATGCCCTTCCCATTCACTGACCCCCCCCCCCCCCACACACACACACGCGCACTCACACACTCACACACACACACACACACACACACACACACACACACATACGCCGAATCCTCTCCTCCCCGCCCACCCCTGCCACCACCACAGCACTCAGCCCATGCTCTGGTGCTTCGAGAATTTAAGGCCATCCCCACCATGCTCGTGCCAAAAAAATGTAAACGCACACGCAGGAAAAAAAAAATAAAAAATAGCACACAAAATAAGAGAAAGACACACTGAAACAAATTGACGTCCTGGATGTGCCGATGAAGTGTACACCAAGAATTCCACCGCTGTATTTTCTGTTCTAGCTTTGTTCCGTTAGAAGTTTTTTAATTTTTCATTTCGGAATTCCTGATAGTAATACTTTTTTTTGGTATTACTCCTAAATCTGGATGTGTCCCTGGTGTACACACTGGTCTCGCCTAGCGACTGTATTCAGCCGCCTACCCAATGAACCAAAGCCGTTCTAGTATCCAATCTACAACTCGGAAAGTACTACTAGAATGATACTGCTACCGGTTCTAGAGGAGAGACAGCGAGGAGAAGGGCCAGCCAGCGCTAGAGGCACTCTAGAGGCACTCGCGCCCTTCTTCTAGTATTCCCTACGCCCCTACTGTCCATTCGCTCTCTTTTAGTCTCGGCTTCCGTTCCTGACCGACTCTAGATCCACACCTCCTGGAACAGAAGCAAAACGAACATTAAGTTGGCACCACCAGCAGACATGGCTACCATTCCACGCCTACCGATTCCTCCCGCCCTGCCCGCCACCACATCGTCGTGCACCCCGCGCGAGGCTAGAAGCTGCTAGAAACAGACTCCTAGATCACTTAGATCACTAGATGACATATTTGTATTTCATTACTCGCTCCGGCACACCCCGAGGGACATTCTCGTCACTCCCGGGCCATGGCTGAGGGGGAGGGAGTCGTAGGAATTCTCCAGTATTTCGCGACCGAGACGACGCGACCATCCAGTTCCAGGAATCAAACAACGGCGCGCGTGTCTCCAAACTTGCCATCATTGTTAGTATTATTGCTTGTTGAGTTTTCCGCGGAGCTCGCCAGTGGCGGATCCAGGAGCGGCTTTCGGGGGGGGGGGGCAAAGTCACGCTTTCTGCCTACTTACAGGCGGAAAAGTTACGCCGGTTGCCTACGTTTCCGGCGCCCTTTGGGCGCCTTGGGGGGGGGGGGCAATTGACCCTTTGCCCCCCCCCCCCCCTCTGGATCCGCGCTTGGAGCTCGCAAAGCTATCGTTGAGCCACCACCGCCACCTGCTGTAGCCTGATGCGACCGCCACCTGTGCCCGGCCCTCCCGACCCTCCCTACCCGGCCTGCCGTGGATTCCAATCTCCATCTGAGCCAACATCAGCACGGCACGGCACGGCACGGCACGGCACGGCACGGCACGGCACGGCACGGCACGGCACGGCACGGCACGTCACAGCACGGCACACCGACCCAACAACTAAATCGTGTTGTCGCAGATCCCACAAACATCCCCAAAATCCCGCGGAGCAGCATCTTAGCTCACTAGCAGCAGCAACCCTCCCCGGCGCCCCCGCGGGGTCCGCCCCCCCCCCCCCCCCCCCCGGGGCCCCCAGGCCAGGGGTACTTTTGCTATCGACACCGCAGAGTCGAGTCGTCAGCTCTCAAGTCGTCACCTCGTCACCTCCGACGCCGTGGCGTGGCGCGCATCGGCCGCCTTGTGCGTAGGAGGTAGAGTATCGAGGCGGCGCGCCCACCGTACACAAGCAGATCATCGCTGTTCCAACGCGCGAGGAATTCCGAGAGAGAATTCCGGGAGAGAGAGAGAGAGAGAGAGAGAGAGAGAGAGAGAGAGAGAGAGAGAGAGAGAGAGAGAGAGAGAGAGAGAGAGAGAGAGAGAGAGAGAGAGACGTTTTACCGAGAACTACTGGAGGAGAGGTGATTCCTAGGTGTTTCGCCCCCCCCCCCCCCCCCTTTTCACATTCCGCCGAATTTCTCATTCTCGTGAATCTGGAAAATTAGACACGCGCACAGCACACACGGAAGTGAAATGCGAGAGGAGTAAAACAAAAAGGAAGAAAGGAAATGGCGTATAATGTGGAACAACAGCGAGGGAGAGACGGTATTTGAACCCGGGACTGTCGCCGCTCCCCAACAGAGCCCACGACGCACCGGAGAGGAGGATGAGCGCGATGTGAAAAATGAGAGTTTAGGTGTTTCAGGTTATGGTTACGGAGCCAGCCCAGCCCAGCCTCCCCCGAGAAGCATTGCTCCTAATCAGACTCGCGGGGGCCGCGGGGGCCGGGGGGCCGCGGGGGCCCGTGTGTGTAGTGCCCCTGACCTCACGCAGGGCCCCCGGCGGCCCCACGGCGCCACGCCATACTTAGCGCGTTTTTTTCCTCCGCCGCACTTTAAATTTAAACTCTCGGCAAGCCGAGGGCGTGTGTGTGTGTGTGTGTGTGTGTGTGTGTGTGTGTGGCGGCACGGCGCCATGCAGTCCATGCGGGGAGCGCCTGCGAGGTAGGCAATCGACGCAGGGCTGCGCGGCGGGTCTGCCTACCCGGCGATGGTCAGGCGCCTCTGCCCACCCACAAGCGGAACATTTCTGCGCCTTCTGATTGGTGTGGGGACGGTCGGGGCAGCCCCTCTATCGCATTTTTCTCCTTCTTTAATGAGAAACAATTTTCCTTTTTTTTTTAAAAAAAAAAAAAGGTCAAGTAGTCCAAACTCGGGTCTTAAATGTAATGGCAAAGCCCTCCATCGCCTGTCAAGTCTACCACTCTCAGCCTTTCTATTTTAAAGTTTTCTGGCCACCCACTACATGAGTAGGTTTCTGGCGACACACTACATGAGTAATTTCGGTGTCCATAATCCCCTGCGGGCCCCCGCAGCCCCTGAGGACGTGCTCCAGGGGCGTGATCTCGGCCTCTGGGGCCTCCGCCAGGCTGCTGCCGCCACCACCTCGCGTAACGACTTTGTTCTCCATCAAAGCGCGGCACTAAAACTTATAGTTTGTTTGTGCCGCCGCTCCCGCCGCCCCCGCCGCCCCCGCTGCCGCCCCTACGCCACCGGAGGACCGGAGGCGTCGTCACAAACTTCGATCCCATTTCAAGTGGCGTAAAATCAGCGTACGCGCCGCGTTCCTCGTGACCTGTACAAAAATCGCTTTCCCCTCGACCCGGGTCCCGTGGGCGTACGCATATAGTGTATTTTTACAGTGTTTCCCCCAATTAAAATATTAATAAAAATTAAATGCGCCGTGAGGACGTCAGCGGCGACACGGCAGGGTTGGTCCCGGGGGCTGGTTGTCGGGCTCCGGGCTCCTGTCCTGGGGGCAGCCTAGCATCGACAGGAGGAAGGTCACATCATTACTCCCCTTTTTCTAATCGTTGAAAAAAGAAACTGCAACTGAACTATTTTTTTTTTAAATATTGGTTTTGTGTGTGTGTGTGTGTGTGTGTGTGTGTGTGTGTGTGCATCATTAGAGCAATCGGGGGTCTTTGCTTTCCGCGATCATGCGAGCATCAAACAGCATGTGTATATGTATATAGACAGTCGGGAGTAATTGACATGACATTTGTGTACTTAGACTCTTTATCAGCACGCTCTATGTGCGCTAATTAATGCCCTGTCCGTGACACCGTTGTTGACAATCCCTGGCCGTGTGGACACCTGCTCCCCCGTGCATTGTAACGAGGGGTAATGGCAGACGAGGGGAGGTGCTGTGCTGCCCGGGCCGGAGCGACGCGTGGGGCAGGGGTTTACAAGTACGAATAAGAACATCATGAAGCAGCGACTGTTTAGTTTATGCGCACACTTTGTGGTCAGTATGGAAGCGGGCCCCTCGAGATCCGGTACTTGAACCCGCGCTCGACCTCCAGCTCAGCGACCGTCGTGGGTTCGAGTACCCGGCTCTGGCGGGGCGGGTCTCGGTGACGGGACTCACGTTTTGCTGCCGCCGCGTTGGCGGTGCTGGCGGTGCCCGTCCACAGCATCCCCAGGAGCGCTAGCACCGTCGCCGTCCTCGCCGAGACCCTCATCCTGCAGTGGTCTCTGTCGCACTCGCTCCCCGACGCGCGCGCTGTCTCGCTCGCTCTCACGTGCACATCCGACGCGGGCTCCGGGCCCGGACGGGGGTAGGTTTGGGGTGGGGTGGGGGTGGTGGCCGTACGGGGCGGACGCCGAGGTTGAAATGACCGAACGCAGGAAGCGGCCTCCGCTTATCATCCCTTGGAGAGCAACAGGCTGAGGGGGTGGGGGTGGGGAGGGGTGGTGCCGCCCCCTCCCCCGCGCGGTGCTGTGGCCAACCACTGGCGGCCGAGCCAGAGGGGGGGGGGGACGGAGCGAAAAGAGCGTCTCGCTTGGGCTGTGTACGAAGTACTACAATACTCTGAGGTATTATAAGTACTAAAGGTGTTATTTAGGCGGTGGGTGACGAAATCTGGGTAGCAGCGGCGGCAGCGGGGCACCTGCTGCACCTGCACCGGCACCGTGACCTGAGTGAAGATTTGACACCTGACTTCCGAATGTTGAGTTTTTTTTTTTTTAATTTTATTTTAGGTTAATAACTCAGCCTCTTCAAGTCATGATCCGCATGCACTCCAGGTAAGGGGTCGTACCCATATTACGTGACCTAATAGGGGGGGGGTCGAAGCCAAATACTACGCCCTATCTTGAATACATGGAAAGGTTAGGCTATCCACGTTACGAGGACGGGGGGGGGGGGGGCAAAAAGTGGCCCAAAATCGGTCACGCACGGTCCCTAAGTGGATACTCTTCTGAGCACGCAGCCGCCACAAGAGCCACTGCGCCCATATACTCTCTGTCTGTCTGTCTGTATGTCTGTCTGTCGGTCTGTCTGTCTCTCTCTCTGTCTGTCTGTCTGTCTGTCTGTCTGTCTGTCTGTCTGTCTGTCTGTCTGTCTGTCTGTCTCTCTCTCTCTCTCTCTCTCTCTCTCTCTCTCTCTCTCTCTCTCTCTCTCTCTCTCTCTCTCTCTCTCACCTCAGCAACTCTATACTTGACAGCTCCCGCTCCAGCTCCTCTGGTGCATTCCAGAGTGGCGGCGGCCGGGAAATCCCTCCGCCCCCCCCCCCCCCCCCCCTCCCCCGCAGGAGGCTACAAAGTTAATATAAAAAGCGCGCGCGGTGCCGGGTCAGGGGTTGGCCCGCCGCCCCCGCCGCCCCCGCCGCGTCTCCTCGCCGGTTATATACCCTGGCCGTCACCTTCCGCGGCGCTCATGTTACTTTTGTGGCCTCGGCCGCCAAATCCCCCGACCTTCCCGACATCGGGTCTTGAGACCAGAGGAGAGCGGAGGCGGGGAGGGACTAGGGTTGATGAAACATATTTCTTCGTCTCGCCCCGTCCCCGGGACGGTGCGCGGCCGGCGCCAAGGGCAGCCACGGCCACTGCGTTGCAGTCTGGGGATCGTACTTGACGAGGCTGTTTTGTAAACGGCTCCGGGTTCGAATACTGACTCCAGCTGCAAACCTTTTTGTTTTTGTTTGTGAAAAAAGCGGAAAAAAGACCGTCGTTGGTTGGACATATTTCCCCCCTAAATTTCAATGTTCACAGATGCAGCTGTTTCCCTCGTTGCTGTGAGTGTCATGGACACCAGGCGGCGCTGCCAACCCCACCGCTCAGCTCCGCCGGCTCCGGCCCGGAGCCCCGGGGCCCGGAGCCCGCAGGTCCGCTGCGCCGGATGGGTTGCCTACACTGCAGGCGCTCGGCATACGCTGCGCTGTACTGTGCTGAAGGGGCGGGACCCGGGACCCGGCGCTATTGACCACTATTGACCTAGCGGGAGGGACTGGCCAGTGGGACGCACGGCACGGACCATTGTTACTGTGCGCCGTCTCTCTCCATCGCTCACTTACTGCTCTTCACTGTCTCTCTTTCTCTCCCCTCTCAATTATGGAGGGAGCATTCCCGAGGCGGGTGACTTCGGGATGCTTCGAGATCCTGCGGGCCCTTCAGGAGGCGATAGAGTACCCAGGGCCGTCGAACCCCGGGGGGGGGGGGCTTTTCCCCCTCAACCTTCAGCCAGGTGGGGGCAGGGGGGGGGCACAGGCCCCAGCTCAAAATTCATCGCTATTGCGAGGTGATGACGACGAGACCTGCCACCACTCAGGGTAAAGTGTGCGACCGTGACTTCCACAACATTGAGGCCGATAATGTCTCAGACGGAGCAGTTCCGAGCCGGGACACACCGCCTTGTGCTGTGCACCTTGGGCACTGCCCGGCCCGTCCGAAACAGAAGACAAAGCCGGGTGTGGCGTCGGGGGCTGTTGGGGGCCGTCGGGGCACTCGGCCGGGTCGTCGCCTGCACTGTCCTCTCCCTGGATTCGCGACGCGCACGCTACAAAATAATGGCACCGTTGTGCAACAAAACGCTGCTTTAGCCGTGTTTCGCGTCGCCTGGCGCGGCCCCGGCCCGGCACAGACCGGCGTGGCGGCAGCGGCGGGGCGGGGCGGCTCCGCTGGTCTCTCTGGTCCAGCAGCGGCTCACCGCCAGCCATCGCAAATCGATGGAGAAGGCCTCCCCGCTGAGAGAGAGAGAGAGAGAGAGAGAGAGAGAGAGAGAGAGAGAGAGAGAGAGAGAGAGACAGAGACAGAGAGAGAGAGAGAGAGAAGAGAGCGACAGACAGACAGAGAGACAGACAGACAGTGAGAGAGAGAGAGAGAGAGAGAGAGAGGAGAGAGAGAGAGAGAGAGAGAGAGAGAGAGAGAGAGAGAGCGACAGACAGACAGTGAGAGAAATAGAGAGAGAGAGAGAGAGAGAGAGAGAGAGAAGAGAGAGGGAGAGAGGTCGTTGAGACGACAGCCTCCTCGCACAGCGGGATACCGCCGGGGAGGTAAGCAAACCCGCGGGGCAGCCTTGCGGTGCAGTGTTGCCTACCCCGCGCTGGTCGGGCGGAATAAATAAACCAGACAGCAATACAGGCCGACACATTGCCGTCATGCAGCGCCGTGCTTCTCACCTGGTCTCTCTCTCTCTCTCTCTCTCTCTCTCTCTCTCTCTCTCTCTCTCTCTCTCTCTCTCTCTCTCTCTCTCTCTCTCTCTCTCTCTCTCTCTCTCTCCTTTGCTTTGTGATCGCGGAGGGGACCCGTGGGAGAGAGATTTTTTTCTTTTATTTATTTTATTTAAGGTAGAAACTTACAAAAGGGCTACAAAATTCGCCCCACTGACGTAAGCCTACCGAGAGAGCGAGAGAGAGAGAGGGAGAGAGAGAGAGTATTTGAGTATTTGAGAGGGAGAGAGAGAGCGGGGCGGGGGGGGGGGCGAGGCCTTGAAGTGCGCGGATGATCGGGTGGGACGTCTGATATAGCGGCATTGCAACGTAACACGTGAGGGACACCACGCGGCCCTCCCCTCCGCCCCCCACAACACAATCGCGTTGGTTCCTGAGGGAAGCTAGGAGAGCGGGAAAAGGAGGACTTATCCGGCCGCTTACCCAATCCGCAATAGCAGACGACGCGCAACAGCAGACGACGCACGGAGCCAGACACGCGAGCGCCGGCGGGATCTCTGCTCGACTTTTGCGCCTCTTCGCCCGCGTGTTTTCGTATTGGTTCTTTATGGGGGAGAGTTGGCATATCGGTGCGGAATATCTGCGCACGGCCGTGGACTGTGATTGGCTCTGCCGATCCACCAATAGCGCCGCGCCAGGGCCGATTCTCCGCCGAGTGTTTGCTTAACGGTTTGGCAATAACAAATTAGGCAACGAGGAGCCCAGCCCAGGCGACAAGCTCGGCTCTATCGTCTATCCCCGCGCTGCCACGCCCCCGCGCTCGGGGAGGGATAAACCGGGATGTAGACGAGGATAGAAGCGTGCGATCGCTTTTGTGCTCGAAACTGGCAAATGAAGAGACGAGCCTCACGACGCCGAACCCTTCTGACGTTGCAAAAGGGCCGCCTCCTTTTCTTGCGCTGTCGCGGTGCGTTACACGAAATCGTCGCACGTCTGCGGTCAGGCCCGATAGCCGTCCTCACGAACGTGACGGGCTGTCGTTGTCTCTCTCAGCCCCGCCAGGCCCCGCCCTGAGAGAGAGAGAGAGAGAGAGAGAGAGAGAGAGAGAGAGAGAGAGAGAGAGAGAGAGAGAGAGAGAGAGAGAGTCACAGGGCTTCCTGCTATCAAAGGACGCACGAAACGCGAAGCAGCGGGTGGCACGGCAGACGACGCAGCAGACGACGCAGCAGACGACGCAGCAGACGACATAGCAGACGACAAACATGAACGAGTCGTGGGAACGGGCTGTGCTGAACATTGGTTTGAACCCTGAATGCCCCGCTATCGAACCCCAAAATGTTCAGCCCGTTCCCTCGACCCGAAATAATTTCGCCCGGACGAGTCGAGGAACGGACCGAACATTCGGGTTTCGATACACTTATTTGTCCTCTCCTTCTCGACGGTGCGAAACGCGATGGCCTCACCCTCCAATCGGTGGCGTTCGATGAGATGTGTCCATCTCTGTCATGCTGTCGCGCGCGGGCACCTGCCTGCCACCTGCCTGCCACCTGCCTGCCACGCTGCCACCTGCCTGGCCTTGATCCCAGGCCGCATATGCGCTCCGCAAATGGTCTCCAAGGAAGGCACACAATCAGACTATTTGACGGCCAATGAGGGCCAAGGAGGACTCCACAGCGAGGTGACGCAAGGCCGACGTGACACGGCAGAGGCTGCTGCATCACGTGCTGCATACAGCGCCGGCAACCGGGCCAGGAGAAATAGGGTGCTCCGGAGAAGTCCGAAACGGAAGTGAGAAAGCTGTAACGAAGAAGAAAAACGCATTCATCACAGAATGTACGGGATTCCGAACAAGCAATTTCTCATCCTTTCCGTCTAGGCCCCTCTTCTTCGTCACGACATCTTACTTCCGTTTCGAGCTTCCGATCGCAGTGCATTAACAGTACACTGCCACACACACACACGCACGTCAAACAACACAGACGAGGCACACATCCGTGTGTACGACATTCAGTTTTGCACGGCGACATTATTTGTTTTTACGGTTTCCGGAGATACCGCTGTTATCACGCGTCTGCATCGTAAACCGAAACGCGGACTTTATGCCCGCCACATCCTCCGGAGGAGAGCGTGTGAGAGAGAGAGAGAGAGAGAGAGAGAGAGAGAGAGAGAGAGAGAGAGAGAGAGAGAGAGAGAGAGAGAGAGAGAGAGAGAGAGAGAGAGAGAGAGAGAGAGAGAGAGAGAGAGAGAGAGAGAGAGAGAGAGAGAGAGAGAGAGAGAGAGAGAGAGAGAGAGAGAGAGAGAGAGAGAGAGGAAAAGGACAAGAAAATTAACAACAACGAAAAGCAAGGGTCGCCTTGCGTCAAGCCGTAAAAACATGCAGCAACGCATCCATCCATCCCATTTGCCTGCCTGCGCCTCCCTGCTCGGCTCGGCGGCTCTGTGCCGCTTCGTTAGTAACTTCTCCATTCCGGTGGCGCCTGTGCCGTTTCCCAATGGCAATCGCTCCGCGCTCCCGCCTCCGCCTGGTGTACCGCCACTCCGCCCCCGGCCCCCGGCCCCCGGCAGACCCCACGGGCCCGGCGGAACACAACGGCTGAAATCGTGTTCGGGTACCGGGGCCCGTCGGGAACCTTGACCCGGGCCGAGGGTCGGTCGGGCGGCCCGCCGATGTCGATGAAGCCCCCGTCAGGGCGAGTAACAGACGGACACATCAGATGCCAGTTCCAGGTGCGGGGCGGGGAGGTACGGAGAGTCGGAAAGCGGTGACAAAAAAAAAAAAAAGGGAAAAAAATCGAAACATAAATACAGCAACTTTTTTCCTGAAACACAGAAACGCGTGCTTGCATAAAGGGTGGGTCCGCGGGCGTGACATTCCAATTTCCCGCCGACAGAAGTGAGGAACAATGGCAGCCGACAGGGGCACGCGCGCGCGTCCGTTCGAAAACGGGGTATAAAATGGCGCGCTTTCTGACGCCACACCGCCGGCGGGGTCGGTTCAATTACTTGGCGGTTCGGAACCGGGGGCATGGCACAGCCGCGGTTCTAGAGGGCCGTGAGCTGCAGGGGCAGGAAGGGCGCGGTGCCATGTGATCTGCGCCGCCCAGCTCCAGCCCGCTGCCCTTGCCCGGCCCGTGCTAATTGTCACAGCCTCTCTGGGACAGGGCCATAATCACTTCCCCCCCCCCCCCTCCCTCCCCCTGGGCCACGACAGTGTCCTCAGGCCCTTGACATAATTAAATTTATATTCGCACCCCGCCCACGACCCTCATGACGGACAACACTTCGCTACCCGTGTGTTGCAGCCGGATCAGGAACCTACCCTCCCCCCCCTCTCTCCCTCCGTCCCCGGATGCTGGTGAGGTCGTTGTCGGAGGCCAGCGGGGCCGCGTCTCCGGCGACGTCTGAATTAGGAATGAATCGCCCCGCCATTAATAATGCAAAACCGGGAGAAATGAACTAAGAGCGTTTCTTGCATCTCGGAAGCGCGGCATGGTCACCCCCTGTCCAGTCCAGGCGTCGCGGGTTCGAGTATCGGCTGGGAGTACTTGATGTCGCGGGTTCGAGTACCAGCTGTGGAGTACTTGATGTCGCGGGTTCGGGTTCGAGTACTGTGGAGTACTTAATGTCGCGGGTTCGGGTTCGAGTACCGGCTGTGGAGTACTTGATGTCCCGGGTTCGGGTACGAGCTGTGGAGTGGAGCGTAGTTGATGTCGCAGGTTTGAGTACCGGCTGTGGAGTACTTGGTGTCGCGGGTTCGAGTACCGGCCAGGCCTTGGGGCCGCTGCGGCCGGCCCAGCGGCAGCAGGACCCTGAAGCCCTGTCCACGGCTGAGTTGGCAGCAGCGCGGCACCGCGGTGGTAATCGTGGTGGTGGCAAGACTGTTGCGGACCAATGCGACCGCAGCCACCGCCGCACCGGCCTGGACCAGGCGGACGTCCAGGGGAGGCCACAGTGATCACTACCAAATAAACAAATTAGTAAAAACAAGTTCGCCGATTTGAACCACTGGACTATTTCGCTGAGTGGGGGCCATTTTGGAGGCGTCGATTGAGGGTCCGGTGGGGATTTGGGGAGACGGACGAACTGGGGTGTGAGTGAGTGGGGAGATAGACCGTCGTGCATCACCGCCTTGTGGATCCACGCTTGCTGCAGTCAGCCCGCGGGGGTGCGGACGGAAAGGTCAGCCCGCACGCGGCCCGGCCGGCCTTAACTGAACAGGGTTCGGGCTGAGTTACGCACTAAGCGCGGCGCGGGGTGGGTACGCATCTGAACGGACCTCACGCCCTCCTGTGGGGTCCTGGTGCTGCTGCGGCCCTGGACGAGGGTCCCGGAGGAAATCAGGGACACCGCCACTCAGCGGGCGGCGTGCCTGTAATGCCGACCACCTACGTGGGAGAGGGCGAATAACAAAGCACCCGCTTATTCGCAGGGCGTCTGCCCCCGGGTTACACGCACGAGACTGCTGCATCATGTCCACACGGCCCCGTCGATGCCCGCGGTCGGTAGCCTTCGGCCGCGAGCAGCCCTCCACGGGCTCATTATGTGCGCACACACACACGCACGCACGCACGCACACACACACACACCAACACACACACACACACAATCACAGAGAGTGCACTTACCCCAGCCACCAGCGCTGACCACCCCGTTGGCCGTGCAGATGGTCATGGGCTGACCCCGCCCGAGGTCTACAGAACACAGAGACAGGAGAGAGAGAGAGAGAGAGAGAGAGAGAGAGAGAGAGAGAGAGAGAGAGAGAGAGAGAGAGAGAGAGAGAGAGAGAGAGAGAGAGAGAGAGAGAGAGAGAGAGAGAGAGAGAGAGAGAGAGAGAGAGAGAGAGAGAGAGAGACAAGGGCGTGATGCGGCGTTTTGGGCGCGTTCCCGAGCTTGTGCCACGTAACGGAGGCGTGCGGTGGGCGGGGCCCCGGGGGCCCCGGGGGCTCCGCGGGGGGGGCGGCAGAAGGCCGTAACTCACCAGGGGACCCCCAGCAGACACACGGCGGCCTGCGGTCGCAGCGGTGCCGGCGGTATTGACATTGAGATGCCCGCTCTTCCGACCGATATTCACAATGTACTTATTGCGGAGCAAAACAGGGAAAAAAAAGGGAGGAAAAGCTAACATTTGAACGCTTTTTTTTTTCCGGCAACAATTACGAAACCCCATACGGCCTTTTTCCCTGCATTGTCATCGTCCTTCCCCCGGGGGGCTGCCGATGGCTGCCGATGACTCGGGTGTCCCCAGGGGTCGCCAAGGTGAGACGAAGGTCAGCCGCACAGGCCGCGGTAATTAAAGACATCAGTCATGTCGGCGCTGCTCGCTGCACCACGTGGAGCGCCCGTCAGGGTAGGCCGACCCGCACGACAGGCGTGCGGGCTCGGGTCCGGTGCTGCCTACCCAGCAGGCGCGCCCCGTGCTGGCTCCTGCCGGTCCTGCTGGAGGCTTTCATACTCTTCGGTGCAGTGAAAGTGCACGCGAACAACAGGAGACCGCCGAGCGGCAGTTTGCCGGGGAGATCTTGACCTCTGAATATATAATAAATATATATATATATGTGTGTGTGTGTGTGTGTGTGTGTGTGTGTGTGTGTGTGCGCGCGCGCTCTCGGGCGTAAGTTACTGTGACGCTTGTCAACCTTTGGAAAAAGAGAGGGAGGTAGTGAGGGGGGAGGGGGGTATGCCATCATGCCGTGCCCAGGCTCCGGAACCTTTCTGGACTGCTCACGGCTCCAGCGCCAGCCAGACGCACTCTCTGAGCCTCCCGTCCGGAGTCTGTCCAGCATGTCTTGTCTGCCTGCCTGTCTGTCTGCCTGTCTGTCTGTCTGCCCCCGGCGGCGTCTTTCCCAACCCCTCCAGAGACAAGAACAATCGTATTTGCCCCACTTGATCTCAAATCGACCGAATCTCGCCCAGTTTCGCGTCCCCCGGTTGTGGTTTCGGATTGGCTCGCTTCGTTACGAGGCGCTAATTGGTCCGGCCAGTCCGAGGCCAGCATTCGGCCGCAGTGCGCGGGGCGCGGGGCAGCGCTAGAGTCCCCTCAAAGTGCTTGCTCACTGCAAATACCGTCGTGCGCGGCGTTATTTACAGTTTGCATTCGCCAAAGTCCCACGCAGGCTCCCATGGGTGACGTACATGGACTTCCATATAGTTTTTATGCAACTTCAATAAACCCAGAACCTGAAATCAAGATCGTATTTAAAAAAAAAATTAAATTGAAAGAGGCCGCAGCCGTAGGTCCTAAATATTTTTTCGGTAATGCCACTCCACCTGCAATAATAATAATTGACAGACAATTTTATCTCGAAATTTCCGACATTTCGGACGCTGACAGGTGTGTGACATTTCGTCCGAACTTCATATCTTATCAATATGTAAATGCGCCCTGGCGCCCTTCCTGTTCCGTGTGAATCGCGTCCTGGTTCCGTTTTATCCTCTTCACATATACGCGCGCGCGCGCGCGCGTGTGTGTGTGTGTGTGTGTGTACCGGCACATATGTGGGCGCGCTGTCCAAACTCTGGGGGGAGGGGCACAGGCAGACAGACAGAGCACGAGCGACGCATGCGGAGCGAGGAGAGAGAGAGAGAGAGAGAGAGAGAGAGAGAGAGAGAGAGAGAGAGAGAGAGAGAGAGAGAGAGAGAGAGAGAGAGAGAGAGAGAGAGAGAGAGAGAGAGAGAGACAGAGAGAGAGACAGCGGGCATGTGGGCGCATGATGTCGCGAGATGTACTTACTTATCCGAAGCGTGTCCCGTGCCACTTTTGGCCGGGTTGCGCCGTGCGGGCGGAGCGTGTCCGAGGAGGGGGGCGGGGGGGGGGGGGGGGGGGGGTAGGGTTGCTGCGCGGCGACACTTGAGGTAGGCCCGGGCCGGGCTTCCGACTCTGCTGGCTCCGCTGGCTCCACCACCACCACCACCACCGCCACGGCAGCGCTTCCTAGTTCCTTGCCTTGTCTCGGTGTCACAGTCCAAGTGTCTGTCCGGTCTGTGCGAATGTGGCGCGTGTGTTCTTGGGGGAGGGGGGGGGGGGGTGCGAAGTTGCGAAAAGCAGAGGGCTAATGCTTGCGGCGCGGATGTGACATACCGTGCCTCTGGAGAAGAGCGGAACTCTGGGATGCTCTGTTCCTCCCCCCCCCCTCTTCCGGACCTAGACCTAGGTGACGCCTGTTGGTAACTGGGTTCGAGTACCAGCCGTGGAGTTTTTTGTTTAATTTTTGTTTATTTTTTGCCGTGCTCGGAAGTCTTAACAGGAGAGGACTCCCTTAAGGTATCTGACGAATTAATGTTTCTGTTTTGCGTGGCCGCTCCCAGAGAGCACAGAGCGAACGGCTGACAGAAGTGCCGCGCCGCCGGGTCGGCCTGCGTTGCGTCGAGTCGCGGCGGGCGGAAGGGAGGATGTCGATGGTTTGGCCGCGAGGCGAGCGGCGAGCGGCGGCAACCTCAGCGTTGCCTCAGCCCTCAGTCAGCCTCGGCTTAGTGCCGCATCGCAGAGAGAGAGAGAGAGAGAGAGAGAGAGAGAGAGAGAGAGAGAGAGAGAGAGAGAGAGAGAGAGAGAGAGAGAGAGAGAGAGAGAGAGAGAGAGAGAGAGAGAGAGAGAGAGAGAGAGAGAGAGAGAGAGAGAGAGAGAGAGAGAGACAGAGACAGAGACAGAGAGAGAGAGAGAGAGAGAGAGAGAGAGACAGAGAGAGAGAGAGAGAGAGATTTAGATTTAGATTTATTTATTTATTTATTTCAGGATTGCGTACATAGATCTATGAAGATCCCTTTCGCACACAATCCACTCTCATCTCAAACTCCAACAGAATTAGATTTGCAATTTACAACGACATATTAGAATATTAACAGTATTAAAAGTAATATTAAGCAGTAATTCATTTTATAGGATATATAATAAACAATCAAGCTGTGAAAAACAGTAATTCAGTATGTTGCCATAAGTTTGTCGTGCATTATTTGTTTGAATCTGAAGTCACTCACTATTGTACATTTCATACTGATTGTATAATTTACAAGCCTCGATTTTGAAAGAGTTAGCACACTTAACTGTTCTATGTATAGAGAGACAGAGAAGCCAAGGCCCTGCTCGTGGTCGACTCGGCTTGGTCATCTCTCGGCCACCCTGACAGACCCTGACGCCGAACTGGCACAGTTTTCTGACAGAGTTCACTCCTGGCACCCTGGCACTACTGGCCCCTGTCCGTGTGTTCCGCCCCCGCTGTCGCACACAACGTGGTGGTAACACTGCCAAGAGTTTGGTAGGGCCGGGCTGCTGCTGCAGCAGCAGCAGTGCTGCCAACCCCACGATGATGTCGGCGAGGCAGTGGGGGTCACCGGTCAGTGAGCAGCGAGTGCGGCGAGACAACTCAGCAGACGCCGACCTGACCCGGGCTGATCTGACCCGCGGCACATCAAAAGTAAAAATACTAATCACAGCGGCGCGGCGTTGTGGCCGCTCAATCCTCAGCCATATGCGCTATGAGGGCTGCTGTCTATCCCACCTTACCGCTGTTGGTGTGGGCGTGGCGGGAGTTGAGAGTAAAATTTGTTAATAGCGAAAGGTTGTTAAGTTAATAAAATTTAAAAGCTGTTCCAAGCTGAAAGTATAAAGTTGTTGATATTTAAAATTTTATGTGCAATGATTTGGAAGGCTGTTCAGTGCTTGTTAAATTTTAATGCTAGGTTCTGGGAAGAGGGCTTTGAAGCCCACCCCAGCCAGGACTGAACTGTCAAAACGATATCAACTAATGTCGATTCGATATCGACAAATTCAATGAAATCGATGTAATCCACTGTCGATTCGATATCGAAATGGTATCGGAATACGATTTCCTTTGTCGATTCGACAAATAATCGATGAAAAAAATCGAGCTTCGACAAAAGTTTGACACCTCGGCAGTCTATTCCTGGCCGCGGTACGTGCACAGATTTGCGTGCTATGTTGTTAGCGAACAGCACGAAGCGGTTCGGTGCTTCTGAACTGTTAAACCGGATAACTATATGCCAAGTGCTGGCACGTGTTGTTGTTTTTTTTTTTTTTTTTAAATCGAGATCGATTTCGAGAGCATTTCCGAGGAGGCTCGTCCCTCCCGGCCCCGCGGCGCTGTCGCAGCTTTTACCTCATTTCTTGGCTAGGCGCGCTCCTCGTAGTATCTCGTATTTTAGCGCGGAATTAAACCGGGGGCACTTAGGCCGGCGCTGCCCGTGCCGGTGCCGGGCCGGGCGTTAAGTGAAGTGGTCGGACTGCGGGCGCCCCGGCTGCGCCTTCCTCTTGATAACTGCCACACCCGACTGGAACTGAACTGACGGGGAAATGCGGCAGAAACTGTGGAGCTGCTCAGCCTCGCCCCTCCCTTCTCCTGCTTCCTCATGACCGACGCATTAAAAAAGTAAATTTTAATTGTTTTTTTTTTTTTTTTTTTTCTCCCAAAAATATGATGATTATGACTATCTTGTCCCCGTTTCGTCACCTGCGCCGTGCGGTACCCCCGGTAGAGCCACATCTCATCCGAACGTCACCGCCTTGCGTGCTGTGCGGCCCCCGCTGCCCCCGGCGGCCCCCGCTGCCCCCGGCGGCCCCCCCACGCCGGCTGGGGAGCGGTGGGGCGCGGCCGGCTCTGCGCTCGGCGGGGGGCAGCGGGGGCCGCCGACGATCCCCCCTTTGGGGTAGCTGCGGGCTCCGCAGCAGCCGGGGCGCCGGGCTGGAGCGGCCGCCGCCGGTAGGGGGGCCCGGCAGGTAGGGCTGACGGGGGCCTCGGAGCCCCCGGGGGCCGCGGGGGCCTCGGCTCGAGTGCTCTCGGTCAGTGTCATCGCCGACGGCGGCCCGCCCGGACCTCCAGTCCCGCGCACACCGACACCATACCGCGAGAGGTGCTCACCCGGCCCACGCTGGCCTTCGATACGATCGATCCTACCGTTCGATACCGTCCTCCACTTATCGACGCGAGCATCACTCGCTCGACTGTGCGGTTTTCTCGATCGGAACCGTTTCTTTACGCGCTGGAAATGTGTGATCTGATGTATCGAGGGCCAGCAGAGGTGATGTGACGCCGTCGTCTTGTGCAGGTGGAGTGTGGAGTGTCAGCCTAGTGTCACCACCGGGGAGAACAGCGGGCCAGCGTGTCGCCGCTTAAGGAATACGCCATCTCACCTGCCCGTCAACACCCTCAAGAGGAAACCCGACCGGACAACGATGAGGCCGAGTGCGTCGGGCGGGCCGCATCCCCACTCCCGCCTGTCCTTCTGCTGATCTGCAACCCCCTGCGGCCGGCCTCGTCCGCCACCCCGAGCCCGCCGTCACCACCAGGATCCTGAGAGACAGCCCCCGATGACGACCCCCACGGACAGCCCCGGACTGTGAGGCCGCCGTCGTGGAGGTCCGCGATGGCGGGAGGCTCCGTCCCCGGGAGACTTGGACGGCGGGCGGCACGGGAACTCCGGCGGGGCCCCGGCGCCGGGGCCGGGCGCTCCTAGACGTCCTAGACACCGCCTCACCTCCGCGTTACCCAACTTCCTCGTCATTGTGGATCGGCGTCGCGTCCCCGAGACGTCCCCGTCCGGGCCGTCCGGCGGCGTGCGCGGCAGCGTGAACGCCCCCGCGCGGGGGATGCGGCCGCCCCCCGCCGCCCCCGCCACCCGCCGCCCCCGGCGCGGCGCAGCGGCCGCAGCGGCCCGGCTCTGGGCGGCGGGGGCGGCGGGGGCCGCCGTGCTGCTCCTGGCGCTGGCAGCCGACGCGGACCACCTCGCGGACACGCACGGTAAGCAGACGCCAACGCCATGCCTATCTGCAGCGCCATCGGCGTGATGACGGCACACTACGGCACAGCGCTGCCCTGCTCTCCAGACCAGACCGTCACGGAGGGACCGAAACCACCCGGACTGGAGTAGGCGGCGGTGACCGGCGTCGACAACAACAACAACAACAACAACAACAACAACAACAACAAAAACACACACGCGCATTAATAGCACCACCTCTGACTTGGAAAATTAGGGTCCTCCTTTGTGGCGAGGACCAGGACTGTTTGTGCAGCTGCAGTCTGCAGTGAGACCAGACGTTGCAGCAAAGCCGGCGGGAAACACGGTCGGTGCGCGATGGCCACGGAGATACAGAAGGGACCCTGCAGACTCGATCATTTGCATATTCCTGTTATCTCCGGAATACATACAGTACGCACTGATGGTGTCCCCGCATATTCTAAGGAGGAGGAGGAAGGGGGGGAGGGGTGTGTGGGCGTCGGCCGGGACGGCACGCCGGACCCAGCTCGGGTTGTCACTGTCACTCACGCACCGCGCGGCTAGCCGCGGGTCATAAACCTCCGCTGCGATCGGTTCTCCGCCTGACTGCACGGACTGACTCGGGGCGCAACGCCCGCTTGCGAGTGTTTGTCAAGCGCCATGAGAGTCACCTCGCATCAAACACGCAAACGAGATGACTGGCCAGCTTTACCTTTCCGCAGAAAGAGAGGCGGGGATGGGCGGGGACCAAAACACGAATCGCGCGGGATCCTCGGCTGCAGTAGCACTGTCAGAGCAATTTCTCATATCTCAAGGGGTGTAATAACGTCTCGACCTTGGGCGCGCAGCAGGCAGCAGGGTCGGACGCATTGCGGTTCAGACCCACACAACTGCATATCTGGCGTCGAATCTTGTCGAGATAGGTGCGCAGCAGCTCAGCCAGACACGCCTGCGCGCACACACGCACGCACGCGGTGCCAGGAGCAGTTGTTGCACTTGCACCGGGCTAGAGCTCGCCATCCGCCGCGTCCGAGGGACGGCACTCAACGCCGTGCACTTCTCGCTTTCGTTGATGGTGATTACCGTCCAGAAAGGGGGGCGGAGGGGGGGGGGGGGGGGGGTTGCAAACCACCGGGGAAGGTCAGCCCAGCCCCAAATGCCATACCGGAGCGCCCCTGACCGCTGACCGCCGATTTACTCTCCCGCTCGTAGCGGTTAGAAGCGGATGGAAAAAGCAAAATCTGCTCTCTGGACCGTGCCAAAGATTCAGGAGGAGAGGAAGCTCAAGGGCGTGACACGTTTTAGCCGTATACCGGTTCAGAGGCGATGGAGGCGAATTTCGGATCGAAATACCGGGCTGTAGAAAATTTACTCTCGACGCGTGGCGAAGAAATTTCTGCGCGTCTCACTTTCCGGAAGTGTGTGTGTTCTTTTTTCTTCCTTTTTTTTTTTTTTTGGGGGGGGGGGGCAATGCATTGCAATGCATTCCCTTAATCTTGTTGTGTGAACATTCTAATGAATGGCTGTCGAATGGCAGCCAACAAGGAAGGCCTCCGAAGGCCCTGTCAGGGCAACAGTGGCAGTGCAGCCGGTGCGATGCTCATTGGCTCATCGCTCTGTGCTGCTGCTGCCGCCGCCGCCGCCGCCGCCGCCGTTGAGGCGTGTCGGTCCCGGCCCGGCCCGGCTGCTGTAGGTCAGCGGGAAATGGATTTCAGTTAACGCCCTCCCTCGCCGCCGCGGCCTACCTACCACCCCGCCGACAACAGCGACGAAACCAACCGCACTGTATAAACACTCAGCCAGCCGAGCGCGCAATGCTTGCCTACTGCTAGACCCGTCCTAGACCATCCTAGACCATGGAGCCGCACCGCCGCCGAGCTAGGCATCCACACACCGCAACATTCGACCAGATTTGATTCGCGCGTCGGCCTGGCCTGAATAGCGTGTCGTAAAAATTTTCAGCGGTGTATGTTAGTGTGTGTGTTAGTGTGTGTGTTGGTGTGTGTGTAACACACATACAGTGTGGGGTTAACTCGGCTATTGACACCTCGGACAGTAGTGTGGTTGGTGAGATGGGCCGCTGTAAATGCTTGCGTAAAGGCCTTAAGGGGGGGGGGGGGGGAGCACAGTGCACAGCCTTGGAGGTTCGGCAGAGCACAGCGGTCGGTAGCACGCCGCCGCCACCCCAGTCACACGGACAAACTGTTTGCTGCTGCTGCTACTGAAAGAGGGGGGGGGGGGATGACAAATAGCTCAGAGCGAGTATTTGAAGCCGCATTAACTGCGTTGTCTGAATCGCACAGAAGAGTTACCTGAGTACACCCAGAGAAACCTAGTCTTAGCCTTGAACAAAACAAGGTTAATAGACTTCACTCAAGGCAACAGTCTTGCAGGAAGATTAAAATCAGCTTAGATCAAAGTCAGTAACCTTGTTAAGTTCAAGACTAGAGTTTCTAAGGTCAGTCTAACCTTAATCGAAGAAAACCTTTTTCAGTGTGTAGTATACCCTGCGCCACACACACACACACACACACACACACACACACACACGCAGTGGCAGAAGAGGTGTTGCTACTGGCGCACAGACAATTAGCATGCAGCGACCCTCCCGCGTTGCTCCCGCCCCGCCCAGCCCCGCCCAGCACAGCCCCCGTACGGTATTAACCTTGAAATGGACTGCTCTCTCCGCAAGGCCCCGGCTGCACTACCGGCAAGGCCGTGTGTGTGTGTGTGTGTGTGTGTGTGTGTGTGTGTGTGTGTGTGTGTGTGCGCGCGCGTAATGTGCACGTGGACGTGAGCACTTAGAGTGAGGTAACCAACATCGCGTGCCGAACATCCCCACTTTTTAATGCTGCAAGTTTTTTTTCTCTCATTTTTTTTTTTGCTTCAACTTTTTTCCCCTCGATGTACCAGAAGTGACTGTGGATAAGACCGTTTTGTTAGGTGTATAAATACAGCGGGGGATTTGCCGCCATATGATGTGACTTTACCACCTTCCTGCATGCGTCAGGTGCATCGACCCCCCAGTCGCCCGGGACGGAAGGCCCGGGCCATACCGTGGCCGGTTTTGTTGCTGTTGTTGTTGTGTTGGTACGTGCGGTCGTGGAAGGCGGTGTTTGTTTTTTTGGCCAGAGGGCGTCGCCTCTCATCGGGCTGGTCGGTCATTCACTCTCCGGCGGAGTACAGTCTTGCTCCCAAGAATACAGCGAGGCGGGGGGAAATTTATGAAAAGTTGTCAGAAAATATATTCGCACAGCCGGTATTCGAACCCGCGGCCCTCGCGGCCGCGCGTCGTTTTACTGCCCTCACGCACGCCCTCTCGCGGAGGCAATGACCCATGGCCGATCCCCCGCTCCCCCCGCGCCGCTCTAGGTATCATTACCCAGGCAGTCTCATAGAGAGTGAAAGGTTCCCTGCCCGCTAGCATCTCGCCGACTGGGCGCGCGCTGCAGCTGCGGCAGTGGCTGTTGTCGCTGTCTCTCTCGCACCGGAACGCCGCCCAGGCCTTCGCCACGAGCGCGAGAGAGACGGGTGACCGTGAATGGGGCTGATGGACAGCTTTGCACGGTGCCTGGGTGAGACCGCCCTGTGTGTGTGTGTGTGTGTGTGTGTGTGTGTGTGTGTGTGTGTGTGTGTGTGTGTGCCGACATGTACCCGCCGGTTTGCGCGTACGCAGAGCAACACACGCCTCGCCACAATGACCCACACACTCGAATAATTGCGGAGCTCCGCGCATCAAGGCCTCAATATCATGACCCAATCCGCGCCATATGTGCCAAGCCTAGAACGTCCCAGTTCCAGCCGCCGCAGAGCAGAAATAAGAACCGCGTTCGGAAGGTTAGGGCACAACTTCCCCCCAAGCGGCAGTCGAACTGCGGTATGTAATTCCCCCCCCCTCTCAAAAAAAAACATGACATGGAAATAATAGAGGTTTCCAATGAGACTTGGAAACGGAAGTTGAAGGATAAAAACACTTTCAGACCGGTAACTCTCGAGGGCGGGCATGAGAAACTTGAATGGCGTTTTGAGTGAATTTTGAGGTTGCCTGCAAAATTTTGTCGCCGCCCTTGGGCATCAAAATTTCTCATCCTTGCTCTCCAGAGCTTCCGGACTGGGAGTGTTTTTGTTCTTCAGCTTCCGCTTCTGAGCATCGTTGGAAACCTCTATTGAAACCTTCCGGGCGAACAAAGCATCTCTGTTGGAGCGGAGAGCGCCTGGGAGGTAGGCTGTCCCGTTGCGCACGGGTGCGCGGGCACCTCGGGGTTGCCTACCCTCGGCTCTGCAGGCGCGTTCCGTATATATTGTGAACGTTCTCCGATGAATTTCGTCCACTGGTCACGTTCGTCGTTCTGTGAAAGCGGAGTGGCGGCGGCGGTGGCAGCGCCGCGGGCGCTACCGATCCCGATGAGAAAGAGAGACAAAAAGCGGCCTGTAATAAGCGGGAGTCGAACCAGCATCCGAGGGCGCGGGCGCGGCTGTGCGGTTTTCGGGGTCCCGAGTGGCATCTACACGGTTATTGCGCTCACCTCACAACCAATCCCGGTCCTTGGCATCCTCGGTGTATATACGTGTGTGTGTGTGTGTGTGGTGTGTGTGTGTGTGTGTGTGCAGTGTGTGTGTGTGTGTGTGTGTGTGTGTGTGTGTGTGTGTGTGTGTGTGTGTGTGTGTGTGTGTGTGTGTGTGTGAGTTAGGGGGAGGGGGGACTCGGGGGGACTGCTAGTAAACGCGCAGCCACGGCTGCCGCCCTCCTGTAGGCCGCGAGGTAAAAGCAGTGTTTAGCCCCAGCGTCACAGTACCGCTTTCGTTTCATCCCGAGGAAATAACCAACCAACCAGCCTGTTGCGCGCTGAGACTGACTGAGCATGCAGGCTGCGAGCCTTGGTGGGGCGGGGAGCCCCGGGGCCCAGTGCGGCGTACCAACACCCGCCAACACCGCGCTAATACCCGACGATATTATTATAACTAATTTAAAAAAATAAAAAAAGAATTTTGAGTGCGAAAATTTTTAACACCCTTGTGCTTGCCGTGCAGCCGAGGGGTGGTCGGGCGGCGTCCGGTGTCAACGGTGTCACCGTCCCGCGACAGGGCAGACGTCAACCCCTCCCCCCCCCCCTCCCTTCCCAACCCCTCCCTTCCCAACCCCCCCCCCCCCCCCCCACACCACCGCCCCTGTCGACAAACGCTTCCCACCTCCGAAGCAATCACGCCGAGTGCCGTGTATTGAAGTGACAATCAATCGGCAGGTAACCAGAACGCGCGTCTGAGTCACGAAGAGAGAGAGGGAGAGAGAGAGAGAGAGAGAGAGAGAGAGAGAGAGAGAGAGAGAGAGAGAGAGAGAGAGAGAGAGAGAGAGGGGGAGGGGGGGGGGACGTCTTCTGCTGCCGCGTGCAATGGAGACGGATCACTCAGTCGGGGTCCGCACAATCACTTACCGATGCCCCTTTCCTTTTCTTTCTCTCCCTTTGCCTGTCTGTCTGTATGTCTATCTTTCTGTCTATCTGTCTGTCTGTCTGTCTGTCTGGTTGCCATAGCAACAACAATGCATTATTGTTGCGGTCCCGCCCAGCAGAGCAGACGACGCATATCTGCTCTGACGTCACGCCCCGTCGGCTACCGTGTCGGTCCTAGCGAACGAAGGCCCCGCCTTTGCAACGCCCTTTATTAGGTTCTCACGTTATTGTTGTGCGTTACGCGCGCCGCTATGAGAAAGTCAGCGAACGCAACAACGCGCAACCCGCAAATTTTAACCACACGCAGAGAGAAAAGAAAAAAGTAAAGACAAAGACTCCTGGACCTATAAAACTGTATTTCCTCATCGGCTCATCATATGCTGAGGAGGTGGCACCGAGAACAGCAACAGCGTTAGGCGTGGATCCAAGACACGAAACACCGGCGAGTGTGTGTGTGTGTGTGTGTGTGTGTGAGAGAGAGAGAGAGAGAGAGAGAGAGAGAGAGAGAGAGAGAGAGAGAGAGAGAGAGAGAGAGAGAGAGAGAGAGAGAGAGAGAGAGAGAGAGAGAGAGAGAGAGAGAGAGAGAGAGAGAGAGAGAGAGAGAGAGAGAGAGAGAGAGAGAGAGAGAGAGAGAGAGCACCCCTGTACCAACATAGCAGGCGGGTGCCCGAAGCCGTTCATCATGGCCAGCTCTCACTGCAAGTTGGCAGACAGTTACAAAGGCTAATAGAAGCAGACCCAATAGATGCCGCGGCACCGCAGCGGACACCTCAGTTAGGGGGCGTTTCTAAACTACGTGACTAATTTTAGACCACTTTCTGACCCCCTCCCTATCGTGACCTGGCTTACCTTACCAAGCATTAAAGATAGGATCGTGACCATAGGCTGCCCCCCACCCCCCACCCCAGTCGGTCACGTAGTTTATGAACGTCCCTTTATTCTGCTCATACGTGTGGAAAATCGGGCTGAAGCTGCTGTATTTTACTGCAAGGAAGTCGCCGTCCCGGTGGCATTTCCACACTCCCACGCCAACAAACGGAACAGTTTTTTTTTCATCAATTACCCCCCCCCCCCCCCCCCCCATGAGAAAATCAGCAGCGGACACGTGACGTGACGCAATGCGCGCATCAGATTGGCTATCGAGGAAGACACTCCCCTGCTTCCTCGAATAGGAAAGCGGACCATTGTGTCTGCGAGATGTGAACCTGAACCAATGTGAACCCGGACTGCCGAAGCAGACGGTATGAGAAAGTGGTGTGCCGTGTGTGTGAGGGCACTTTGAGAGCGCGCCGGTCGGGCACACGTTTCGAGGCATCGAAAGCATCCTGTTTACCTGCGCCACGCTAATTTGCGTTGCTGCATTTTCATCAAACCCGCTAGATAGGGACGAATATAGAACGATATAGATACACAATGGCTGGGAACCGGGCCATGCCCTGCCGCTAACACTGCCGCCAGGGGGCGCTATCGCAGTGACACCGTGTGGCGGCGGTGATAAAAAGCGAAAAAACGGGGGCAGTACTCGAACCCGGGCCAGGTGGTTTTGTTTATATTTGCAAGCCGCGCAGGATGTTTTCTAGCATGCAGGCGATTGGATGAGCAGGGGGTTTGAGGGGAGGCGGGAGGGGGAGGGAAGGAGGGGGAGCAGAGGGGATGAATCGCGATATGAAAAAGAGAGCCAACCTATTGTGCCCTCCCACTGTTAATCTTCTCCTTCCCTCTCCATTATTTTGTGCGATTGGCCACTGACATCTACCTCTGACATCCACCGTTGCCGCTTATTTCTCTCCTGTGCTCCGAAAATATATCCGCCCGCTTGGCCTGCCTGATTGGTGTCGAGAAGAGGAGAGGAAGAGAGGAGGAGAGGAGGATGGGAGGAGAGGAGGAGAGGAGAGGAGGAGAGGAGAGAGGAGAGGAGGAGAGGAGCAGTCTGGTAATCAGTTGCCGGCGGGGCGGGAACTGTAAAGCCGGGTAGGCGGGGGCGGGTCTCTTCAAGTGAGTCTAATGCGACCTTCCAGCGAGACTCGACCCCGTATTCTCCCTCGTGACCTCGTAACGCGTTGACCTCCGCATGCACCTCAAGGTCACCGGAAGAAATAACACTGTTCTGAGTTGGACGTGCCGCGTCAAACTTTGAAAATGCGTTTTCTGTTTGCCAGGGTTCTCGCAGCGGAACCACTACTGGCCCCAGGACCGGCCCCGCAGCCTGCCGGGGGAGCCCCCACCCGCGCCGCCCCCCGCGGCGCCCCCGGAGTCTGTGGGGGCGGGGCCAGGACGAGGGGCCGGGGCTGCCGCCGGGGAGGCGGCGTGGAGGCCGTCAGCAACAGTGCCATACTCAAGCAACGCGTCCAGGACCACGACGGCGTTCTCGACGACCTCCAGGGCGTCCACGGCGTCCACGACGACCTCCAGGCCGTCCACGGCGTCCACGATGGTGGCGCCGACGGCGCTCGCGGCCTACCCGAACGTGGTCAAGTCCCTGAACGGCACGGAGAGCGGCCGCCAGCTCATCCCGCTGCTGCAGGACGGCGACTCCCTGACGGGGGACTACCTGCTCGGCTACAGCCACAACCCCTGGGGGGCGTCCCCTGCCTTCAGGGACGTGCTCCTCGAGCACCTGGAGACCGGGGCCGGGGCAGGGACCAGGTGAGTGAGTGGGAGTGACAGTCGTAGGGGTTCCCGGGTTCGAATACTGGGCGGTACCTCGGCAGCCGAGTGGCGAGCCATTTCCCCGCAGTAATGCGGGTCCTTTCTCATTTCCGCCGGCTGGGTAGATGTAGTGCCAAGCGCAGCAAGCGCAGCTAGCGCAGCTCACACCGCGTGGTACGTCCCAGAATAGCCGTCTACCTCTGACAGACAAGGCCCCACCCCCTCCCCCCTGTAGGGCCCGACCAGGGACGACCGTTTTCGTGGGCTACGTCAGAGGCATTCCAGACGAAAAAAGCCACCCGTTTTTCGACCCCTTCCGAATTTGATTCTTCGCGGTTTATGGGTTCCTTTCATGCATAGGTACTGCCGAAAAGCCCCTATACCAACATCCGATCACTCCTATACGATCTATAGGGGGTCGCAACCCTCCCCCCCCAAAAAAAAAAAAAAAAAAACAGCTGTTTTAGACCATTTGGGACTAGATGGGTTCTCGAAGACTGCCGACCAACAAAATTTCCCAAATGGATGTCGTCAGACCACAAAAGTACGCTCTATCGAATTCCGTTCCGTAAAAGGGTCTACGGTTCATGGTTTGGGCACTAAAGCCACGCAAACTTTCACCAAATTGAACATTTTAGTTATTTTTTTTTTTTTTTAAAATCCCTTAGTAGGGGTTTTTCGGCAGTCCCCATGTATGAAAGGAACCCATAAACCGCGTGGGATCAAATTCGGAAGGGGTCGAAAAACGGGTGGCTTTTTTCGTCTGGAATGCCTCTCACGAAACGCCCTTTCTCCCGCGAACATCGCTCTGTTGGCGGGAAGCGAGCGGGTTCAGTGAATGTCTCGGCAGGTGTGTGTGTGTGTGTGTGTGTGTGTGTGTGTGTGTGTGCTTGTGTGGGTGTGCGCCCCCACCCCCCTCCCCCTCCCTCCCCTGGTGGTTTTAAGGTCGGCTGCCGGAGTTACACGAACCTTCGTTCTATTCCAGATCCATAAATTGGCGTATTCGTCCCCCTCCCCACGAACGTTGTGGCAAAGGGGAGGGGGGTAACTCACCTCTCTGCGTCGCAGCCCCGTGTTGCGTAATCGCCATGTAACCCCGCGTGGCGTACGTGGTTCACTCACTCGCTACCAGAGGGCGCAGCTGTGCCGGCTAAGGGGCTGCGGGCCACTGCGGACCTGCGAACCCGCCCGGGGCAGGGCAGGGCGCCGTTCAAATTGAGTCCGCCGGTGAACATCGCCCCGTCGCCGTCCCCGCCGAGTCCCGGTCCTTGCTCCAGGATTACCGGGAGAGGGCGGAGGGCGGGGGCTGTGCGGGGACGGCAGCGCCACACACACACACACACACACACACACACACACATGAGGACGGCAGTTCTGATTTGCCGCGGCGAATCGAATCATAGCACACGCGCGGTCCGGACGGACGTCACTTGGCCTTGCAGGGCGAAATTTCTGCTCGTGTTTTCCCGCCCCGGGGCCGGTAGGCCGGCAGGCCGGCAGGGAGGGGCGCCGACGGCCACGACCCCGGCCGGGGACTCTGGGACCCGACCTGTGGCCTCCGGCCTCTGAGATGGAACGTCAACACTTAGGGAGACATCGCTGAGGGGTCCGGGACCTGGACCTGGGATCTCAGTCCGACCCGACCCCGATCCCGTTGGACGTCCCGGTTCCGCCGGATTAACTTTTAACTCTGTGTTTCGGTTTGCAGCGCTGCTGCGCCGACCCAGCAGAGTGAGCCGGCGCGGCGGGGGCAGCGGGGGCAGCGGGGGCAGCGGGGGCAGCGGGGGCAGCGGGGCCGCCGGTCCGTGCTGCACCTCTACAACATGCTGGTGTGCGCCACGGGCTGCAACCCCATGGCCTTCAAGGGCTACGGCTGCTACTGCGGCTTCCTGGGCTCCGGCTACACCGTGGACGGCATCGACAGGTAAGCCAACGCACCAATAAAAAAATAAAAATACGAAAAAAAAAATGGAAAAAAGACGGAGCCACTGGGGATGCCAGGCGTCAGTCATCTGCAGTAAGTTATGCACGCTGCCTCCCTCCCCCCCCCCCTCCACTTTACATTACATTTGAAATGATGGCCTTTGTCTTTAAAATGAAAAATTTGCGTCGGCGTAACGCGTCCTTGAATCCAGAGGCTGGTTCACAAAATTACAAACCTGAGCAAACCTGAGACGGGTAATAAGAAGAATGTAAAAATGTAAGGCTGGGCGGGCTGAAGCGTTTCCGTCCGTGCTGGCCGCTGCCCCGGCGGCGTCCGCAGGGGCCGAGGACGGAAGCCCTCCCTCCCCCCTCCCCTTCCCGCCCCAGGGAACCCGCAGCCCCCCTAGAGGCGAGAGGAGTCCGACACGCCAGCGCCAGGCAACAGCGCGAAAACTAGCCGAGAGGGATGCAAAGTGAGATAACGAGGATGGGGAGAGAATGAGAGAGAGAGAGAGAGAGAGAGAGAGAGAGAGAGAGAGAGAGAGAGAGAGAGAGAGAGAGAGAGAGAGAGAGAGAGAGAGAGAGAGAGGGGGGGGGAGGTCAAGTGTCGGCCTCGCCTCCCCGCGCCGAAGTCGTCGGCCACCGCCGCCCACCAATTTCTCATACTGGCGCGAGGGGTGCGCGGCGCTTAATAGGGCCTTAGGGCCCCTTGCAGTCCAGCTCATTGACGCCGGGGGCCAGGGGCAGCCGGGGGCAGCGGGGGTCAGCCAGCCCACCTGGTCTGCGTGTGTGCGGTGTTGAGGTCCCAGGCCTACGGCCAGAGGTCCCGCGTCTATTTTGCTAACGCCAGAGGTTTAGGGAGAGACAGGGGGAGGGAGAGAGAGAGAGAGAGAGAGAGAGAGAGAGAGAGAGAGAGAGAGAGAGAGAGAGAGAGAGAGAGAGAGAGAGAGAGAGAGAGAGAGAGAGAGAGAGAGAGAGAGAGAGAGAGACGACCCCGTCTCCGTGGACGGACGGCGCTCGAGCGCGGGGTGTCGGCAGGGATGTTCGTGGGTCCGCTCGCTGGGGCGTTACCGTGCCCGGTGGCCGTCCCGGGGAGACGTCTTTCTTCCTTCCCTTCCACGAAGGAAAGGAGTCGAGTCGAGTTGCGATGACCTTTCCGTTGTCTGTGGGTTGGTCGGTGGGGCCGCTGCTGCCGCTGCTGCTGCTGCTGCTGCTGCTGCTGCTGCTGCTGCTGCTGCGCCGCTGCCGCCGCTGCGGCCGCTGCCGCCGCTGCCGCTGCCGCTGCCGCTGCTGCTGCCGCTCCCCGGCTCACGTCCAGCGGCGGCACCGCCATGGAGCCACGGGCTTGATTGTGTGCGCGTGGGCGGGGTCCGCCGACAGACCGCCGGGCCGCCGGGAGCCCCGCCCTCCCCGCCCGGACAGCATGTAAATGGAACCAGGAGCGCCAACACAAACAACTGATTCCCCACAGAGATGCTCTTTTCTTTCGCCCCAATCATAATTTTTTTCCGCAACGTTTTGTGGTGTTGTGGGGTGTATATTTTAATTGTTTCATCCTCTCGCTGTGGTGTGGGATGAAAGGCACGCCCAACCCGAGCCGCAGTATTCGAAGCCGCGACGCCAGCAGCGCGAGCCCACGCTGAAGCCGCGGGTTCGAATACTGCACGTCCTCTCGGCTCGCAGACAGCCCCCCGGCCCCCCGCGAACCGGAGCCGCTGCCAAAAAGGAGCCGCCGTTAGCAATTTGCTTATCTCCGTTATCTCTTTGCCGCGGCCTTCACCCCGCGTCCTCCTGGCACGGCTAGATGCGGTCCTAATGAGCTGACCTCGGGAGGTCGTGGGTTCGAATCCAGCTGGTATGGTGGATGCGGATAATTTATTATTATTATATATTGTTTTTTTTTTTTTTTTTTTTTTTGGGGGGGGGGTATTTAGAGAAGTAAGTTGGTTAAAGCAAGGGTTTCGGGATCGAAAAGAGGAGGCCTGCACCTCGCTCGGAGGATACGCCTGTTGAGGGCTACTTGTTGGTGCTATGCTGCAGGCGGCTTGTGGGGGACCACGGGGGACTCGGCACGCCAAGTTTTAATTTCGCAACAACAAAGAGTATTTAGTTAGAAAGAGAGCAGAGCGCTCGCGGGCCCGGGTCGTGAAGCGAGCTTAATCACAAAGTCAGCAGGAAATGAGAACAAGGGGAGGGGGAGGGGAAGAGCGGGGGCGGGGAAAGAGTGGGGGAGGGGGTGCAGAAAGACGGGCGGATGACGTACAAGTGGCCAGCGCCTGCAGAGCGCGGGGTAGGCAGTCCCGCCAAGCAGCCGTGCGTTGGTTTGCCTACCCTCCAGGCGGCCCGCGCCCTACGACCGTGGGGTAGGCAGTCCCGCCGAGCAGCCGTGCGTTGGTTTGCCTACCCTCCAGGCGTGATTGCTCCCTGTTGCAGGTGTTGCAAGATGCATGACTGGTGCTACGACACGGCCAGGTGCCCCATGTTCCTGGAATACTTCGTCCCCTACCTATGGAAGTGCTACCGCGGTCGACCGCTATGTGGTGAGATGACAACTCGACATTTATTTTTATTTTTAAGAGGACGTTCAGAAAGTACGTGATGCCATCCCGTGGCCGGAAAGCTCAAGTGTCTTCCGGAATGATTTTGGTGACTGAATGTCACCGACCAAATTATTTTTTATTTTTGTTGCAGCGACGAACAGCGGGGGCTCCGCCTGTTCGCAGCGGCTCTGTGAGTGTGACCGACGCCTGGCCGAGTGCCTCCGGAACTACCCCTGCCCCCGGCGGAAGGCCGTCTGCACCTCTTCGCCCTGGCGGCTGCTGCAGAACCTCTTCATGCTGTGATAAGAGTCATCGCCGAACTGCCAAAACTGCTCGGCTGCGGTGCGAACATGAGACTGTCGCAAAATCGGTTCGGCAGCTGCGGGTATTTTTTTTAAAACAAAGGTACTAAAGTACCCGACTTGGGTATTAAAGTGAACTGTCTAATTAACCGAGGATAACTGCTTGTATTGAAGATTTCTGCCGTGACAGAGGACTATGCTGCTGACTGTGCCACAAGGCTGGGAACTTGGACTCGCGTTAGTGCACTTTCCCATCCGAAACTGAATGTACGTTCAAGAGGCTGTCGAGCTTTACGTTTTTGTTGTTGTTGTTGTTTTTGCTCGTGGAGACGATATCGTCTGTGTATGTTACCTTATGTTCTAGTGAGCCCCGGTATGTTACCGAAATAAAGAATGTTACCGAACTTACGTTTTCTCTTGCTCGATGCAGCAAACGTGAATAGAATTTTACATTGTAAATTTAAAGAGTTATTTTTTTTTATTGTGTTCTCGCGATGGGTGCCCATCGATGGTGCTACACTGATATTTAGAACTAACAAAATAGTACAAACATTGTAAAGTTGTCAATAAAAATGTCATAATTTTTTTTTTTGCCTATTGACTGTGCTGCCATACCTTTCACCCCGAGAAGCGCGTTCACGTTTGAACGTTTGAACATTTGAACCAGAACCGTATGGCGCGCTGGACGAGCCCACCTTTTAACGCGCGAGAAATCACAGAACGGAATTGAAAAGGAAAGCCCGAGTTTGGCTTTCGTGCATTCCATTCCGATTCCGCGTCTGGGAGCACCCAATGTCACGGATTTCTCGTTGTCATTTCTTCATGTCATGCGTAGTATTGTTGAGGTTTTGGGCGTTTTGGGTGTTCCCCCACTGGGCTCAACAGTAACAAACAAGATGGTGGTCTCAGCAGACATGGATGAACCCGGACGGGAAGATGAAAATACCGAATTTGTGGGCCTGGGCTGTGCCCTGGAGCTGTTTTCTGAATTGGATGACGTGCTGGGTATGATAGATCAGCTGAAAACTATCTACACCATCAAGAAGGCCACCGAGTGTGCGTACGAGAAGTTCCGGTGTGTGTTGACACTGTACCAGGAACAGCCCCATCTCCTGGACCCACACTTGGAGGCGATTCTGGAGAGGATCATCCTGATCGTCAGAAGCAAGGACGAGCCGCTCGAGCTCAAGCATGAGGCTTTCAAGTACTTGCACGTCGTGGTCAAGGTACGCGGCTACAAGGTCGTGGTTCGCCATCTGCCGCATGAGGTGAGTTGACAGTTGTTGTCATTTTATTTGAGGTTATGTTTTCGCAGTGTCACAACATTTCCCCCTGTGACATCTCTGCAGGTATTGTTTAGCATTTAAATGGTGCGGTGAAATTTTTAGTGAGACTGTTCGAGAAGAGTGCTTGTCTCTTCTGACTAAGCTGACGGCGAGCAATAGGTTCTGTTTGTGTCTTCCCGTGCTGCGGACCAGCTGTCACATTTATCTGTATTATTTGTTTAAATTGCTTTCTAAATGCAACAGAATTATCTTGTGGTATTAGTACTTCTTGAAATATTACAGTTAGTGCATGGGGATCTATATAATATTTTTAGTCAGGTACAAAAAAAATACATGTTGATTGGAGGTCCATTCTTTCTTTTCTTTTTGTAGGTTTCTGATTTGGAACCAGTTTTGGCAATGCTGGAGAGGCAAAATTCTGAAAGTACAGACACTTGGGAAACAAGATACGCTCTCCTCTTATGGTTATCAATTATTGTCAAAATTCCCTTTCACATGACAAGACTAGACAGCTTCCAAGTTGCTCCTGGTCCTTCAAACCAAAATGATGATGATACACCAGCTCGTAAGACTGTAATTCAGAGGTAAGTGGTTCCTGAGCATTTTATGAATTCCTGTCATAGAATGTAATCACTAACATGTTTAATCCTCATTTTGTGCCAGGCTTGTGGATGTGTGCAAGTTATATGTCCTTGTTGGTGACAGTTCTCGGTTTCCAGCTGCTTTCTTGGCATCTCACTTTTTCACACGCTCTGATGTGAAGGAACAGCATTTAGGACCTTTTATTGCGTTTGCTTGTGAGGTGAGTGTGCTGGTTTTTATTTTTGCACTGCCTCTGGTATTTAAAAAATTTTCCTTACAGTTTCTGTTTATTTTTGTAGTTACAACAATTTTCTTTTCACATCAGTCTAAAATTGTTTCAATACTGTCATCAGTATCATCAATATCCTCATCAGGGCCTAGTGCACTGCCAAAGGTTGTTTCTGGTTTCTCTGTAGTACCCAATTCACACTTGTACATCTGATGAAGTTTTTCAATGTCCTTCTGACTCATGGTTTTTCTTTGCCCGATTTTGACTCCTTTTTCCTGTTCAACATAGTTATAAGCAGCTTTAACTTTTTAAACTCATGTTCAACACCAGAAATTCTAATTATTTTAACTTTTCTTTTAACTTACGAGAGGAACTATTGTCTTTTCATCATTCTGAGAAAATGCATAAGCACTGTAATGCATTATACTTTGGTAGTCATATGTCACATTAAAGTTGGTAACCGTATTGCTTTCATATTTTTTGAAGTTGTGTTCTCTGCCTAGAGAGTGTAGTACAAAATGTAAAAGTTGTGAATAACACACATATAATACAAGTCACAAAAGAGTGGCTCTCACCTGGTTGAATGTTATCCCAGAGAATTTTGACATAATCATCACGTTCAGGAGCACTCTGTTGATGGTAGAAGCCTAGTGCGTGAAGGAGTTCATGAATGACAGTTCCTTTCTTTAGACATCCTTTCCCTGGTTTGTTAGGCTTAAGGAACAGTGGCTGCTTTCCACCTTGCCGTCCGACATGAGATGAGCACCCATGTGCTCCTTTCCCCTGAAATTGATAGTTTCAAGTTATACAAACAGGACACCGTCAGAGTTACATTATATGGTCAGGTTCATGTTTATTTTACTTACTGTTATGAATACATAATCCATTTCATAAGGTTGTCTTTCTCGCATATAGATACATGTTTTCTTTCCAAATTCTGAAATTGCCTGATGTATCAGGTGCTGTTGTTCTGCATCTGTAATGGTACATTGGAAAACGTAAGTGTGAAGCACAGCATTGTTTTGACATCACTGTTAAGTACCTTACCAACCGAAAGTTTCACTGTCTATTTTGTAAACAAGGGTTTTGTTTGGCCAGTAGAGCTCATCATTGGTCAAACCATTTCTGATGTTGTCATCTGACCCAGTGATGATGTCACCTTCAAACTCTCCACTCTTTTCCCATGTGTTTCCTAACTCTCTGGCTTCATCTGAAATTAAGTTGCCGTTTAATTATATCCCAGCAATTTTTTATACTACTATAAATTAATTCCATTATATGTATTGCTAACATTCGTACCTGAACTATCATAATCGTTCTCTTCAAACCAATCTGTTCAAACATAGTCAAACATTATTTTACTTCAAGTATTTAAAATGGCCATATATTTGGGAATACTAGATATCTTACCAACGAAGTCAGACAGTGGCTTTGCTCGGACAGCAACTGATAATATAATCAGCACCCAAGCTGCCAGGGGGATTTTCATGTTTTGTCAATCAATCCTGAATCAAACCAGAAAGAAAAGTTGTATTTTCCCAAAGTTGCTTTCCTCCTTAGAACCGGGCGAGCCTGGATTGGATGTCCTTAGACGGTACTCACCTGGTACAAGTGGATGGGACAGCAGTTCACTGACTACTGACATGACCTGGGCACTGGACTGGTGTGGGTCGGGTACTCGCTAGCTTGGCGTGGCTCGGCGCGTGGCGTGGCAGGGGCGAGGGGAGGGCCCCAGGGCCCCGTGCGGGGCCGAAGGGAGCCGCCCCAAAGGCCCCAAGGGGCCCCCAGCCCGGAGCCCCCGGACCGGACCGGAGGCGACTGCTGATAAGTGCCTCCTCTGAATACCAATGCCCGACCCGACCCGAACGGACCCCTTATCAGCAACACCGCTTGGCCCGTTGTTTCGAGTGTCACCTATCTCCTGGAGGATGTAAAAGCGGCTTGACTTTCTCTTAAATGAGATAAAACAACATGCAAAGACATGGATGCTCCTTGTTTACCACAACTTTTATGTTCTACTTGGCAATTTTCTCCCCCTACTCCTGTTCCTCCTGTTCTTTTTTTTTCTTCTTTTAAAAAAAATCTATGTCTGACAAGTTTCCTTCTGCAATTTTAAACTTTTTTTTTTTACCTTAAAAAAAAAAATTGTTCCCTTATTTTGTAGGTGGTGGGCTCAACCAAGAGTAACATGAGTGCACAGTGTGGTGCCCTTGCTGCGCTGGCAGCTATCCTCAAACATGGGGATCGTGAGGACCTGATCCCTCATGCTTCAGAACTTCTACGGTGGCTTCTGAACAGCAGCTACAGGAAGAGGGACGTCCCACTCATTCGGCAACTAGGAATGAAGGTTATGCAACGAATAGGTTAGTGTGTGACTATTGCACTTACCTCCTGTTTTTTTTTTTGTTTTTTTTTTAAATGTTGACAATGTTGACTGTTTTTGATCAGGTTTGACATATCTAAAAATGAGGGTGGCAGCGTGGCGCTACGACCGCGGGTGCAGGTCGCTGGCGGTCAATTTGAATGCTGGTGATGTGATGCGGCATCCAGATCCAACCCGTACCACCCTGAATAAGACTGAAGAAGTTGGTGAGGACTTCGACATTCCAGAGGAAATTGAGGAAGTCATAGAAGAACTAATTCAAGGACTGCAGGACAGCAACACAATTGTGAGGTATGAACCTCTGAATGAACACTCTCAATGCTCGTTCTTTGTAATTGAAGTCAATCCTTATTTTCTTTTCAACTTTCAGGTGGTCTGCTGCCAAAGGAGTTGGTCGTGTTACGGGGAGACTTCCAAAGGAACTAGCAGATGAAGTGGTGGGATCTGTTTTAGAGCTATTCAGTGCCCAAAACTCAGATTCTGCATGGCATGGTGGCTGCTTAGCTCTTGCAGAACTTGGTAATGCTTCTAATTTTTTTTACTGATTTGTTATTGTACACTTAATTTCTGAATTAAAGTGTTTAATTGATTTCCAATGATTTTCGTATAGGGAAACGTGGTCTTCTGTTACCGCAGCGTTTGGGAGAAGTTGTACCAGTTGTTTTGAAGGCATTATTTTTTGATGAAGCCAGAGGATATGTTTCTGTTGGTGCCCACATTCGTGATGCAGCATGTTATGTGTGTTGGTCATTTGCACGAGCCTATGACACAGAAGTTCTCAAACCTTATGTGAAGGACATTGCTGGTGCACTGGTTGTTGTGACTGTATTTGATCGAGAAATAAACTGTCGGCGCGCAGCTTCTGCTGCCTTCCAGGAAAATGTTGGTCGACAGGGATCGTTTCCTCACGGCATTGAAATCCTTACTACAGCGGATTACTTTGCTGTTGGTGTTCGCTCCAATGCGTACCTCAACATCAGGTAAGTTCATTTTGTTTCCCTCTTGATATTCTATATTGTATGTGCTGTAATTTTTATGTCTGCATCAAAATTTTTCTTTACAGCACTTTTATAGCACAGTTTGAAGAGTACACCCTCCCACTCATAGATCATCTGGTCCAGTACAAGGTGGACCACTGGGACGTTGCAATTAGGGAGCTTGCAGGGAAAGCCTTGCACAACCTGACATCAAAAGCCCCAGAACACATGTCTTCCTCAGTTCTGCCCCAACTTCTCTCCAGAACCACATCGATTGACTTGAATGCCAGGCATGGTGCTGTGCTTACCATTGCGGAGCTTTTACATGCATTGGCTCTTGTTGGAAAAGAAAGGGGGCAGAGTATTCAGGAAATAATCGGAGAGAAAATTGTTCAAGAAATTTGCTCACTTGTTCCCAAATTTAAGGAGAGAGGCCAGTTCCGTGGCATGGGTGGGGAGTTAATGAAGCAGGCATGCTGCCTTCTTATAGAAAAATGTTCTCTGGCACAAATGCCCTTCCATGAGCTCTCAGTCATAGGTATGTGAAGTTAAGCTATTCTCTTCGGTTCTTGCCGCCTTTTGTTTCCATTCTCAAATTTGACAGTGGCTCATTTTCAATCTTTACAGATGAATGGCAGTCGCTCCTGGATGATTGCTTGTCCAACGAAGTTGCGACGGTGAGGACCAGAGCTGTTGTTGCGCTACCAGCTCTCCTCTCGGAATATTATCAGCATGGAGATGCGGAACGGTGCTCCAGAAGGCAGCAAGCAGTCATCAGCTTATATACAGGAAAGCTCAAGGCTGTCAGCAAAGCCACTCGCATGGGTTTTTGTTTAGCAATTGGTGGGTGTCTGCTGGATACATTATATAAGGCTTTCTGAGTCTCAATTGAACCACTTGTATTCAATTTTTGATGTATTGAATTTTTTTTTTAGGATCATTGCCAACTTTTATGCTACAAGGACGTGTATTCTCAGTCATTCATGCTTTGATAGGATGTACAGAAATCACAGAAAGTACTGCAAAATGGGCAGAAAGCCGCCGAGACGCTGTCAAAGCCCTCCACACAATCACCACCACCCTTGGTATCGCTCATGGAAGTGAACAGACAGGTTAGATACTCTCGTTGACTAAATATTGAAGAATTTTCCTGAACAAAATTTGTCAACCTACTAATTAATGTATCTCATGTTCTCCCTTACAGATACTGACAAAGTAAATAAGTCCCTTGTTGATGATATGTACTCCTGCTTTCTACGGTGCCTTTCTGAGTACACCATGGACAGCAGAGGAGATGTTGGAGCGTGGGTTAGAGAGGCTGCTATGACAGCTTTGCAGGTACTAGCCCTTCCCAGATAGGATAGTACATACTACTATGCATGAATTAATCAGTAATTTTCCACTCTAAAAAAAAATAGGTTCTTACATCTCTTGTTGTTAAACAAGATCCTACTCTCCTCAACCCTAGTGTTATCAGGAAAATGATGGCTGATATTTCACAACAAGCTGTAGAAAGAATTGACAGAACTCGGTCTCATGCTGGACGTGTTTTCAGTAATCTTCTTCACAGGTCAGACTCCTTTGTTTTTACTTTTATTAAACTTCCACTTTTGATTTCAGTTCTCATGTCCATGTATTTTGTGATTGAATTTTCCAGTGACCCAGTGGTACCTTACATCCCCCACCATTCAGATGTCTTGCAAGTGTTTACATTGAATCTGTGCCAAGAGGAACTAAATTGGAATTCAGCTGCTGATACTTTTCCACTGTTCATCCAGTTGCTCAAACTAGAATCTTACTCCTCAAGTTTAATGTTAGGACTTGTTGCTAGTGTTGGCGGACTTACTGAGAGTCTGGTATGTTTTAAAATGATCCCACTATTTAATTTCCTGAATTTCAATTACAATTCTTTGACTAGAAATGGAAGTAATTCCTCATGGATACAGAATTTTACATTTTAAATTCATTTTCCAGGTAAAACATTCAAGTTCTGCATTTTTTGCATACCTTAAAAGACTTCAAGCATCACCCCATGAGCTGCAACGCTTATGTACAATCATAATTGATGTATTAATAGAATGGATTAATTCAGAAAGATTATCAGATGCTCTTCTTACATTCTTGGACCGTCTTCTCGGTAGTGGCTCTGTGCATTCTGTCTTGGTAGATCCACACATTCCCTTTGCTTCAGAAATTCTGAGGGTGGTGAAAGCTGAAGTAACAAGATCAAAAGATGTTCACAAGTTAAATCATGGAGTAGATGTGCTGTGTCAGCTGGTCCAGGTATGCACATATCCCCTTACCTGTTCATTTAGAGACTTAATCTACCTTTTTTCTGCTGTTAATTAACCTTAACAATGTCTTATTTCTAGGTACCAGGGGAGGTTTCTCGACGTGCACTGACTCAGCTTCTCATATTTTTGTGTCATCGATTTCCTACTATACGGAGTTCCACTGCTACGAAATTGTATGAAGCTCTCATGCTGTATGGCGATGATGCTGGACTAGACCCATCTGCTGTGGACCAAGCAATGACAGTTTTATCTGAAACGGACTGGGACCAACCTGTTGACATTGTTCGGCCAGTTAGGAATGAAATTTGTGAAAGTTTGGGTATACCACCACCCAAAGTTGTGCAGAAGAAAAGTAATACATCTGTGACTTCTTAAAAATTTCATGTGGATTATGGAGCATTCTAGTAGCTGTGATATACAGCATTTTCTTTCTCATTCATTGCTTTTAAAGAAAGTGCCTTGTCAATGACTGAATGTATTATTTGAGGAATTTTATTCACAGTGTGCCTAAGTCAGGTCAGAATTTGAAGTTGAATGGAATTTATTTTGCCTATTTTATACTTGGGATTTATTGTAAACTAACATCTTGCATCATGTTGCTATTCAATTGTGTAATAATGAATTAGACACAGCCTGTAAGGCCCTTCAATAATTTTGAACTGTGATGTAATTCCAGATATTTATAATGTCACTAATTTTAAGAATCAGCTAATTTGTTTCCTGTTAACATGTATCAATCTTCTTTTGTACTTTGCTTCTTAAATTTTTGTTAAACTGGAATAATTCTTTTTTTAACATGTACAAGTCTGGTCATTCATAGTTCATGGTTGACTGGAAATGATAACGCACCCATTCAAACAAAATATAGCTTCTATTTTAATATAATGACAAAAGGTTTTGTGGCAAATTTCATAACAGTTGTGATTTAAAATCACTTACAACAAATTCTCTTGTTAATCTCTAGCTTCACAGCACCCGTTTCCTTCTAGAATGACATGCATTCCATGACAGTGAGCAAGGTTTTCAAAGATCTTGAGTGCATCAATGGAAGTTATCCACTATTGAAGTTGATCTGGAATTTGAACTAGTGGTCAACAAAGTCCAAGTCTCCACTCTTAAATGGCAGGACATTCAACTCACTTTGGTTAAAAGAATCCATCACTTCTTCAGCCCTATGAATCAAGGTTCACTTCATTTGAAATATCAGCAAAAGCAGCTCCTACACCAAAACCACCGCCTAAAATAACAGGCCAGCTTTTTCCTGAAATGAAGGGTTCCATCATTAATCATGCAAATCTCACTAAACTAGGGAATTCCCAACCTCATAGAAAAAGTAGCACTTACTTTTAAAGAAAACAAGTGAAGCCGCAAGACCCCAGGCTAAACTCACTCCTGAAAAACACAAATCACATTAAAAATAACTTGTAAGGTCTCTCTGAAAGGCCTACAAGACCTTACATGAAAGCTGAGATGGAGAATTAAAGTTGCTTCGAAGGGAGCTATATTTAGGTGGTTTGTCCACTGCCACGGAGTTTGAAAATGCTGGAAACCCACCAAACTTTTAAAATACGTATGGATTTGCCTACATAGACTAACCTTACCAACCCGGAACACATAGAAGAGAATAGAAGTTACTTGAGATTAGACGATGATTAGACACCTGTATACCTGGACAATAACTTACCGACTTGCGCCAGTGAACCTGTTATCAATTTATCCATTTTTTTACCGGCTTGTTCTTGACTTGCAGACATTTTGAAAGTATAGTAATGATATTTGATTTAAAAGACTGAAAGATACAGACGACAGAAACTGTGGGAAGAAGAAAGATGGAAGAATCACGAGATAGTCAGATGTCGTCTACGATATGATGTTATGAAAGGCTGTGTCATTTGAAATCGTAAAAATTGGAAATTGTATCTCATGAAATTCTTCTTGAGCAGAACCATCTGCAGCTGCTGCAGCCTCTGCAGCCCAGAAGGTGCCGAGCCGAGCCGGGGTTATTGTCATCAAACCACAATACTTCTACTACAAAAACCGTGACCGGGCCATCAGTTCCGGAACTGGCCACCGGGTAACGTAGAGCGCGCTCGGCGTGGCCCTTCCCTTCACCTCAAATGCTGACTTTCTCATCAATGTTTGGATTGATGTCGTTCCTCCCTCCCCTTGTCATTTTCTGTTAGAGTCGTGTTGTGTGTTTTGAGGCTCCGGTTTTCATGTTGACCTTTCGCAAGAATGGGCGCACATACCAGAGCGTGAAATCTAGAGTACCACGGTATGTCCCCATCTGCAGGCGGTGTCATGGGCGGCAAAATGTGATATATGGGCCACCTGCTAGCTGCGAGCCTGGCCTAGTCTATGGCCGGTCCCGACCCCGACCACCCGATCCTTTCTCATTAGCCATTTTCTCCAAGCTACACGCATTGACATGAATTCGGCTCGGCGAACAGCGCATAACCGCTGCCAGTCGTCCTGACTCGTGCACGCCCGCCCTCCGCCCCCTCCATGGGCTCCATGGGCCTGTCATGACGCCGCGGCCCGGTTCGGTTCAGGCACTGGGCCATTGCTTTCTGTCAAAGGCCAGGCTTAACCTCGCGACATAAACAAACCGCAGTTTAGGCTTAGGGGTGGGTGTTTTCGGTCTGTCGAATCAGGGCTGAGCTAGTTCCTTCCAGCTGATGTCACCAGAGTCTGAGCGTTGCTGGAATGTTGCCAGTGTTTTACTGCTGAACTGAAATGCAGCTCTTGGTAGAGCTACTTTGGGTTGAGAATATGACGAACTCTGGTGGTGGTATATTATGGCCTGAAAACTTTCTTACTGCTTTTTCAGTACTCAGTTATGGACCATGAGGAGAAATAATAAATTGACCTGTATTTTATTATTTCCAGGCCGTAATGGAGGATAGTGTCAGTATAAAATCAAACGATTCGGCCACAACAAGTGATGAATATGAATTTGTGAGCAGAACTGCTAGTAACAAAGGAACAGATAACCAGACTAGTATTGCTCCCACCAGTGAAGATTTGACTCAGACCAAACACCAACAACCTCTCCTTGATATTTCCAACGGAAGTCTTGATGATCTAAAAAAGTGTTTGGGGGAAGTACTGAGTGAAGAAATTAGAGTAGTAACCCAAGGGAAAGATATTCATCCTGCCATTAAAATGGAAGAAAATTCTGGGTAAGATTTGTTTTGAAGCTGCATATTTGTCATTCACTGTGTTGTGGACTTGTTATAGATTTTTTTGTGTTTTTAGACCAGTGATTGATCTGAAAAAGGAGCCAGTGAGAACACTGTCCCCAAGTCACTATGCTTCTGAAAGCACTGTGAAACATTTACCTGTCACAGCAACAGTGAAGAAAGTGGGGCAAAGTCAATTTTATTCTTCTACACCTGCAAAAACTCCATCTTCAAATACCCCCAGTGATGAAGAGGAGGCTGGTATGAACTTCATTCCAAAAGAAGAAAGAAAAAAAACACTGTATACATTTATTTATTTTGTCTTTATTTAAATTTTAACTTTTATTGCCAGTTCCAGATGTTCAACAGAATGGGACTACATTCTCAGGAGTTGTCTCTCTTGGTAAAGCCAATATCAATGCACCCCGATCCGAATCCGAGATACTTCAGAACATGGCAATTCTCAACAATGCCCAAGGAAATGAAGTAATCAAAGTTTCATTATCAGTGCCAAACAGCTCAGATGGATTTGTGCAGTAAGTTTAGAGTAGTGTTCTGTATAAGTGTAGTGGGATATTTTTTTCTTTCTTAAATCTTCATCCATAAGGTTTTAACACATGGTTATTTGTGTATGATTTTCATTCCTTGTTTCTTTCTACAGGCTGCATGATGCTTCAGGAAGGTTTATTGCACAGTATGAAGTTACCTCTATTCTGTACTTCACTCATGGTGCTGTAGGAACGCCAGAGGAGGCTTGCTTTGCCTTTACCTGCCCTCTGGGCCATCATGGTCATGCTGAAAATCAGCAGTCTGCAATATTTCAGTGTCATGTGTTCCGGTGTGAAATACCCGAAGCTGTGAGTTTTCATTTCTTATTTTTTGTGCTATGATTTTGTTTTCTTGTGAAACCACCATGTAAATTTTCAACAGGTTGGCCAGGTTTCAAAGGGTTTTGTGAAGGCTTTCAACCGGGTCCCTCGATCCATGACAAGTTCAGTCACTGGTGACCTTGGCTCCAGTACACCTCAACAGAATAGTAATAGCAATGTGTATGTGTTTGAAGTCAGTCTTGAAATCAAGGAAGAAGATAGTCGAGTGAGTACAGTGAAACGTAAACTAATTTAACATCAATCCTTTATTTCCTCCTCTTTGGTGAAATTATTCTGAACCATCAATTTCTGCAGGGAGGCTACAGCGCAGTTCCCAAGGATCGGACCTGTTTCAAGCTCCGCACCAACCTGTCAAAGCAACTATGTCTGAGTGTTCAGCAAGTATCAGATAACGAAATTGACCTCCGTATTGAGAAGTGCTTTGGAGTATTGGTTAGCCCGGGACGCCGTGTTAAACATAGTGATATGCAACTGTTGGAAATGGTAGGGTGAACTGCTTTAATTATATCATGCGGTTCTGAATTTTCTTGCCAATTTTGGCTATGTTGTGATTGCTTTCTACTATCTTATGTCCTTTTATCAGCAGGTTTCTATGGGCACGGGCACGGGAGATCGCCAATGCTGCTACATTTCTGGGCAGCTTGATCCTGCAGACTCTGCGTTTGAGTTACTCAATCAAGAAACCCCACGGGATCAAAATTGTACTTACATGACTGTAGCAGTAGATCTTGTTATCCATGGTATTCGGGAACCCGTCCGTTTTCTCATTGAAACTCCTATTAAGATATTCCCCCAGTCTGAAAGATTCTGGCAGTTCACTCGTCGGCCTCTACTACAGCAGTTCTCTTTGACGTTAAAAGAAGTAATGTGCTTTTCTCTCTAAAAATTGTTGAGACTGATTTTAGACTCTCGGTCCTCTTCTAAAATGTTTTCTTCTACAGGTCCCTAGAGTGGATTCTAATGAAGTTGATTTTGAATTGGTGACTATGAAAACCACAGGAGAATTAGAGCGTAGTCGCCGCAATTTAACACTAAACCTGGCTAGTCTAATCCGAACTTCAGATGTTGATATAGAGTCCATGACTCCCAAGGATGACCTATCTGGTTTGTGCTCATTAAATGAAATTTATCATTCAACTGGAAAGTTCAGTTTACTTATGAAAATGCAATCATTTCATGCTTCCAGATGGGGATGAACCACTCTTGAGTGGTACGGGAGATGTCTCTAAAGACTGCACAGAAGGCGAACTGGCATCCTGGAATGAAGTGCTTACGCAGTGGCAGGGTACCCTGAAACGCCCCAAGCAACTTGCCACTCTAGTAAAGCAAAGCATACCAGAAGCCTTGAGAGGTGAAGTTTGGCAGAGGCTGGCTGGTAGTGATGATGATAATGCTATGATGGATAATTACCGTTTACTCATTACTCAGGTTAGCTACTACTTGAAACTTTCAGCTGTCACTTACTTGAATTTATAGCTACATTGTTTCTTACTTTACAGGATTGCAGCTGTGAAAATGTCATAATGCGAGATATTAATAGGACTTTTCCAGCTCATGACTTTTTTAAGGAGGCAGGGGGTTTAGGTCAGGACTCATTGTATCGTATCTCTAAGGCATATGCTGTTTATGACACTGAAGTTGGATATTGCCAGGGACTAAGTTTCCTGGCTGCAAGTTTGCTGCTTCATGTAAGTGCTAAGTGGTTTACAATTTTGGTTGGTTGGCACTTTTATGTAAGCAGTTATTCCATTCAAACTCTTTTTTTTTTTTCCCAATAGATGCCAGAGGAGCAAGCTTTCTGTGTTCTAGTGAAACTCATGTATGATTATGGTTTACGTGACTTGTACAAGGATGGCTTTGAAAATCTTTACCTGAGATTATACCAGTTGAATAAGTTGATGGAGGTACACATCAAAATCGCTTTGTGTTTTTGCATTTAAAAAATTTGAAGTACTGCATTATTAATTTTTATGGGGATGTTACAGGAACATTTGCCACAACTTTGGCAGCATTTCTCAGACATGAGTGTAGAGTCCCATATGTTTGCCTCACAATGGTTTCTCACTCTTTTCACTGCCCGTTTTCCTTTATATTTTGTTTTTCATATTCTTGATGTCTTCCTTCTGCAAGGAATTGAAACACTCTTCCAAGTTTCCATAGCACTCTTAAAAGTAAGTTTTTCACCCTTTATATTTTTCTCAACCTTTGTATCCATATGCTAGAAAACAAAGAACTAAACTTCTGTACAGGTTTGCAAGAAAGATTTGCTTCAGCTGGACTTTGAAGGCATCATGAGGTATTTTAGAGTGCAAATGCCTAAGCGATGCCGTTCCAAGGATGCGTCTCAACAAATCATGCGTTTGGCGTGTCGTATCAAAGTGAAGAAGCTGAAAAAATATGAGCAAGACTTTGTGGCTCTGAAAGGTTTGTGTTTTTCTTGTTTTTATGACTTATTATTCCATTGAAGATTTGAATGAATGCAAAACTTTATCTGTACTTTTTTAGAGGAACAAGACAATGCTGATCAATGTGCTTCTGAACTAGAGCAGATGAAGACAGTTCTTATTCGAATTGAAGAAGAGAAGAAGCAACTCTTACAAGAGTCAATTAAAGTAAAAGAAATGTTAAAACGTGAGTTGGCGAAGGCTGAAAGTGAGAGTGCGAGAAGTGCTACCATCATTTCAGAATACAAACAGGTAATTTACGTCATGTGTTTTGAAATGTTAATCTAAAATACCTCTACTCTCATCCTAAACTAATAGCACATGTTTTACTTTGCCTCTTTGTTTAGATTTGCCAAAGAATGGATACTGAACAACAAACAGCTAAAGCAGCACTAAGCAAATTGAGAGTGAGCATTTTTTTTTTCTTCCATCTAATGTCTAGCATACTGGCACCTTTGCATTAATTTAGTGATGTTTTCCAGGGCCAAGTTTCAGAGTGTGAGCGCTGCTCCGCTCTGACTGCAGCAGTGAGTGCAGACATTGGTTTGTCTAACTCTGCAGAGGACGCCAATGATCTAACATCTTTTCCTGGAAACGAAACATTAGGTAGAGCTCAGGAACGAATTCGTGAGCTGGAGCTGGAACTGGCCAAGACCAAGCTTGCTCATGTGGAAGCTGAATGCACCAATCAGGTCAGTGACATGAACTGAGGCATCATACATACAACTCCAGTCCCAGCACTCAGTCTTATCGCTTGCGTGATTGGCCCACCCTCAGGATCTGACACATCAGCTGCACGCTGCCCTGCTGGAACTGCAGACGACACGCAACTCATGGCCTCCGTGGCTTGCTAAGACCTTGACGTCTATCAAAGAGGCGGCCTCGGGGTCGGCGTCGTCGTCCATGACTCTGCCTCGGAGGGAGTCGACGCCCTCTTCGCGCTCCCGGCCAAACAGCAAACTGCGGACCAGCTCCAGTGTAGAGTGGTTCGTCCACGAGCCCAGCGTCACCGGGCTGACGTCCCCTCCCAGCTCACTCCCTGCACCACCTGCTGCTGCACCTCCTGCTGCACCACCTGCAGCTGCACCACCTGTAGCTGCGCCTCCTGCTGCACCTCCTGCTGTAGCTGCACCTGCTGCAGCTGTGGCTGAACTTGGCGGCCAGAACCCACCAGAGCCCTTGGAATAACAAGGATCAATGCAATCTGATGTACCAAAAGCTTACTATATTTTGTCATTCAAACTGAAAATGAGTCATCGCGTTACGAGATTTTTGTTTTTGTTCTATAATGTAGGAGTCTTTTCCTGTTTGCATCTGTCTTAGCACAGTCCATGCAACGCAAGTGCTCCTGGTCTTTCAGCTGGCAGTTTAAGGGACATAGAAAAGGATTGTGATATATAATGTTTGGGAACATTATGGCATTCCCCTTTTCCAGTCATATCATTAGATTAACCAATAATGTGGCTAAGAATTATTATTGACAATATACTGACATGATGGAATTTGTCTTTCTTTCCATCCGGATGAGTTTTGGCTCAGCACTTATCTTGTCTGAGCCAGCTCATGAGTGTGTTTGTTGAATTTTACTTTGTCACAAACTAACATGTGTGAAATGAATGTCAAGAACCTCACTAACTTTTAATTTTTGTTTATTCTTTTACCTCATGTGATTATGTGTTAGAGAAACATATTGTGAAACGTGTAGTGTAGTATGTAGTGTTTGGTGCTGTGCTATGTAGTGTATTTCTATGCCTTTCCTAAGATTTTTTTTCTGAAGCATGAAGAGTTATCAAAATTTTATTTTAGAGGACACGCTGAAAGAAGCACAGTCATTTACATTGTTAACTCTTATTTAGTTTGCGGTCCTGGAAACTTTGACCACCGTTTTATGAGTTTTATTAATTTTAGTGCATAATTTGTACTTGATAAAAAAAATTTATTTGTTTTTGCATTTTTCTTAAATGTATCAACAATTGAAAAAGAGATATGAAACATTGTGCCCCTACAACTTTTTATGTTTGCTTTGTACGTGAATTTGTGTTTTTCTTCTGCAGCTGCCATATGTTCATTTTATGTTCTTAAAACACTTCCGAGGACTTTTGTGATACCTTTAGCATTATGGTTTTTGAGATAAAGTCTTTTTGACTTTCCCTTGTGATGGTATTATAATAAATGAAAGCTGAGCAAGTATTATCATAAAATGTGGATTCATTTCATAAAGTAAATTTTGAGTTGTAGGAAGCAAGAATTCTGTGGGTGTGAATGTTGTCAAAAGCCTTTGAGGTGCGTTATTTGTTGAATACTGCTGTAACATTGTAAAGGCTGCTTGCTGACCTAGTGTCGGTGTACTTTCTTGTTTACCAACATTCCAAACATTAGTGCTGTTGTCATCCTCTCACAGAAATGCTGATCCTGTGATTATTGTGGGAATTTACATTTCAATGTTGGTCATGTGTTCTGAAATTTTTGCACTTTTAATTGTGTTTACCATATTTTTCTATGTAGTTATCTGATCTCATTGCCCAAAATTTCCCTGTGTGGAAAATTTTGGGCATATTCCTGTATAGCAGTTAATGCATTTATAGATCCTATGTCCTTGCATGGTGGCAATGTAAAACACTGGTCTAGCTGTGCATATGTGAACATCCATTTATGTATGGGGAAATGTAGCTGTAGAAAGGTGTGGGTAGGATTTGTGTTAAAGTTGTCAACATTATTTTGGGAAATGTCCTCTTGTAGAGTTCACTCTTTGTTTTGAAACGGATTTGTTTATCTTATGTGTAGCGCGCCTATTTTGAAGAAGGGGTTACCTCTTGGGATGTGCTTCATTTTATCAAAGAGTGTAGAAGGCATAATTGCTAATTAGTAACCAAATTTGTTTGATGTTTACATATATAATTTGTTTCACCACTACTGTTGTTTTAAAACCATTATATCATTTGCATTTTATGCATTTTGCAATGTTACTAATTTACCTATAAGAAAAGTTGAGACCAAACATGTCAGTTGAACTTTCCTTTATATCACCGCCTCAATTCGATTTACAGCAGCCTCTTTTCTTTTGTTTGGCCTGCTTCAAATTCATCCTGGAAATCATAGAGTCCGTCCTTAGATTTCAGAGACCAATGGTTCCATTAGTCTGTGTTACAATGATGTGACTTTTTGTTTTGCAAAATGACCTTGTTTGTATGGGGCATACTAGCGGTGAATAAATTTGTGAGACTGACCAACCCGTAGTGGTGTTCTTAAACCCCCACCCCCTCACATTACAAATCTTATAGCATTTCGGCTAGCAGTTGATGGAGTACTCCCAGAGCGCCTGCGTTTTGTCCCCGCGGTCAACAGACCATCAGCCCATCGCCTCTGAAATCATAATAATAGAAATAATAATAATAATAAATTGCGACCAGTTCACTCGCACGCTCGCAACGCTCGCAGATACATGGTCGCTAACTTGACAGACCCTAGCCAGGCCTACAAGTGCGCGAAAGTGAACGCGAATGGAAAATTGAGCTGCAGCCGGGCACGGGACGGGCCGCGGCGGCTCTCACTCCACGCCGGTCGGCGGGCTGGCGGGCTGTGAGGTGTTCCTCTCCTCCGGAGCAATGCACGCAGCACTTCAGGAACTGGTGATGATGATAGTGTCCTGTCGACCGAACCTTATGCCTTATGCATAGTCAACGCGTTTCTAAAGCGCGTCCAAAATAAGAATGGAAATGGGTTCTGAGAGGCCAGAGCTGACGACCCTGACGACTTACCGTTTACCGCGCCGCCGAGCCATTTCTGCCCTGCCGCTCACCGCTGACATTAGGAGAAAGCCCCTGAGGAGAGGGGTATTCGCAAAGCAACTTGCGCGAGTTCGGTTTACTTCACTTCTAAATATGTTTTTTTATTTTTTTTATCGACAACCGGTACAGCCAGATGCGATGCTGCGATCAGGTCGAGCCCAGTCGAGCCGAGCCGTGGGTACGCCTGCAGAGGCGAGGGCCGGGGGCCGGGGGCCGGGGGCCGGCCGGCACCACAGGCATGGCAGGGCAGGGCACTGCAGCTACTGCAGCTGCAGCTCAGCTGGTCTGGCGGGGGCCTGGGGGGCCTGGGGGGCTGGCCGCCGCCCTGCTACTGCTCTCTCCCGACCCCCTCTTAAAAGGCCCGCCGTCCACCGCCGCCGCTCCACACGCGACCAGGACGACGGACGACGGCGACCTCAGAATGATACGAGCCGACGTGGTTGCCTTGGCCGTGGCCCTGCTGGCCTTGCTGGCGGTGGCCGCCGCCGCCGAGCCCCAGGTCCACGACACGCTGCGTGAGTGTGTGCTTCACCCCTTGCTCCCCTCCCCCTCCTACCCCCGACTGACCCCCGGCTGGCCTTCCCTGCGCAGCCGAGTACTTCCCGAAGCGGCAGTGCCGACGCGCGGACTCCAACAAGGAGACTCTGGGCACCTGCATCCGAGACAACTTTCGGGATCTGCTGCCCGCTATCCGGGACGGTGGCCGCCTCGGACTGCCCAGCCTGGAGCCCTTCCTCCTGGACAACGTCAAGGTCAACCTCAACGTGTTCCCCATCGAGTTCCACTCGGTGCTGCGCAACATCACCGTCTACGGGATGTCGAACGTGCTCATACGAGGCGCCCGGTACTGTATGCTGTGGAACTTGATGGAACAACGGTGGGACACCACGCTGACGGGAGCGGCATGTATCATCTCTCTCTCTCTCTCTCTCTCTCCCTCAGAGCCAACCTGAAGAACGACTCCATGCACGTGGACGTCGACTTGCTCTGGCCCAACATGACCGCCCACGGCCTCTTCGAGTTCAAAAACGGAGTGTTTGCTCAGTGGGACTTCCACGGGAGCGGGCCCTTCAAGTTTGCGTTCCGTGAGTGCCATCCCCCCCCCCCCCCCCTCTCTCTCTCTCTCTCTCTCTCTCTCTCTCTCTCTCTCTCTCTCTCTCTCTCTCTCTCTCTCTCTCTCTCTCTCTCTCTCTCTCTCTCTCTCTCTCTCTCTCTCTCTCTCGCACCTGCCTCAACACCTCTCTGTCTCTGTCCCGTTCAGGTGACATAGCCGCGACCTGGCACATCCACGGCGCGCGGAAGCCCGGGGAGGAGCAGATGGTCATCACCAGGATCGAGCCAATCTACTCTGTGAAGGGCATGAAGTTCTGGGGCAGGAACTTCGTGGACGGCTCCGCGTACCTCGGTGAGTGCGCTGCCCCCCCCCCCCCGTCACGCCCCGCCTAAGGACTTCTTATGTCCTTAGCCCCGCCCCGGCGCCAACACCCACCCCGCAACCCCATTTGTGTTGTGTCCGCAGATGAGGTAATTATCAACACGGTGAACCGGCTGTGGTACCAAGTGGTCGAGCTCTCCAAGCCCTTCGTCAAGAGGCCCATGTCGGACGTCATCATGTCGAAGCTCGTCAACCCCGTGTTCAGATCCCTGCCCTACGAGCTCATCTTCCCGCAGAACTGAATTTTTGAAACTCGGCTGCCCGTCCAACTTGTCAGCTAGTCACGGACCAACTCCGCACTTATGTATAGTTAATTTATTGTTATTGACTTTGTTGTTGTTGTTGTTGTTGTTGTTTTTGTCAGAAAGGAAGCCAATTAAAGCACATTCTGTAAGAGAATTTTCACGTCTGGGACTCCTTATTTAGGCGCTTTTCCCAATCCCAGTGCATAGCGCCTGGTGGGTACCTGCGCTAGAACCCACGAAAAGTGGTTAAATTCTGAATTTTCGGGGTATACACGTGGTCGCTAATTTTGGGCGCATTGTGTTCGGACCGACCTCTGAACATTGTTTCGTCATGAAAATGGTGCCTCATAGTCCCTGGCGAAAATGAGATGGTACACTTGAGGTACACGAACTTGGTACACTGTAGGTACAATATGTTGGTACAGTTGTAAGTACAGTGTAGGTACAGAGTGGGTGCTGAATAGGTACAGTATGAGAGCATGTAAGTACAGATGTGGTGTTATGGCCCACTTTCTCTGGGTACACTTGGGGTACACTTGGGGGTCCATAAGTAGGTACAGAATGGTGCAGAATGTGGGTACACATGCGTTTCGGGCACTGGTAGCATGCATTAAATACACAAATCTCATATCAAACCCAGTTTATTTAACTAATTAATCATCATCGTCTGGAGTATCATCTTCCTGCTCCTTCCATTCCGATTCCTCTGATGCCGCGTATTTTTGGGAAGTACGTACTCATGACCCCGGAAAAAGCCGAGAAACATGTCCACGCCCAGAAGGTAGGCAGCCCAAACTACACACAGAAAACTGCGGTGGCTTCTGAGCACCTGTACTTTTTGGGACCTCCCCTATCGGCCTGTATCAATTGAGTGAAAAATCGGATCACGAATTTTTTCCCGCGAGACTCGGGGCTTTTTTTCAAACGTTGTGTTTATTCGCCCAAATTTGGGACCCCCGACTTTCCTAACTACGCAGGCGGCCAGCGGCCAGTGTCATCGGTGTCACTGACAGGGAGGAGCATGGACTTGGTGAGGAAAATAAAACATTTCACAAAGATATTCTCTTTGAAGAGCGCATTTTTATTTTAACACACTTTCATACATCACATAGCAAGGGTGCAAAATTCAATACATATCAAAATGGAGAGCTCCAAGTTTGGGTCTCAATGAAAATGCAGAAAACAATTACATGATGGAACTTAGATGTTGAAACCATTCTCCTGCAAGTCACACACTGGAGGTTAGTTTGTTAAAATTGACTTTCATGTGACACTTTATTATATCTACAAAGCAATGCTAAAAAGTGAAAAAACACCCAGAAAGAACTTTTTCTAAGACATATGCTTCTCAACCATGAAAAGAGCTACTAAAATTGACAACGTGACAAGTCATGTAAATCATCAAGCATATAGTAATTAGTAGCTTTACTATAAATGTGTAGCTAAGTATAGCAAAAGTGCAAAATCTCTGAAAATTGAACGTCCTTTATAGGATTATATATAAGAGTTTTTTGGTTCTAAACCCACATAAATTTCAATATTTTCTTATCAAGCATCATTTGTTTAAATATGTGAGGTACTCTTCACTAACCATCAGTTGAATATATGTCATGGCAACAAAGAAATAATAAGTGGCACAGAGATGGAGATTAGAAAGGAGGATACAGACGTGTATTCTCTACAGAGCATGTATCACAATCTGCCAAAAAGCAAGAGTATCAATCTTCACAGACAATACAGGAAAACAATATATTACAGAAGGTGCAAATATGATTCAACAAAGCAAGGAACCATTCTTTCCAAACAAAAAAGTAAATATCACAGAACTGCGGTACAGTGAAATATCTAGCACTCCTTTTCTTAGGAAGTAGAAGGTATGAAACTCTCACAGACAATTTAACAAAACAAATATGTGTAGAAAGGGCTAAATTGCACATTTAACTTCTTTATAAGGTAGCCTATGTGTATCACAGTTAATTGATTCACTATTGCCTTAAACAACACACAAACACAAAAACAAAAACATGACTAAAAAAAATAAAAAGTGTAACAAACAGAAATCTCCTTTTGCTTTCAAATGTGTAGCTTCTAGATTCTTTAAGAGGTAGGGGAATAAACATTCTCCCAACAGGCGATAAAAAGCACACCTCATCAACAATTTTTTTTTCAAATATAACTAAAATAAATGAGGTCTCGAACAGAATAAAACCTTTACAGTAGCAGTAGGTATTTGTAAAGAAAACTACTGATGCATGAGATCAAAAACTAAAAAAAAAAATACTTAATTTTTTTTCTAAAGCACAAGATCAAGAATAAACGACTAATACTGGTCTAAGAATGGCAATAATAGTAATAACTATAAAAACCTACATTTAAATGATAAACCTAATGCCATGGAATGACTTCACTTTCAGTGAAATTTCAGTATGTTGGCATTGTCATTTGCAATAATATTAACTTGTGCTACATTGCACATTGCCTTTCAGTGCCTTGACCAAAACTGACAGAAAATAAGAGACACAAACACAACTAGTCTTCAGTGCACTTACTTCAGATCAGACTATCAAAATATGAATTTGACACTGGTTAAAACAACAACAACAAAACTAAAAAGCACACACTGGCTTCTTTATATGCAGAGAAAGGTCTTAGTTTACACCAAAAACATCAAATTCATACCAATCGTCATCATACATAGAACAACTGACATTGACATACTCTAATGACAAATACAATTGATGAGCTCCAAGTATCTGTATACAAAGCAGCCTAATCATCATCATACATTTGCATCAACTGAAAATTCGAGTTCACAAGAAGTGAAAAAGGAAAGAAATGCTTTGGAGGAACATGTCACACATAGTTATCCCAAAATATTTTTCTACCAAACTCAGGTAGTGGGTAAGGATAATGGACTGGACATTGCATGCAATTAGTAAAATTTTCCAGCTCTCTCTTCATCCACAATACCAAAAGAGGTAATTGGCGAGCAAAAAATTTAATCAGGGAATCCTAATAAAAACAAATTAAAAGGAATTTTGTCAGTCATGATTCCCTTTACCACCCTTAACTTTTTAGTTGAAACATGAAAGTCATCAGTTTAGCACCCATGTTTGATTCAAACTATCCTTCAAGTCCACCTTTGTTAAGGCACATTACATCAGCATTTAATTTTTTCATGTCAAGGTCTTGAAAGCTTTGATGATACCAAAGATAAAATAAAACAAAAACTACAACACAGAGGGAATGTGTGACAACATGTAAATGTAGTATTCAAAAGAAATTGTTCCAGATCAAATAAGTTTCTACCTCATGCAGTCATAAATTCACAATACACTTTAAAATTTAAAAAAACTTCTGCCTAAAACTTTTCATTTTCTGTTTGATGAGGCTCCGCAAGAACTTGTTTGACACTTCACCTGCTCAGCATCTTTTCTCTGCAACAAATACAGGAACAGATGTAGTGATTTTAGTGGGTTTCAGCATGAGATCAAGATACAACACCAAAAAACTGGATGGGTGCATTCATCACACATGATGTTCACAAGGAAATATTATAAAATTTTTAACAGTGACACAATAAAAATAATGAAAAATTGGGTTTCACTTCCACACAATGAAAAGAATAACAGATTTTTACAAGAGCGGAGTCTAACCAAGCCTACTGTTTGAGGAAGGGAATAGTAGAAGTTCTTCAGCACAAGTTACAAGATGGGATGACTGTATTCTCCCAAAAAGCAACTCAAGGTTCAAACTGTGGTATACAGCAGACAAATACACAGGTGTCATGGTCTTTGTGACGGTGAGGGCCGTGCACACTAACAACACACGTTCAGTATGGACAAGGATAATTGTCAGAACTCAAGTACTGATCCAACAGACACTGGAACAGGTTCAGGATGACTGAGGGTCAAATACATGAAATTTCTACATCTCACACAGTTCGTACCACCAACCAATGAAAATAGAAGGCGACATCAAAGACCAGATTACAAGAGTTGTTTGCGTGATACACGACGCTTCTTCAGGTGGAAATTCCATTTCCATGGACGTAGAGGAGTGTTCTGTAAATACAAATGCCGGCCTCCTAATGAATACAACTTGTTGGCAATTTAAAGTTTGTTACTTATCTGGCACTGTTCCAGAAGGAAAATATTGCATTTCTGACCCTTGAAAAATGTTCTCAAAAACTATGTAGCGGTTTAAATTACCCTACATTCCCACAACTCGACGAAATATCACATTCTACCTAGAATTACCTGCAATTGTTCCTCTTGGTCTTGAGTGTGCTGGAGTCCAGCACAGAAATGCAGCATCAGAATCGCCAAAGCCTGCACCTTTTCATCACACTTTCCGATCAGAAAAGCAAGTCTTGCCTTTTCAGTAGCATCCTGGCAGTCTGTCTCTTCACGAGCCAACTGCATCCGTAGTGTTGATTCACTGTCCATTGAGGTCTTAAGTTTCGTAATCTATAAAATCATGAGATATTTATTTATTTAAGTTTATGTTTTCTTTAAGAAAGGAAGGATTTTATTTCTATGAACACAAGGAGAAATAACACACCATTTTGTTAATGCGCTCCATGCGCTGTATGGGTGGTAAGCCTGAATACAGCTCCTTTCCAGTAGCTTTGGCTACGGCCATCAGGTCTTCTGAGCCATCATCAGAGCCAGAAGCAGACATGTTGGGTCTTCTCAGCTCAAGTAACTGGTCCAAGGCCACAGACACGTCTTCATCTGCACTGGCATCCTCGTCAGAGCCACTGTCCATTTCACTGAACTGAAAAACTGTTTCATGTAGAGAGGTCTAGAACACACAAAACAGAGCCAAACTTTAATTTCGAAGGCAGATTTAAGGCAAGCAGTTATTTGAACTAGGGTAGAACCTTGCGAGAAGGAGTAGGGGAATGCTGAGGTGACGGTGGTAAACTGCGAGACAAGCTGCTTCCTTGAGATCCATCTGAGCCAGGTGGAGCCAGACTGTGGGCAGATCCAACACGCTTCAGGCCTCGAGCCTGTGTTGCCATGGAAGCCAACAAGTTGGTGATACGTTTCCTGTGGCTGGGACCCTAAATTGGAAAATGTGTTTCTTAGTATTTTTCCCGATTGGTTACCCAAAACTAACCCAGTCTACATAGCCCAACTTACCTGAGGGGAGACATTTGGAGTGTGGGCACTTGCTTCCTCAGCAGAAGTCATGACAATTTCCGGCTGGATGCTTGCCCTACGTGGCTGGTCTACACCATCACCCTCTCCCAGCACACCGGTACCGGGCGTGATGAGTGAGTAAGCTCCAGCCACATCTGCATCGCCCAGCGAGTGTCGGTGGGCTTTGGCTGCTCCTGCCCCTGCTGGCACAGTGGCTGTGGCAGTAGCCGTGACGGAGGTGGTGCCTGTCTTGTTAACCATGCCCACTCCGCAGGGTGAGCTCACCAGACACTTGCTGATGCACTTCTTGTGGCAAGACATCCCACAGACACGGCACTGTACAGCGTCCTTCAGCCAAATCTAATGTATGGAAATGTTTGAAGGTCAAAATGATTAGGCCCACAATCTAGTGTCTGGATTATAAGCAGACTTAATGAAGACAATACAATTTACCTTTTTCATACAGAAACCGCACTGGGTAGCCCGATGGAACTGGGTCCGAATAAAGTCATGGTTTCTGAAAACGCCTGTTTCATGCAGGCTGCTGAGGCTCTCACCCCGTATGGAAGATTCTGGTGACTGGTGTAGTGGAATGCCCGACGGTGGAGTTGATACCGTGGGGGGAGGAGGGGTCCCATTAGGGGTGAGGTAAACAAATGAAAGTAGCACGTCGCCAAAGCATAGACAGGGCTCAAAGCCAGAATGACTTGATAGCTTATGGCTCTGGCTGGAATGAGCAGAAATTACATGGTTAACCTTGAAACACAGAGATATATTGACAATCTGTACCACATTTTCAAGTTACCTGTTGGTAAGGTGGGGGCCAGGAGGTAGAAAAGAGTAGGAACTTATGTAGTGGCCCAAGCGCGACTGGCTGCAGTGGTGAGCAACAGCCGCCAGCAAGACACTAACATGCCCCAGCAGTTGGTCACGGCCTCCAGGCCCACTTCCACTGCGAGCACTCCACACACTGACATTAAGGTAGCGATGTTGTGGCCCAACCGCAAACTTGAGAGTTTCATTAAAATCGATAACCTGCACAAAGAGAGGAATCATTCTGACATTTTTACATTACACTGAATTTCAGAAAAGTCGGTCAGGTGGGAAGAAAATTAGGTGAGACCTGGTCAAGAGACTTTTCTTTGGTGTTCAGCATTTGAAGGTTGTAGTGGTCGTTGGGAGGCTGCGTTTGCTGCGTTTGCTGTTTGCAGCGATGGTCGGGGCTCGGGGACGCAGAGCCACCTGCCGGGGTGGACCCGGGAGTGGACCCTGGAGTGGAGGATGAAGTGCTTGGTCCAGGAAAGATGGACGAAGCCTTCTTGGCAGGAGAGCCTGTGAGATGAGGTCACCGCATCACTATGAAAACTGAACAAGAGCAGCACCTGAAAGTCCCAACCTTCAGCTAGAGACCACACTTACTTTGAGCCGAGTTAGGAGGGCTAGAAGTGCTGCTGTCACTGTCGATGTAATCACTCTGCTCCACAGACACTCTCCTTTTGCGTAAACCGGATCGATCTGGTATTGGAGAATCACTGGTGATGGATACAGTAACATTTGAGGGTTTTATCACAGCTGGATCAGTCTCAGGGGCCTGTGGTGAATGGATAATCATAAGTACAACTGATATTTTGTACATTCAAACATAAATTCAATAAAACTCACTGAAGTTGAAGGAGGGCTGTTAAAGGCAACCTTCCTTTCAAGTCTTAGGGTGTATTTATCACCAGCTCCCTTCATACACTTGGCGGCCTGTGTAATTGTAGAAATTCTTTTTCCTTCTACAGCTACTAAGAGGTCACCAGGCTGCACATCAGCATTACTGGCTGGTGAAACTGGTAGAATAGTGTCAACTATGACACAAGCCTAGTGAAAGAAGAAGTATTGAAAAATACATAGAGAATAAGTTGACATCAACTAACACTTGTTCAGAATTAATTTAATGCTAACCTGATATCGATCAGCTACAAATTCTTGCCTGAAGACTATACCAAGCTGCTGCTGTGGTGATTTTACTATGTTAACATCTAAAGTCATATATGTAGCTGTGTCGGAATGAACCATCTCTACCCACGCAGTACGATCTGTATTGTAAGGAAGGAAAGAATTGACACATGCTTATGGCTGCACCGATGCAGAAAAATAAAACAAGTATTCTTGATCCATACCAACGGCAAGCGAGCAGTAAATGTTTTCAGTTCCATATGCAGAAGAAACCAGTCTGGTGACCTCCACAACGGTTACCTCCAAACAGCCAGATTGTATTGAATGCTGACCCCACTCTGCCTCTTCATCGTTCGGCTCGAACTTTGTGAAAAATGGCTTGTATCTTAGCTTATAGTTCGGTAATGTATGCTTTCGTTTCAAAGATTTTCGAATCTGTTAAGAAAAATACAGTCAAGGTCTACCTAAAATTACTAGTATGCTTGAGACAATCCTTCACATATAATCAATAACCTGGTTGACAATGATGTTTGTGATTTGAGGAAGAGGACGTCCCTGAAACTGGCTCTCCACTTCCAATTGAAGAACAGGCTCTGAGTAAAAACTGAAGGACCAGTGAGTGTATGGATGGCGAGTAAATTGTAAGCGAGCCATACCAACAAGTTCATGAACTAGAAAAGGAGGTAAAAGATACCAGATAGTTCAGAGATAGAACAGTAGATCGAGAAACCAGAATCTGAAGTCAAAAGAAAATCAATTTCACCTGTCACAGATAAATATGCAGCACGTCCTAAAACCAAATTGGCATCAAGAGAAAGTTGGAAGGATCCACTGTAATGAATATCCAAACACAATTCTAATGTATCTATGCGATGGTGAATGGGGTCTTGATCAACTTGGCGGACCTCTACACTTCTTATTGTTGGAAAATGAGAGCCTAGATGCAAATCTCGCACCTATTGGGAAAAACAACAATGATCAGAAAATTTATGATGAACAATACTGACAATTAAGAGCAAGAATGGCTTACAGCAATGAAATCAAACAGTTTCCCAGTGGTAGTACGAGTGAGTAATTCCTCAAACTCAAGGGAAAGTTTACGATGGAACCACTTGCGAACTCTGTCAGTGTGACGGAGTTCTTGGAACAGAAACTGAAGCAGCAGGCTGACACCCAAACAAGATTCCTGTTTGGATAAGTTTTTATTCCGGAGAGCATCCAAAATATGCTGGAACATAAGCAACAAAATAAATTAAAAATTAAGATTTATTAGATGGTAAGGAGCTGCTATTTCAATTAAGTACCTTGGGTAAGCAAAATGGAGCAGATACACCGAATGGCTGTTTGGGGGGGCCCTCTTCTGGCTGGCTGAGCAGATATTTTTGGAAAAAGTACCATTCTGCAGCTAGTACTGCCACAGCTCCAATCAACATACAAAACAGCATCAAAATCAGATCCATCTTGTAGGACAAACATCAAATTCCTGAAACATAATGAAATGCTTAACAGACATTCCGGAGTTAACAACACAATAAACATTCCTTTGTTTGGTAAAGTTCATTTTCATGCTGATGAATGTAGCCTATTTGTGGAGTTGAAAACACTACACAAATTAAATCCTCTGGATTCTAAATCTTAAATAGCAAGGTGCAATAAAATAAGAATCAACGACGTCAACGAACACTGGCATGGCGTCTTGATTAATGTTAGAAGTTTGAATGAGTCAATATCTCTGGTAGCAATTAAATAAATGTCAAACCGTTCAAAGGAAGGTTAGACATTTAATAAAAGTAGATTTTAAGTCAAGGCCGCTATCGTTTTATGGTTATATACAGCACACAGAAACGTACCATGTATTCGTTAACTTTTCTTGGAATTATTTTAATTGTTTCACCATTTTTTAAGCATATTCAGTGCTATTCCACTGTGTTTTGACATTTCTTCAAAGTTTTTGTGTTTTTCTTTTTGTTGTTTGAGCGGTGCACGGGGGAGCGTCGGAGCTCGAAGCATGTTTGCACTTCACCGACCGTAAAATTTCTCATATGATTGAAGGGGCGGAAGGGGGGCGGGGGCTGCGGGGGGGGGGGGAATCCAGCGGTCTTCTAACCTCTGTCTCTGATCTGCTCTAGGCTACTCATGTGTTATTTACTTTAAGTTTGTCTCTTTGATTAAATATTTCCTTATATCGCCATGGCAAGTAGAGTCGTTGGTTTTCGAAAGGTGGGAACGAGGTTTTTATCCAAACAAGCGTAAGTTCATTCCTTTGAAGTGGGCATTTATGTTATATTCATTCATTCATTGCATCAGGTCCTCTTTAAAGATTCATCCTTATTTTTAATTTTTTTAAATGTATTTACTCTGACTGTTTATGAGTAGACATGCGAACCCTCTGCATATTAATACGATAAATCTTTAAGCATTGTCACCATGTCTTATCGTTGCTAGTCTGTCAGTGGTCCAACAAGATTAAATGAACATGATCTTTTTGCAGAAAGCGATTTTCTTGGAATGGCCGTCACTTTGCCACTCAAACAGAACCTCCCAAAGAACCTATTGATCGCTCACAATTGGGATGTAAACAACCGCCACTCTCAGAGCCACTACCGGGTGTTCCAGCACCAAATTATGCCAAAGTTAGAGATGATAATGCTACTACAAGATACACAACCCTTCCCAATGGTCTCCGAATAGCATCAGAATCTCGCTTTGGCCAATTCTGCACTGTAGGAGGTGAGTTGACAGAATTTTATTGATGTAAGGTTCTATCTCTGTACTTAATATCTCTCTTTTTTTAGTCGTAATTGATTCAGGATCGAGATATGAAGTAGCATACCCTAGTGGAGTATCACATTTTTTGGAAAAACTTGCCTTTAATGTAAGTTTGTTGTTGTTATTTTTTGTTTTTTTATGTATATATTTCCGAACAATACTTTGCTATCAGTTCTTGCTACCTTTCTATTCAGTTTCCTAATTAACTATTGAATATTCCAGTCAACTTCAGTATTTTCCAATAGAGATGAAATTATGTCTGTGTTAGAAAATCATGGAGGAATTTGCGACTGTCAGTCCTCAAGGTGAGTGGTTAGGTATTGCTATCTTGTCTTTGACACACACCTTAAATGGTATGGTGACTGCCAGTTATGTAATGAGTTCTACTCTCAAATTTCTTCCAGGGACACATTTGTTTATGCCATATCAGCTGATAGTAGAGGACTTGATGCTGTCTCCAAAATTTTAGGAGAGGTTGTTTTACGGCCTCAGATATCTGATGAAGAGGTAATATTGATCTCTCAACAAACTAAAATAAATTGAGAGGGATTAATGTATGTTCTTTGGTTGTGATAATATTTTATATTTGTAATGCCCCAAGGTTGATATTACTCGTCAAGCTATTCAGTTTGAACTTGAAACGTTGTCAATGAGACCAGAACAAGAAACTTTGCTTATGGATATGATTCATGCAGTGAGTTCCTAATTGGAATTGAATAAATTCACTCAATTTTTTCTCTTTATTTTCATGTGTATTTTCATCTTCCACCAGGCTGCTTACAGAGATAACACATTAGGTTTACCAAAGTTATGTCCAGAGAAGAATGTCCTGAAGATTGACCAAAAGCTTCTTTTCACTTACCTTAAAAACCACTATACTCCTTCCAGAATGGTCATTGCTGGAGTTGGAGTAGATCATGATCGTTTAGTGGAAAGTGTCCAAAAGTGTGTATTCTAATTGCTAATTCTAATTTCAACACAGTTTCAATTACAATGCGTCCATGTGTTTGATGTAAATAACATTTTACAGATATTTTGTGGATGCAAAACCAACGTGGGAGGGTAATAAAGACCTCCTTCTTCCTGGATCGTCAATAAAAGTGGATGATTCTGTTGCTCAGTGGACAGGTGGGCTGGTTCAGGAAGAATGTGAAATCCCTCAGTTTGCTGGTCCTTCTGGTCTGCCGGAGTTAGCACATGTTGTATTGGGCTTAGAAAGTTGTTCTCATCAGGACCCAGATTTTATAGCTGTGTGTGTGCTGAACATGATGATGGGTGGAGGAGGATCTTTTAGTGCGGGAGGACCTGGCAAGGGAATGTACACTCGATTGTACACAAATGTTCTCAACAGGTATAATTTATTCTTGTTTTAGGTTGCTTTAAATTCATCTTCCATCTAATTAGAGTCATACATTTCAATTTTTGTCATTTATGTGACAGATATCACTGGATGTACAATGCAACTGCCTACAACCATGCATACTTGGACTCCGGTTTGTTCTGTATCCATGCAAGTGCACCTCCCACTCATGTTCGAGAATTAGTTGAAGTCATCACAAAAGAAATGGTTGCTATGGCAGGTTCTGTTGGGAGCTCGGAGCTCAGGGTGAGTGTGCGATCAAGTGGCAAGTGGCCTTGCATTTCTGTGTCCGATTTCAATTCAATAAACTGCTTACGTTTTCTTTATTTCCTGTGTTCAGAGAGCTAAAACTCAACTGCAGTCCATGCTACTCATGAATCTCGAGGCTAGACCTGTAGTATTTGAAGACTTGGCTCGTCAGGTGCTTGCAACTGGTGAACGCAAGAGCTCTAGATACTTCATTGAAGCCATTGGTAAGATAGATGTGACAGACAATCAATCTAATTCTGGGAGACAGTTGAATATTACTCCAATTGTTTGAATGTTTGCATTTTCTTGATTTCAGAAAATATAACTGCTGATGATATTCTAAGGGTTGCTCAGAGACTACTCCGTGCCTCCCCAGCTGTTGCAGCTCGAGGAGATGTAGCCAAGATTCCTCAACTAAGAGATGTTCAGTCTGGTCTCATGGATCCCCAAGGTCGCATTCCTGGCAGCCGCCATCGCATGTCACTTCGCTAATTTCAAGGTGATCCAATGTATATTTCAAATGTTTATTAAATTCTTTATTCCTAATAAATAGAATATTAAAATTGCTCTTAAACCTATGACATCATATGCAACATGATCTTCACATTATTGTAAGAAACATAGTGCAGTATGGATAGATATTAAAAATTGTCTTGTCTCAAAATTATGCTGAGTCTGGCCCAAAACGTGTTTATTTTAAGTAGTGCTTATGTAGGAAAATGGAGTTGCTGAATGTTTTCCAAAGTATTTCTCCACTTTGTTCTTAGTTCTTCAGCCATACTCTTGTACTGTTCATACAAGTGTTGTACTTCACAAGTTTTATTGTGAACTAGTACTTCTGCTCCCTATAAATTAGAAAGAAGAAAGAGCAAATAAAAACACAATTTAATTCGATTTGAGGTATTGTTTCCTGTGCTCATTTGTTCAAAGGCAATTAAGGCTGGATTTACTAATGTAGAACCAAAAGATGTATACACTATATTCTAAAAAAAGCAATGGGGGCAAAACACCTTTATTGCAGCTTCTATTGTTTGCACCAGTGAGATAGACATCTGGCCGTCACTTTTGGCCTCATCCTGCAAGTTGAACCACAATTAGAAACAATTTTCCAATTGAAGATATGATGACCTGGGTGTACTATTTTTCACCTGTGTGATTCTTGAAAAGTATTCCTCAGTGGCTGTAACAAGACTTTCAACAGCCTTGACAACTTGAGGGAGGCAAATATTCCTATTGCGAGCTTCTGTATCCATTTCTTTGGAACCTAGTGGTATGGGCAAATTGTTACTGATAGTGAGTTTCCTTTTTAGTTAATAATGTTTACAAGGCACAAGCTCAAGTCACCCAACTGGTCATGTGAGGAAACACACATTCATTGTGAGACAATTGCAAAGAGTAAAATTGGCCTAAATGGTTAAGCTCTATTTCAATTCTTTCAACTAAGGTTTTCTGAAGCTTAGAACCAAACATTTCCTCTGATACTGTCGTTATAGCATCTTTCTTTTCGTCCACTTTTTGTTTGTATTCATCCAGTGATTGCTGAACATGAATCTGGAAAGGATTGCAAAAGTTGTGTAGTCATATTGGGTCGAATGCAAGCCAAGCTAAAGCTGAAGGTCCGCAAAGAAAACATTACCACATAATTATCCACTAATTTTTTGATGTTCTGACAAAGCAATCTTGACGTCTTCTCAAACTCAGCGCACACATTTCTAAACATATTCTTGCTTTCAGGAAATCCATGTTTAAGTGTGAGCGTCGTCATTGTTTCCACCTGATACTGTTGGTAGTTTCTTCTCAAAATGACCAGATCGTTATTTAATTTTGATGTCTGGTTATTTAATGAAAGGGACAGCTCTTCATATGTGTCATGCAGGATTTTTTCAAATACTGTTTTGTGGTTATTTTGTATGTTTTGAATCATATCTAATAGGTCTGTAAAGTTTTGCAAGTGTCAAAACAGAAGCTCTAATGATGGAACATGACAAGATAATGATATTTATTTACCTATTAATTCAATTATCCAAACTTCTATGCACTGCTCTTGGTAAAGTTTGTATTTACTGGTAATGTCTGCTATGAAGTTTCTCATGTCTCTTTCTTTGAAATTATTACATGCTTTATTTTTTAGAAAATCATCGGCATTTTGCTGAATTTCTTGCATTGACTGTATTAAGAGTCTAGATACAAGCTGAAGAAATGTACAGCTATCTCCATATTCTAGTAATTGCGAACCTTCTGTTTCAACAATCTTTTTGCTTTCCTTTAAGCAAACATCTTTACACACGAGCCATTTTTGTCTTTTTGAAACTGTCTCCTGCACACATCTGTGACAAACATGAGCTACTGTTGCTAGCAGTCGGTTGTTTTAAATTAACACATTTGGGACATTTTGACTGACCTCCATTTATTGATGACAGCAAGGGTACTGTCTTTCTTGCCACATGCATCAACAAGTTCAATTACTTGTTCCTTTAAGAGTTTCCCTCCATATTTAAGTGCCAGTACATGCTTTCGCAGGTAAGCTTGAGATTTTCCAATGAGCACGGCAATGTGTTCCATAAAATTTAAACTATCCAAATGGAGCTGCAAACTTTTATCATTGTTAGTATGTGCTGTCAATTCTGTTTAGCTAATTCTGTACAATACTTACTCTTTCATACAGATCTTCACATGCTTCATGGCCTCAGAGCAGCACTCCTTGCTTCTTTCTCTCAAGACGATGACATTCTTTGTTCCATGAGTTTCAGTATCTAACTCCATGGTAGCCATTTCTGATTTTATGTGTTTCACCTCTGAGTCAGTAAATGTCCCCCCTTCAGAGAACTGTCTGAAGAAATTTTCCGCATGCCAATTTGTGACTCAACACATACTGGTACCCAATGAAAATATCCATATGCTTGAATCATATACTACCTTATAGTATTGAGAAAATCAGCATTGCCCTTTTTCATTTTCTCAATCTCCATTTGCACAATTGTTTGATATTCATTATTTAAAGTTTTTACAGAATCTTTGCACTGGGAAAAGCTAGTTTCTATCTGGAAAAAATAAGCCAATTTAGTGAGAGGACAAGACAAACTTTCAGAGAAAGAAAAATATCTTTGAATTTCACCTGACTGATTATATCTTTCACTGACTGGGCAAGGACATCCTGTAACCCTTTTTCTTGCATCACCTTGATGTAAGAACCAAATTCCCTGAATATCTGTAATTCTTTCACACTTGTGCTTTCTAATGTGCTTCTAATTTTTCTAGAAACATCCAAAATCATCTGTTGTGACATGTAATAACCATTAATTTGTATTTAGTGGTACGGAAAATTTAGCTGTGTGGATAAATTTGACCTACCTCTCTGTGGAGATTCACTAGCCTTAAGTTTTCATCTATCTCTTCTACGCGTGCTAATTCTACTTGAGTTCGAATTCTATCGTACCTTAACTCGTGTTTCTCAAGCATTTCGCTATATTCCTTGTGCAGATGGATCAACTGGCTCTGTATCCAGTCTTCTCCATCTTGCTGCACAAATCTTTCACAGTTTTGAGTTAAAGACTCTTTAATATCCTTGTAATGCCTGTTTTAAAAAGTAATAGGTAAAAAGAGATGGAAACTTTTAACTGTTGGTTCATGAGCACTTATAGGATTCAGTTGATGAGACCTTGTTCTCTGCAGCTCTAGGTATGTGATTATTTCTTCGCACACATTAAATATTTGTGTTAGTTCAGTTGTGATTCTAGTTTTTAGTAGTGAAGGTTCATGCTCTTTTAGAAATAGTTCAACAGAAGATCTCAAAGAATCTAGTTCATGAGTAACAAGAGACGTATACTCTTCTAGTATCACTGTTTCATCTTTCTCCATGGTTGCATAACTATGGCCAAAATTTAAAAAAAAAAAAGATATTACTTTTCAAGATAATGTCCATTTGATTCTGACAAAAAATTAATGCAACGACCTGTTAAAAAGGGTTAGGCATACCTGCATTTTACCTCATCTAAAATTCTGAAGATCCGCTTCACAGTTTCTTCAAGGTTCTTTTTATTTGTTTCTTGACGAGATTTTTCTATTAGAAGTGTTATCCTGTGTTCTTTAGCCTGCAATAAAGTTATATTTGTCACTGATTTCTTAGTTAAAATTAAAGTATGCAATGAGCAATGTGGTAAAATGGCACCAACTTCAATATATTTTCCTCTATCCTGTATTTTATTTGAGAGCTTTTGCAGTGTTCTTTCTCTACCAGAGTTTTGAAGCTTGCAGTGCTGGTCCCACAACTTCCCAGCATCTTTCATCAAGCGAGCAAAAGAATGTATCTGTGAAGCAAGGACTCGTAGCACTTGTCTCCACCACACCTGGAAAAAATATGAGACTCACTCATTCAACAATCAGACCCAACATCTCTTTTTTTTCTCTCTCCATTTTCTATTAGGTGGGATAAAATATAATACCATGAAATTAGTAGGATCATCTATAGTCCTTCTCTCGATATGGTCTAATAGTGGAAGACAAACATTCTGGTTTATAGAATCAAATGTATTACTCCTGCAAATACCACTTTCTAGTATGAATTGCTTTAATCTAACTACTTCTTCAGTACTAAATGTCTTTATTTGAGTGAGACCTTCCTTGAGGCCTACTGATATTTTTTCCACTGCATGATCTGTAATGTTGTATAATGTTAATAAAAAAAAAAAGTAAACCACTTAGCATGTTGTCGTATTTTATCCAGAATGCAGCAATGCAATACCCATTTGTTTGACACAAAAATCCAGATTGCTTTCCCAATGTCTCACATCGTCTTCTGTGAACGGGTATGGCTGGGACCAACAGAGAGCATGTCTAAGCTCATCCTGTTTATTTTCAAAGTAGCGGATACTTTCTGAACCAGTTGATGAAGACCTGATGAACTCATCTATTGATCTATTTCCTGCTTCCCTGGAAGAGGTCAATGGCCTGATATCAATACACAAAACAATTCAAATACAGAATCTTAAACAGGGGGATCGCCATGAGATTAGCGATGAACTCCGCAGATGCTACTCCTCAACTTCACAAACATCTCGACTTCACCATTAAAACCCCCCCAAAAATTGTAGACATGTCAAGGGAAAGTTTAACGAAGCAAGCCGAACTGCAAATGACATCTAAACGTATTTGACGAAATGGGGGAGGGAGTGGAGGAAGGGGAGGGGGAGGGGGACTGACTGCAGGGCGGTGAGGGTGGCCCGCTGGCACTGCTCGCTGCACTGCCGCCGCGTGGCCTCGACGCCCTCCTTGAAGCGCCTGCAGTCCCGCTCTGCCTGCATGGTGAGGCACAGGCGCAGGTCTCCGAACGAGATCACATTCTGCAGGTGCAGTTCTCCGACCTCCTTAATTTGCCAAAAGGGAAGGAAACTGCCTTTACAAAAGCGGTGGAAAAACTCAAAAGAGAAAAAATCAGCAGGAATCGAACCCCGACCCGACCTTCCTCTCTGCGTCCAGGAGGGGCTGCAGCCGCTGGGGCGGCAGGTGGCCGTTGCGGGCCAGGGCGGCGGCGTACTGGGTGAGCGTGGCCGCTGCCCTCTTCTGGTGCTCGGCCTCCACGTCCAGGAGCAGGTCGTAGAACGCGTCCACGGCGCGCTGGCGCTGCTCCGTCAGCTGCTGCACCACGTCGCACGCCGACGACACGGCTTCCTTGAGGGCGAAGGGGTCGCTGCCAAGCCGGGGATCCACCCCGGCGCACAGCTCGGCCACGTCCTGGCCCTTGAGCCTGATCATAAGCGAGGCCTTGTCCAGCTCGGTGCGCAGGTTGGAGGAGACGAAGCAGACGGTACGCTGCGCGTCGCTCCGCTCCCGGAACAGCTCCTGGCGCAGCTCCCGCAGTAGGGCATCGTGCTGGCGCCGCTTCCGCCGCACCAGGTCCTGGATGCGACGCGACGGCCGGGACACGCCCTCTGCAAGCGGGCCGTAGGTTCGAATACCGACTCAACGCGATTTCGTCTCCTCCCGACCCCTGCCAACTCTGCGCGCCTTACCGAACCACGAGTCCAGCTTCTCGGCCTCCTTGGCGTCGGCGGCGGGAGTCCCTATCGGTGGCAGCGTGCTGTCCTGTTAGTAAACACACGCATATGCAAATTTTGGAAAGATGAAAACATTACAGTTTTCATGGTTGCCCGGTGGAGCCGTCAGGCCGCCTGGTTAGTAAGCAATCTGCACACGGGTGCACGGCGGGCTGGCCTACTGCCAGTTCGCAGGCGCTAGAGCGGGTGAGAAGTGGTGAGAAGCCCATCCTCTGTCTCCTGTCTCTCTCTTCCCCTCGCCTCACCTGTGACGTGCCGCCTGCCTTGGCGCTACGGGTGCATTTCCGACGGACCTGCGACATTGCTGGTCTGGTCCACAGTTCCCACGAAGACTTCCTCACCTCCCCTCTCTCCTGCGTCCAGCGGCACCCAGCGGTTAGCATTGTCAACACAACAGAAGAGCCACGACTGGCCACGACGAATCGCAGCCAATCGTAGCATGTCCCCCCAGTGTTGTCAGAAGGCGATTCCAGCGCGAAACATCCCCGTAAACATCAAACTGGGGAAGCACGAGGCAGCGTTCCCTCCCCGCCCGCCGGGTCCGGGGTTCGAAGCCCGGCGGCGGCGCGGCCCCTTCTCCGGCATGAAGCCCTACTGGGCGGGGGTGGCGGGGTGCATCCTCGTCGCCGTCCTGCTACCCTCGAGGAGCCCCACCTTTCCCTCGGAGCACGGTACACATGCACCGACGTCGCGGTCGTGGGTTCAACGCCCGCCAACGTGCTTCACGTTTTTTACTTTATCGCGGTAGGCAGTAACGCGACGGATCGCTCGTGCTGCTCGCTGTCCCGCGAACCGCAAACAGGTAGGCCACGGGTTCGAATCCCAGAGTGGAGCAGGATACGTTTTTTTAAAAATTTCATTTTTTCAGTCGGGGTTGTCGGCTTATGTCCACCGGCAGCGAGCTGCTACCACTGCCTTTCCACCGTGGCGCTGGCGGTGACGTCGACGCCTTGGTGGGGGTTCGCCGTGAGCCTGCTGCCGGTCCTGGAGGTGGTGGACCACGCCGCGTTGGCAGGTCAGGGAGGGTGACAGACCGGAGGCCGAAGGGCCGCGCTGGACTGGCGGGGACGGCTTTGGAGTCAAATGTGTCTGCAGCCATCTCGGAGCTCGCAGTCGGTCAGGGTGTCGGCCCTGTGGCTGTCCCCTCCCTGCTGCCTCCGGTGCCGAGGGGCTGCCCGACGGCCATGGGAGTCACAGGTCTGAGTCCGGCCGGGGCTGCCGAGGGTGCCGGAGGCGGCCGCGCGTACTCGAACCCGCATCCCTGACGGTCCAGGGCCCCGCCGGCTGCCCAGCGAGGAGGACGTGTTCGAGGCGGTGCTGGCGAGGGGCGCCTTCGTGCGCGACCCCTCGGGCGCCAACCTCCTGTCCGTGGCCTTCGTGCACCACTTCCTGTACCAGTTCCACCCCGTCGGGGCCGACACTGACGAGCACCTCCTGCAGGCAAGGGGGTGGTGGTGGACTAGCCGGCTCTGCGGAACCATTTGAACCTCCCGCCTCCCCTCCCCTCCCCGCCCGGCCGCCAGGTGGACGCGCGGCAGGTGTACGGCAGCAGCGAGCCGACGCGGAGGCTGCTGCGCGGAGGCCGAGGCCGCCTCCTGTCTAGGATCATCGGCGGCCAGGAGTTCCCGGCCTGCCTCGAGGACGCCCCCGTGCACATGGTGTACCCGGCTCCGAACCACCGACGGCTGCCGTACTTCCACCTCACGGGCCCCGCCCAACACCACGAGGTTCGTCAACTCCGATATTAATCTAATTATTATTTTTAAGAAAATCTGAAGAAAAATGTGTGAGTTTAGTCGGAGCCGCGGTGGGCGCTGGGCCACCCCCTACTGGCCGCCGACCCGCTCCTGTTCGCCATGGCCGTGGTGTGGCTCCGGGAGCACAACCGGGTGGCCGGGCTGCTGGCCGCGGAGCACCCGGCCTGGGGCAGTGACGCGCTCTTCAACGCCACCAGGAGGATCGTCACCGGTAGGCAGACCAGGACCTAGGCTGGGCACCAGGCACAGGGCTTTGGATGGCACCTCACCGTTTCTCATCTGTCTGTAGGGGAGATGGTGCTGATTGTGCTGAGAGAGCTGATCCCCGGGCTGTGGGCCGGGGGGCCGCGACCGGACCCCCTCCCCGTGCCTCCCCCCGAGCTCCCGCCCCCGCAGCCGCCCCAGCAGCCGCCCCCGACGCCGTCGCCACTGACCAGGGAGCTCGCCATCGCGCTGTTCTGGGGGTGGCAGCTGCCCGACGTCCTCGAGGTGGCCGGCGACGCGTTCAACGTGACGGACCTCATGTTCACGAACCAGAGGCTGGTGGTGGAGCGGGGGCTCGCGGCTGTCCTCGAGGCCGCCGTCCAGCAGCCGGCCGGGAAGGTACGGCGTGCGACACAGCACTACGACTCGCCGCCACTTTCTCGTGTCAGTTATTATCATTTATTTAGTTTTGCTCTGAAGGCGTGTGGCCGGAACAGTGGCCGTCTGGTGAAGGGCTGGACCAAGCGCGCGATGCGAGAGTCGCGGCGCGCGCGCCTGCAGCCCTTCAACAAGTACCGGCAGCACCTCGGCGGCGCGGCCCCCGCCCGCACCTTCCTGGACCTGACGGGGGACGAGGGCTCGGCCGACCGGCTGCGGGGGCTGTACGGCGACGTGGATGCAGTGGAGCTCCTCCCCGGTGCGGAGAGAACAGTTGCCGAAAAGGAACTGGAAAACGAAACGAGATGTGGTGTTTGAACCCAGGCCTGCTGCTGGAGCGGTCCCCGGGCGGGCTGGGGCTGGGGCTGCCGGTGCTGCCGCCCACCCTGCAGCGTCTCGTGGTGCCCGGCCTACTGCGCGCCGCGCTCTCCTCCCCGTTGGGGCCGCCGTGGTCCTGGACGCCGGCCGCGTTCGGTGGCCGCGTTGGCTGGGCCGTGCTGGAGGCCGCCTCGCTGCGGACGCTAGTCTGCGGCAACGTCGCCTTCCGGGGCCCGTGCCCGGCAGGGTGGAGGGTCTCGAGGCCCCCGCCGGCCCCTCTTGTGTCCTTGGAGCCGCCGTCGTGTCGCCTGCAAGTACACCATGACGGTGACGCGCCGGCCGCGTCCGTCCTCTGCGCGCTCTCGGAGTGGCTCAGGTTCGCCGTCAGGACCGCCGTCTCGTAGACCGTGCCGTCAGTACCTGGCTGCGCCTGGTGGGTAGGCAACCCATCTGCTCGTCACGGCCCCCGCCCCCCGCCTCGCGGACCGCCGCTCGGGCCGTGGACTTTCACCGCGCCGGCGCCGACGCGGGCCCTGCCGCCTTCATTACTGATCCCGATCAGGTCGCTGACATCGAGGTTTCCGTAGTGTAGTGGTTATCACGTGTGCTTCACACGCACAAGGCCCCCGGTTCGATCCCGGGCGGAAACACTTCTTTTTGTCATGTCCAGGAGCCCAATATTTTTTATATTAATTATGTATTGTACATACATTGGTTTGATTTTATGTTTTGATAGCACTGTCCACGCGAGAAAATACATGAAATATTCCGATAAGCGACATGTTCCAATAAAATCAATTTGTTGCGGTCACTCTGACCATGCACCAGGTGCGGCGGCCGGGCGCGGCCACGAAATGTGGGCCGCCGAATCCCGCTTATCACTCCCCGCCCCGATAAGCCGCTTCGTTGAGGTAACAGCGGCCCAACGGCTATTTGCCAGAGGCGCCACGCCGCCCGTTGGCGTGCGGCACGCAACGGCCGCTGCAGTTGTGGCTACGCCAACAAGCGGCCACGTGGTTACATGGCCAGTGCTCACAGCGAGGGGCACACCAATCCTGAAAATTCTGAAGAGTGACTGAAATAGCAAATGACTGGATGCGACTGGAGAAGGGGTGGACGAAATCACTGAAAGAGACTGGGAAGCCTCGGGAGAAATCCGGGCGGGAAGACTCGGGAGTATGGAAGCTTCTGGGGTTAGGAGCTTCTTTTTTTCTCCCTCCGAATCTGGCAGGTTAGGTTCGCTGACGACGGGCACCGCCTCGGCGCCGACGGCATCCGCCAGCACCGCCTCCTGTGGCTGCGCGTCGTCGAGGTGGGTGGTGGGCGGGGCGGTGAGGCGCCTGGTGGGTAGGCAATCCCGACCGCTCCGTGCACGCGTGTCGTGCGGGCTGGCCTACCCTCCCCTCCGCAGGCGCTCGGCCGATGCATCACGGCCCCCGCTCCGCGTGTTCTTCTGTGACAGCTCGTGGACATGTTCAACGAGTGCTGGAGCAAGTGCATCGTGGTGGTCACGCTCGGCGCGTTCGTCATGGCCACCATCTTCGCCTTCGGCTGCCTGGACACCTTCATCCACACGGACCTGGACCTGCAGACGGTGGGTTCGTGTTCGCGTCGGACTCGGTACCGTCCCCCTCAAAAGCTGTCTTGGAAAGCTCCGCGGCGTGCTCTCACACCGGACCTGATCTCCGCTTCCTCAGACAAACGTAGCGTTCCGGAAACAGTTTCTCAGGATGTGGGTCGCGAGCAGGAGCGACCGCTTCCGAGCCGAAGTGAGCTGACCAGGAGGCAGTATGCCAGAACGGTGGTGCTACGTTACATATCGTCCCTCCTTTAAGTATCTCCCGTCTCTCTCTTTTCTTTTCTTTTGTTTGTGTGCGTGTTCTCGGCTAGGTAATAACAGTTTTGAAGGATATGATGTGCAGAAGGGCCTTGGTGACGGCTTTCGGCTTGATCTCCTTGGACAGATCCCGACTAGTCACGGTAATCACGTTAAGTTGCCAAACATAATCAGGCCTTGGATAAGGAGCGTTAAAACAAAGTTTCCGTGGTGCTTTCAGATTTACGTGACAGGCATCACGTACCTGGTGGCGATGTCTCAGTTCGTCGTAACGATGTGACGTGTGCACGGTGAGGCGTGTCGAGTTCAGGGCAGATAAATGACCACCACAACAACAAAAAGGGTTCAAAGTCTGATATTTATTAAAGTCAACGGTTGCTCTTGTTCCCGCAGGCGATCTTCTTGCGCTTGTGCTTGGCGAGGGCGCTGACGTCGGCGAAGGCGCGGCCGCAGCGCGCGCAGGAGTACGGCTTCTCCCCCGTGTGGACGCGCGCGTGGCGGGTCAGGTTGAAGCGCACCGCGAACCGGCTGCCGCACTCCAGGCACACGAACGGCTTGTCGGGGGCGGCGAGCGGCCGCGGCCGCCTCCTCCACAGCGAGTGGCTGCGCTCGTGCCTGTCCAGCTCCTCGGTCCCGGGGAACACCTCGCCGCAGAAGGCCTTGCTGCAGCGGTAGCCGCGCGGGGGCCGGGCCACCGCCGCCGCCGCCTCCACCGCCTCATCCTCCTCCTCATCATCATCGGGAGACACCGGCTCCTCCTTCACGGTGAACAAGTTCTCTGCAACAGCCAGAGGGGGCGGGTCAGCGAAAGGCGGCGCGGGCAGCGAGGCCCCACGGGGGGCCGGGCCGTCTGGGACACCCTGAGGACACCATCAACGAGGACGTGGAAGTGGACTGACGCACAGTGTCGAATCAATACATTCATATTTATTCTTAACATTTGTACTAACGCAGGCTGGTTAACGTTTCAAAAACAAGATCACTGATTTTATTTTAAAAAGTCTTAAAAGGCATGATAGACCCGCACGTCCCCCACAAAGAAAAGAAACGGCGAGGTGTGTTTCAGTGGCACGTGAGCGACACGTGTGCGACACGTGTGCGACACGTGTGCGACACGAGAGCGCCACGCTCTGGACACCCGCAGGGCCCTGACCGCCACGCGGGCCGCAGCGCCGCCTCCCGTGCCGGTACACGCACGCACGCACGCACGCACGCACGCACGCACGCACGCACACACACACACACACACACACACACACACACACACACACACACACACACGATCACGCGGAGTGGTGGACGCGCTTCCGGTGCTTGCTAAGCGAGCTGGGGTCGCCGAAGGCGAAGTGGCACAGGGGGCACTCGTAGGGCCGGTCGCCGGTGTGCGTCCGCTTGTGGCGCGTGAAGGAGCTCATGTCCGCGAAGGCCTTGCCGCACGTGCCGCACTGGAAGGGCCGCTCGCCCGTGTGCGTCCGGGTGTGCACCACCAGCTTGCTGGCCGAGGCGCAGACCTTGCGGCAGTGCTCGCACTCGTAGAGCCGGCCGCCCGCCACGGCCATGCCGCCGCCGCCGGCCAGCACCCGCCGCCGCCGCCGCCGCGTCAGCACCTGCCCGTCGGACACCATCATCACCACGTCCACGTCGTCGTCATCATCCTCCCCGTCCTCGTCGAACGACGCCTCGCCCCCCTCCAGGTAGGCGAAGGCGGCGCCGGGGTCGGCCCCCAGCAGAGCGGGCAGCGCCAGCGGGTCCCGGGGACCTGCAACCAGAGACGGAGTCAGCGTCAGCCCCCAAACCGCCGAGACCGAGATGTCCTCCCTTGGAGAGAGCCTGCAGCAGAGGAAACCATCTCAGTAGACACACACACACAAATGTGCAAACCTTGGAGCACTCCTCTCAGCCACCACGCAGGTAAAAGAGAGAGAGAGAATCGCCAGCAAGTACAAAACTAAAAGACAAGACATTTGCATTTATGTTGCTCATAAAAGATTTGCTCCCTGAAGCAAACAGATATGAGAGTGGCATGCAATGAAATACCTTACGCTGGGTTTCGCAAAGTCGCCTAATGATCCACATTCCCTCAATTACACTGCGTTGTGTTGCCCGGCGCCAACGACGGGGACGTGGGAGTGAACTGGCGCCACGATTCGATAGTAAAGTCAGTCCCGTCAGTCCCACACGGTTTACTCCGTGCGGTCAGAGACACTGTGAGCAACAGGAATACCCCATGCTCATGTTAACTTGGCAGAGACTGTCCCAAGTTTAAGTTTTGATTTGATATCCTGCCTTGAAAATGCGAAATAAAAAAAGCGAATCACATTGAAATGTGAAAGCGACTCAAAATTAGAATTGGATTGTGCTCCTACTGAGCCAGTAAATCACGCAAGACAAACCAGCGTCTCAACACCACTCATCTGGCAGGACCCGCTGCACTCACACTCTGAGCTAGACAGGACAAGTTCTCAGTTTTGACAAGACAATCTCTGCATAATGAAATTGCTACCATTTCAAATGTTTGGTACTGCAACACAATCCCTGTTTAATTCGTATTGGAAACTGATGAGTAGAAAACATAACACAGCGTGATATGACCTGATGATTTACTATCTAGCATTCCATTTAATAACTCTGTGCGCATTTTTTTTAAAATGTCATGGAAGAGCCTTTTTTCTCACACTTTTTCCCTTGCGTTGACAAAAATGTTCCCATAAACAACACAGTTTTCAAGTATTTTGTCTTGGTGCTAGGCTTGACAGCCAACCATTTACAAAGTGAATTTTTTTTTAAAGTGAGAAAAGTGAGAAAACTTCTTCGGTCACTTTTAAACTTGCCCCAGCTTAAGACAATAAAGATGCAACACAGTTTGACGACAACCAAAAACCCAAATTGCAAAATGTAGGAAATTATAGGTTATCGTTCTCTACGGAGACGAAAACAAGCACCCCAGTAAAACAATTACAGAAAATCAAGAGAGCACACTCGAAAGAGTTTCACGATTTTGGTCCCTTGACAGTTTTTTTCCTGATCTAAGAGGCTGGAGGAGCGCGAACGGCACCGCACAGAAAAGTGGAGTACTTTTCATCCACCGGCAGTGGCAGCAGCAGACGCTCACAGTGCAGTGCAGAGCCACCAGCACAGTCGGTGTCAGGTGTCAGGCAGTAGTCGCAGGTTTCTGTCAGTGTCAGCGTCAGAGGAGATTCAATTTTTGTAGGTGTTGCTGCGGAACTATGTGATTGTGGTGAGTTAAGACGGTATTATGCCTCCGAGCGTACTCAACTCAGTGCAGAGTAGAGGATACAGGAGCCCGGTGGTCATTGTGCCGTCGGTGCGTGCTAACCTCGTACCTTCGAATTAATCAGTGTTCTTCGTGTAAACTTTCTTATGAAAAATATTAAGATTACCATATGTTTCATTTTGCCTGTTTTAAATTTCGAGCTGCATGCATTTGAAACCGAATATACTAGAGCAAGAACACACCTAATGATAAGGAGGTATTGCATAGTAGTAGTATTATTATTTGTTTTCCTTGTCCATTTGGAATGTCTGCAAGCACCTTCTACGTTTAAAGTTAAATGTTGCTGTTCTCTATCTCAGCATGCCAAACTGTGTCGAAGGTCTATGAAAATTTATGCTTTGCATTTGTATAAATTGCAGTTACGTTCTAACTTAGTGGCAGTAAGTTGACGATTAATGTAAACAGCAATGGTTGATCTGACGAAGTTGTTCTATTTTTACTGTCTCATAGGGCACAATATTTTGCGAGCATTTGTATGATGAAACCAAAGCACTTATTATTTCACGTTTTGGGGTGGTGTCAATGGATATCCTCCATATACATTTTGCAGCCAAATAAAATGCCCCAATCCTCTCTGTCTTCTTGCCCAATGTGGTTTGGCTCTGGACCATCAAATTTGCATTTTTGGTCCTTCATCGATGCTTCATTATTCAAGATAAATTTTGATTTTTAGAGTTATCGTTAGATGTACTCTATTACTATAGGTTTTATACTAGACTTTGTCTAGTGGTTTTATACTGCAAGGTGCCTGGTGGATGCGTCGCGGGCGCTCGGTGCGGTTGACGTGACGCCACTTGAGACCAGGCAGCGGGGGCGGGGGCGGGGGATAGGGTGGGGGCGGCTGTGCTCCGCCCCACAGCGGCTCAGCTGCAGGACCAGGGGCGCGGCGATGCGGATGCATAATGCTCAGCCATATGCGCTACGAGGGTTCCTGTCTGCCCCCCCACCCCCACCCCCCGGCTGCTATGCTAGCTCGTCGCTGTTGGAGTGGGTGTGGCGGGAGTTGAAAGTTAAATTCGTTAATAGTGAAAGGTTGTTAAGTCAATAAAAGTTAAAAGTCGTCACTAGTTGAAACTTTTCGGGTTGAAACTTTTTACGAGTGAAAGGCTGCTAGAATTTAATTGTCCATTTTTTCACCCGCGTTAAGTTTCGAATTATTAACAGTTTCATGAGCAATGACAGCTGTTCGTGTACTTGTTAAATTATCTTGTTTAACCGGTATAACTGTACGCCTCTCCATAACTCTAGAGCTTGTTTATTAATTTAATTAAAAGATTTATGAACTAGTGGAAACTTGTGGTACTATCGATACCCCGCGATGGGGGACGGGCAGCAGGGGGTAATTCCGGGTTGTGTCTCTCTGTGCGCGGGGTATATTCTGTACATTCATATGAGGTAGAATAGCCTACCTTAACATTCATACATTCATTACATTCATTCTGGGACTCTTGTCGCCAGGGACGGACGAGTTGCAGCGTTGACGCCCGACGCCGGCCCGTCTATCTAGTGAAAGTAAGTGATAAAGAGCTTCTTGGTTGTAGAGATGGCCACAAATGTCCCTCTTGGAGATGAGACAGGGAATGACAGCGAGGACGCCTGGATGGAAGGTAGATGAGGTTTCTTAGATTTGACCGTAGTCGATGGGCGCTAGTTAGCCACCGTGTGTGTTGCAGAGCCCCTTGTTACTGAGGCGTGGCTCCGGACACAGGACGCCCCCGCTGGGGAGCCGCTCGACCCTCTTGCCATCTCGACTAAACAAGATCCGGACCCGGAGATGGAGGGCGAGGGCCCACACCAGGGCTTGTGGCAAGGCCCCGAGTTCGCGTCGGTCTTCGTGGAGGAGCAACCCCTTAAACTGGAAGTGGAACCAGGCGGCTGGCCTTGTTTGTCTGCCGTTGAACAAGAGGTGGAACCGGACGACAAGGTTCACCTCGTGCAGTCGCTGACCAGCGAGAACCTCTCGGAAGCGGCCGGGCTGGTGCAAACCCGCAAACGCTTCCAGTGCGACCTGTGCCCGAAGAAGTTCGCGCGGAAGTGCGACCTGAGGGTGCACCGCCTCACGCACACCCGCCCGCGCCCGCCCGCCCAGGACACCGTCATAACCTGTGAGGAGTGCGGGCGCGTGTCGCGCAAGAGGGACCACCACCTGCGCCACAAGTCCCTCGCGCACCGCCGGCACTTTTAGCGTGCCGCAGGAGAGTGCTGGCAGCAGTGGAGTAGCCGAGCAACACACGTTTAGGTGAAGGGGCGTGGAGGCACCAGTCCACTCCCACGTCCACGCCGTTGGTGCCGGGCAACACTACTGTGTAGTGGCTGAGAGGAGTGGGTCATGCGCATCCGTGCGTATGTCTTGTATACGTTGTTGCATGTATTGGGGCGCGCGACGAGGTGCGACTCCCAGATGTGACCCGGGCTCGGCGAACATTGTCTCATGTCGAGGTGCGCCCCTGTTGGTCTCGCCTGGTCCACTCTGGGACTCGCGACTCGTCTGTTGCATGGGGGGTTGGCACTGGAAGGGTTTCTGTCTCATGCCGGCGGCCCGCAGCCTCACGCTCTGTTTCTTCCCTGCAGGCGGACCCAGTACGGTGTGCTGGGGGCGGCCCGTCAAGACGCACTTCTTGTCCGGGACCCAGGCGCCGGTGGACGGCGGCACGCCGCAGTACGGACGCTACGGACCGCCGATCAGGCCCTACGTCTGCGAGGTGTGCTCCAAGGCGTTCGCCAAGAAAAACGCCCTGGTCAAGCACAGGCTGGTCCACAGCGACGACAAGCCGCACCAGTGCGACGTTTGCCAAAAGTCGTTCAAACAGAAGATCCACCTGGTGACGCACCAGCGCACGCACACGGGCGAGCGGCCCTACGAGTGCGAGGTGTGCGGGAAGGCCTACCTGGACGGCAGCGCGCTCCGGAAGCACCGCCACACCCACGAGGTGGACAAGCCCTTCCCGTGTGACGAGTGCCCCAAGACCTTCTGCCAGAACCGGCAGCTGGTGGCGCACAAGCGCTGGCACTCGGGCGAGCGGCCCTTCGACTGTGAGGTGTGCCGTCGGGGTTTCTCCACCAGGAGCTCTCTGCTGTCCCACCAGCGGAACAGCTGTGCCGGAGACCAGCCCGAGTCCGCGTCGTGACGAGGGTTGTCTCGAGTTTTGGAACTGCGCATCGTGTGCTATTCACTTCTTGTATAATTTAATTTTCGTTAAATGGCCGTTTCATAGGGTATATTTTTGTTCACCTGTTGTGTATTGTATGGATAAAATAAAACATGATGGCACCAGCCCACTCCCACGTCCCCGTCGTTGGTGCCGGGCAACACTACTTCGTAGTGGCTGAGAGGAGCTCCCGCCTGTAATACTTCTTCCCTGACCAAGGTTAACACATCGGTTGAGCACGCCTTCAAATGCTGCATTTGTTTCGCAAAAACAATATTAGTAAAAAATAGAACAACTTCGTTTTTTTCATCCATCCATTTTTGTTTTGACAGTAGCACATCTTATGTAAATGACAGTAAACATAACCGTAAGAATTTCGTTGTTCGTTGTTCCCAGGGCAAGATGGGGACTGCGGAGCCATCTCCCCAGAATGGCGCGGGTGTCGCGGAGCCTTCATCCCAGAGAGACGCAGACGTCACGGAGACGTCTTCCCAGAATGACGCAGGCGTCACAGAGACGTCTTCCCAGAATGACGCAGGCGTCACAGAGACGTCTTCCCAGAATGACGCAGGCGTCACAGAGACGTCTTCCCAGAATGACGCGGACGTCACAGACACGTCTTCCCAGAACAACGCAGTCACGGAGACGTCTTTTCAGGACACCTCAGCGGATGCGTCTGTGCTGGAAGCGGACATCGGCCTTGTGAAGCGTGAAGTGTCGCACGAATCACATGTTAGCTTCTCTTACGGCTGTGATGTGAAAGTGGAGTTGGCGTACGAGGAAGACTTGCGGGAAGAGGAGGAGGAGGTGGAAGTTCCCGTGGAAGAGAACGCCCTCTCCACCTCCCTGAGGCTCTGCAGCGAGTACCTGCTCCCTCGTTTGAAGACCGAGAACTCGTCGGGAGGGGAGGCGGCCGAGACTGACCCGTCCGGAGATGACTCGAACGATCCCAGCTATTCGACACACGGAGAGAGGCGTGGACGCAAGGGCCACCCGAGTTACCCGGCCAGCTCCAAACCAGGAGCCAGACACAGGACGACGCGCAAGTCCACTACTGGTGGTGGTGCCAAGAGACCCCAGGGCCCGCAGTCCACACCGCGGGCAGCAGAGGCACCGTCCTCGCCGACGAAGTCCGACGGCGAGCGGCCGACAGCCAGGAACTGCCGCAAGAAGGCCGTTGTTGAGCCGTCGTCCTCGGAATCTGACGGCGAGCGCCCGAAATCCAAAAGGTGCCGCAAGAAAGCTGTTGCTGAGCCGTCGTCCTCGGAATTTGACGGCGAGCGCCCGAAATCCAAAAGGGGCCGCAAGAAGGCTGTTGTGAAACCACCCTCGGAATTTGACCATGAGCGGCCGACGCCAAGGAGCTGCCGCAAGAAGGCTGTTGTTGAGCGGTCGTCCTCGGAATCTGACAGCGAGCGGCCGACAGCCACGAACTCCCGCAAGAAGGCCGTTGTTGAGCCGTCGTCCTCGGAGTCTGAGGTAGAGCGACCGAAACCCAAAAGAGGCCGGAAGAAGGCTGTTGTTGAGCCGTCGTCCTCGGAATCTGACGGCGAGCGGCCGAAATCAAAAAGGGGCCGCAAGAAGGCTGTTGTGAAACCGCCCTCGGAATTTGACCATGAGCGGCCGACGCCAAGGAGCTGCCGCAAGAAGGCTGTTGTTGAACGGTCGTCCTCGGAATCTGACAGCGAGAGGCCGATAGCCAGGAACTCCCGCAAGAAGGCCGTTGTTGAGCCGTCGTCCTTGGAATCTGAGGTAGAGCGGCCGAAAACTAAAAGTGGCCGCAAGAAGGCTATTTTCAGACCGACCTCAGAGTCCGACGCCGAGCGGCGCAACACCGAGCTCAGCGTGCAGGAGTCCGTCGGAGACCTGGAGGACCCGGACGATCCTGGCCGCGACACGCAGGATGTGGGTTCGGACTTCTCCGACGAGATGTCAGACGAGGACTCCGAGGACTCCGATTACAGCTCCGAGGACTCCGACGAGACCGAGTGGTACTCCAGAAAGCCCGGCGGCGGTGGCTCAGACACTCAGGAGAGGCGCGCCAAGCGCCGCAGAGCCAAGGACGAGCCGCCGGTGTGCCCTAAGTGCCCGGGAAGGGTGTTCGCGTCGTGGAGGAGCCTGCAGAACCACGGCATGGTGCACCGCCGGCCGCACCTGTGCGAGTTCTGCGCCAAGTCGTTCAGCCGCAGGGACGCGCTCAAGGTCCACCTGCGCTCCCACACGGGCGAGCGGCCGTACGAGTGCCCGCTGTGCCAGCGCCGCTTCAAGAGCCGCACCAACCTCAACAGCCACCGGGCGGTGCACGGGGAGGAGCGGCCGTACCAGTGCCAGCTGTGCCCCAAGGCGTACAAGGGCAAGCCGGGCCTGGACATGCACATGAATACGCACTCGGAGGAGCGGCCGTTCGCGTGCGCCTGCGGCGTGGCCTACAAGACCCGGACCCAGCTCGAGACGCACCGGCGGCGGAAGCACACGCTGCCGGGCGACGGCGGCATCGAATGCGGCGAGTGCGGCAAGGCCTTCTTCGACAAGCAACGGCTCCGCAGGCACGCCGTGGTGCACTCGGCCGAGCGGCCGTTCGCCTGCGAGATGTGCGGCTACAGGTTCTTGTCCAAGTGGTGGCTCAGCCGGCACATGGGCAAGCACCACGACTGCGGCGTGGCCAAGTGCGACGAGTGCCCCGTGGCGGAGGACCACGACGGCGACGCCCTCCCGTGCAGCCAGTGCCCTGAGGCGTTCGCCCACAGCGGCTGCCTCTCGCGGCACACCGAGGCGCAGCACCCGGTGTTCCGGTGCGACACCTGCGGCAAGGAGTTCAAGTCCCGCGTCGGCCTGTACGACCACTCGTTCGTGCACAAGGCCGTCGACGCGTTCAAGTGCCACTTGTGCGACAAGACCTACGGCCGGCGCAAGAGCCTCGCGTACCACATGAAGACGCACACGGGCGACAGGCCGCACGCCTGCACGGTGTGCGCCAGGACCTTCAGCTGCCGCAGCAACCTCAACACCCACATGCGCCGGCACACGGGCAGCAAGCCCTACGGCTGCGACACCTGCGGCAAGGCCTTCGTGCAGAAGATCCAGCTGGTGGTGCACACGCGCACGCACACGGGCGAGAAGCCGTTCCAGTGCGCCGACTGCAGCGCCGCCTTTGCCACCAAGGCCAGCCTCATCGGCCACATGCGCCACCACAACCCGACCTAGTGTATCAGTATGTGAATGTTGTGTATTTTGAGATGAGAACAATAAAGACTGAATGGCACTTCTTGTGTAATTTTATTTTTGTTAAATGGCTGTTTCATAGGGTATATTTTTGTTCGCCTGTTGTGTATTTTATGGAGGAAATAAAACATGATGGCACCAGCCCACTCCCACGTCCCCGTCGTTGGTGCCGGGCAACACTACAACTGCTGTAGTGGCTGAGAGGAGTGAAGATGACCCCACACCCTCCAAGGTAAACTGTAAGCAACATGGGGCTTGGGAGAGAAGCCCGGAACGGAAGAACAAAGCCGGGGAAAATACGAGGAAACGCGTGCTTTTTGAAGTGAGTTCCTGACACGCGGTTTCTCATACTTCGCATGTGTTCTTTTTCGTAGTTACGACTCTTTATAGGTACTTCCGTTTCAGGCTTCTCCGGGGTACTCTATTGCTTGTGCGCAGTGTAGCCCAGTACAGCTAGTCATTGCAGGCGCTGGACGCGTCATGCAGGTCGCTCTTGAAGACGTTTAATTGAGTTGCACAGCCGGACATTGAAGCCCAAGCGGGATCTAACAGTGTTATCACATCAATCCGTCGGCTTTACCTTTTTGCGTCACGTACTGGAGTGCGTCGTAATCTGATTGTGGTCAGTATTGTTATCGCCATATGGCCACGAATCTTTGCCCCATGACTGCTCGTTTCCACTTCAGAATAACCTGCAGCGAAGTTGGATATGGTTGATTTGATGGGAACACCGGTAAAACTGCCTGTGATTGGAAGGCCGCGCGTGTTTCCGACTAATGCCTAGTCTGCGTACAACTTTCGCATCTGCATGCAAGTGCCAAGTCCGCGCACAAGTTTTTAGTGTGGCGCGATTGGTTTTGATCCTACGATGACTGGCCGGGTTTACTGCAAGGTCCCTCTTACAGATAAGTCGACAGGCATTTAGTACGTCAGCGCGGGCTGCCGATCACCAGTCGAGCGCCAGTCGGGCAGGATACACGCAGGTAGGTGCCGCGCTGCGCTCCGCTTCCCATCACGGGTTCAAATACCGACCAGACGCCCTTTTTGCTTGCCTGTAGCCATGTCCCCGCTCCTGTTGGTGCTGCTGGCGGCGGCCTCGGCCTCCGCGGCCTCGCTCTGGGCCGATGCCCCCATGGCGGCCCAACCCTTGTACCCCAGCGAGTTCGAAGTGTGCTTCACGGGCTGCTCCAAGCACATCCTGTACTGCATGGACTACTTCTGCGAGGGCAAGCACGCCAATGACACGGGCTGCATCTCCAGCTGCCACGACTTCTTCCTGGTGGACGCGGCCCGGTGCGTGTGCGGCTGCAAGCCCTACATCGACACGGCCTTCCCGGCGGCGGCCATGCTGCTCGGCGGCGACCTCGGGGCTGACGCGGTGGTGGCGCCATCCGACGGCACGGCGCTGGCCTGCGTGCAGGACACTCACGCCAAGTCCACGGAGTGCAACAATAAGTGCCCGAAAGATGACCTCGTCTGTGCCAAGAAGTGCCTGACGGCCCAGGTGGACGGCTACTGCTCGTGCGACGACCGGCCATCCACACCCCCGCCTCCACCATCCTCCTCGTCTCTGGCGCCATCACCGTCACCGACCCAGTACCCGGGTGACTTTCACATCTGTTTCACGGACTGCTCGATAGACTTCCTGTACTGCATGGACTACTTCTGCAAGGGCGATCTCGCCGGTGACAAGGCCTGCATCGCCAACTGCCACGACTTCTTCCTGGTGGACTCGGCCCGCTGCGTGTGCGGCTGCAGCCCTTACATCGACTCGGCCACCTTCCCACCCCCGCCAAGTCGTCGTCCCTCAGCGCCGTCCTGGAGGTCACCACGGACCACAACCAGACGGCCCTGAAATGCGTGCAGGACACCCATGCGGTCATGAGCACGTGCAACGCGGGGTGCGGCGAGGACCAGGCCTGCTTCAAGAAGTGCTGGCACGCCGGCGTTGACGGCTTCTGTACGTGCTCGGCCTCGGGCCCCGAGCCCCCACCGCCGCCCCCGGTGACGCCCGTACCCTCATCGACAATCGCGCCACCCCCAGCTGTCGTCAAGAACCCGGACGACTTCCACATCTGCTTCACGGGCTGCTCGATGGACTTCCTGATGTGCATGGACTACTACTGCCAGGGCGAGCACGCCAATGACAAGGCCTGCATCGCCAACTGCCACGACTTCTTCCTGGTGGACTCGGCCCGCTGCGTGTGCGGCTGCAACCCCTACATCGACTCGGCCTACTTCCCGGCCCTCTCCAAGTCGTCGTTCCTCGACGGCGTCCTGGAGGTCACCACGGACCACAACCAGACGGCCCTGAAATGCGTGCAGGACACCCATGCGGTCATGAGCGCGTGCAACACGGGGTGCGGCAAGGACCAGGCCTGCGCTAAGAAGTGCTGGCACGCCGGCGTTGACGGCTTCTGCACGTGCTCGGCTCCCGCACCACCGCCGTCCCCCCCATCACCGCCGTCCCCACCAACCCCGTCCCCACCAACCCCGTCGACCGCCGCGCCAAACCCACCCGCCCCCACGACAAAGGCGCCAGAGACCACGACGAAAGCCTCGAGCGCGGGCTTGGGAGTGACCAGGCTGGCCATACTCGTCTCGGCCATTCTGTCTGTGTTCCGGTGGTCGAGCGCCTAGGAAGTTTCGTGCAGTTTGTTGACTTTTTCATAATAAAAAAAATGTTTTTGTAGCTATCTGTGCATCTTCTTCTTTTTTTGACGTAACTTTCTCTTGTCAGCCCCCCGATACGGCAAGCACGGAATGTAAAACGAAACGGTAGGCTGACTAGAGCCTCTTGTTGAGTACGTTATCTGAAACAGTGCCGGCCGCCGTGATGGATAACAAAGGCTCCGCAGATAACAGTTAATTAAAGGCGAATGGATGGGCGGCCGGGAGTAGCCGAACTGCTCAGCGCCTGCGAACTTCAGGGTAGGCCAGCCCGCCGCGCACGGCCCCGTAACAGGCGTGCCTACCTCGCAGGCGCCTCGCCCGCCGCGCAGCTCTGCCTCTGCTGTCGTGTTTCTAGACGCGGGAAGACACCGGAGAAGAAAGTTGTTGAAAATCATATAAATTTATTATAAATATAAATTGTAGTCTTATAGCCTTAAATTATAGCCTTAAAATAAATTAAAATCACAAGAGATTTGTAGAGGCTACAAAACCTCCATTAAGCGAAGATGAATATTTACAGATGATGAAAAAACATGGCACTTTTAACAAGGAATTGACATGAATAGTTGATGGTCCACAATGTCACGAGGTGACTCGGCACTACTCTACTCTCGGCCGCTTGAAGGACGTCGGCTTTTTGCCCTTGCGGCCCCGCTTGCCCTTCTTGGGGTCGATGAGCTTCTTTTCGTCGCACAAGTCGCAGAAGATGTCGACGCCCGGCAGCAGCGCCCTGAGGCCGGCCTTCTGCTGCTCGCACGCCGCTTTCTGCCGTTCCGACCTGCAGTCGCGCTTCTGCTTGGGCCGAGACGGCCGTATCCGGTTGAGCTTGATCACTTTCAGCACGGGCATCCTGCACATCAACGAAGGCATGACGTTAGTGATTCGGGTTGACTCGGCTGCACTGTGTGCACTGTGCTGCCATGTACTCACGGGCAGGTGCAGAGGATGTCCTCGAGGACCGCGCTGCTGTAGGGGCGGCCGCCGTCGTTGGGGCCGATGGGTTTGTCCTCCGGCATGGACGTGAAGCCGGGCGTGTCCACCGCCACCTCCAGCTGCAGGAGCGTGTCGCGGTACACGCGCAGGAGGGACTCGAGCGTGGCGCGGGGAACCCCCTCGACCTGCGGGAAGAGGCGAACCAGAGGACGGCGTCGTTATACCGGGCCGCGCCGGAGACAAAACACAACACAGCTTGACGATGAGGGCGTACCTCCAGGAACTGGAGCCGACGGACTTGGCCGGGCTTGCCCACCAGCACCGGGGGGTCGTCCTTGAGGTAGTCGTCCATGTAGAGCTCCAGCCGCAGCAGCTGCACCATGTCGATCACCACCTCCAGGTGCTCCCGCCGCGGCCACATCACCTCCAGGTTCTCCAGCTCCTTCTGCTTCTTGGCCACCTTGAGCAGCTTGAGGCTCCATTCCTTGTCCTTGACACACTGGACACCGTTGATCTTGAAGATCTGCGTGGCAGGGCGGGACAAGGCGGGGTCATTGCAAACCTGTGCGACCAATACACGACGTTTCTGCACCAGGATGGCGCAGTCCTCATACCCACCTGTCGCCTCTTGATCTTCTTCAAGAACTCCTCCTTCTGATCGCGGAACTCATCCGGGCCGCTGGTGCTCCACTTGATCAGCTGCCTTCGCGTCGGCAGCTTGATGAGCGGCCTCTCGTCCGGCGGCATCGAGTCCTCGCTGTCCGAGTCCGAGTCGTCTGAGCCCGAGTCCGAGTCCTCGAAGTGGTGCAGCTGCAGGTGCATCGACTCCTCGTCGTGCAGCTGCGGGTTGTCGTCAGTCGGCTGCGAAGAGGTGGGGGGCTCTTGCTTGCAGGCCTCGGCTACGGGGGCCGGCACCTGTTCGTCGGGAGGAAGGGAGGGTATGAGAATGACTTCCGGCGGCGGGATACCGGCGGCCCTGTCCCCGGCCCCGTGGCTTACCGCGCCCGATTCCTTGTCGTCCGAGGAGGAGACTTGTGATTGGGCCGGGTCTTGCGCCGCCACGTCCTGTGAGCCCTCAAGACCGTCGTGGATCACCACGTTGCCCTGGATGCCGGTGTCGAGGTCCCAGTCGGACGCGGTCGGCTGGCTGCCGGCCTCCGAGAGCACCTCCTCCTTCTTCAGCATCAGCAGCGGTATAGGGGTCGGCTCCCGTGGAGGCGATGGAGGAACAATCGGCTCCACCGCGAGGGAGGTGTTCTCCTGCGGGGCCAGCGAAGGCTAGAGGGGGCAGAAACAGGCGTAAAAAACAACAACAAATAAAATCAAAAGAATCAGCCATGATTTCAATCGGTGTACATCGAGTGGTGGCAGTGCTGCCCCCTCGGCGCCTGGGCCGGGCCCATGACGGTACTGTACCTGTCGAAGGTGCATGTCGCCGCTGGCGGTCAGGTAGGCGATCAGCACCTTGGTCATGTTGCAGAGGCCTGCAGCAGTGTCGGAGGCGGTGCCGGCAGCCCCCTCCCCGAGCTCCCCGGCGCCGGGCGGGGGCCTCGGCGGAAGCTCCCAGTCGGCGGAGAACTCCTCGCCGCTCTCCTCCGAGCAGAGCGTGAGTCTGCACCTGAGCCGGGGACTGGTGAGCAGCCTCAGCGCCGTGTACATCTCCTCGTCACCGCTCCCCACGGGCATCGCCGTCAGGGGCTAAAAAATTAGGGGGATTATCGAATCGACTTGAGTAAAATGAATGAATTTCTTGATAATTATTTTTCCAACTGCGGTGTTATCCTACCGGTGTTTCGGAGACGATCCGTTGCATTTGCCGGCCCAGGGCGGCGCCCAGGCGCATGCAGGGGTGGTCTCCGAACTGACAGTCCGAACGTCCCACCAGATCGCGGCAGTCGACGCACCACCACGGGTTGGGCTCCCTGAGCAGCGCAAGGAAACTCATCAGCAGACCAAAAAATAAATTAAAAAATGACGACAACAACCTTGAGGGCAGCAGTGATACCTCCACACTCTTTGGGACCAACGGCCCCTGGCGTCGTCGGCCTCTTGCCGGGCCAGCACGGTGTGAGCACGGTTGGCATAGTACCTTGCCCGGTCCCGTCTCCGTTTCCTCTCCCGCTGCTCTTCAGTGAGCTCTACGCGGTGGCCGGCTGCAGCTCGCTTAGCTCTTTGGCGTTCCCGGTCCTTTTCCCGTTTCCTCTCCCGCTGCTCTTCACTGAGCCTATTGAGCGCATCGCTTCGGCCGGCTGCAGCTCGCTTGGCTCTCATGCGTTCCCGCTCCCTTATCCGTTTTCTCTCCCGCTGCTCTTCAGTGAGCACACCGACCGGCCCGGCTTTAGCTCGCTTAAGTCTATGGCGTTCTCGGTCCTTCTCCCGTCTTCTCCGCCGCACCTCTTCCCGCTGCTCTTCACTGAGCATGGCGGGCCAGCCCGTACCAAAACCCACAGCCAAACTCGCATCAATAAGGCTCGGGCCGGCTGCCTGCTGCTCTGCCGTTGATTTGCCGTGGTTCCATCACGCACGCACCCGTGGCACGCACCACTCACCACACACGCAACTGGAAACAACGGGCTACTGAGCGCGGGGTATCTCCGAGCATCGCGGGCGAAGGAGAAGAAGAGTAAGGGAAGGATAAGAAACGGTGAGGGAGGCAGAGAGGGGGAGAGAGAGAGGGGGAGAGAGAGAGAGAGAGAGAGAGAGAGAGAGAGAGAGAGAGAGAGAGAGAGAGAGAGAGAGAGAGGAGACGAGAGAGAGAGAGAGAGAGAGAGAGAGAGAGAGAGAGAGAGAGAGAGAGAGAGAGAGAGAGAGAGAGAGAGAGAGAGAGAGAGAGAGAGAGAGAGAGAGAGAGAGAGAGAGAGAGGAGAGACAGAAAGAGACAGTGACAGTACAAGTATGTACGGCGCGGCACGAAGAGAGATAAAAGAAAGAGGGACGTCGTGCGGACGGCGACGGCGACGGCGGAATGTAGCTCTAGCTCCCCCTTGTAGTTACACTTATTCTCGCCTGCCTCCGCATGAGAGTACAAGCCCCGGATACATTATCTTTATATTCTAGTTTCCTTAAAGGTCAGAGGTGATGATACGTGTATAATCTGCTAGAAACAAAACAAACTAACTTACATTGCGCTCGTCTGCAGTCGGACGACCCGCCAGAAAAATGACGCCAACCACTGGGGTAGGGAGTTGGTAGCTGTGGGACAGAGAGGACATAGAAGAAGGTGACTCACAGGGAGAAGAAAAATCAGTACGAAAAGGTCTGAAGTATGCCAGACATTTTAAAATATAGTAAAGAACAGGTCCCTTCCGTTATCAAATCCTTCCCACAACGTTTCGTTTTTATTTTTCTCGGGTGGCGTCGTCACGGTATAACCCGGGGCCCTCCCGCTTAATCCTTATGGACTGGGCTGTACTACACTTTAGGGAATGGGTCTGCAGCCGTCGGCAGCCGTGCTCTGTGCAGTTGAACTGTCACTGGTCTCGCATCGCCTCGTCGCGCATCGCGGGTCAATGACATTGCGTAACCTCACGCAACCCTCGCAACAACAGCTGACACCCACCTAAGGGCCTTGCCTGCAGGCGCCGAAAGTCCCGCCGGTTGCCTACGTATCGGGCGGGGGTCGATATCAGAGGGAATAGTAGCGGGGACAGCGGTGAGTCACGTCGGACAGCATTGTACTGACTAGGGTACCTGGTCGATGACTCCTAACGGCGGCACACGCGACCTAACCTAACCTTGTGCGCCGACACCAGCACGTGACAACACTTAGGAGAGGGCGGAGGGGAGGGCGGAAGGGGTAGGGACGAGGGCCAGTACCAGCGCAGCGTCTATTGGAAGGCGCCGGCGGCAGGACGGCGGCTTCTGTTCAGTTGATGGAAACAAGATGAGGGCCCTGCCCGCCCTGCCCTGTCCGCCGACTGCTTGCAGCTGCTGCTTGCCGAGGAGCGAGATCCATGAGAGGAGAAGGAGACGGTTCGGTGTCTCCCGCGGCTAAAGGCTTTCAAGGCCACGAGACAGGCGTGCGCGCGGCCCGGTGCTCGGTACGTCCGCTCGGCGCGGCCTCCGGGGGGTCAACTGCTCGGCGCGGCTGAGAGCGAGATCGTGTGCGTTTCGGAAAGGAGTGGGGGAGGCCCCCCGCAGCACTTCCGCCCCCCCCCCCCCGCAGACACCGACCCGACGCCACCGGCTCGCTTTGCGACAGGCAGAGTCACGAAGCCCGTGCCGCGTAGGCAGCCTGCCGCAGCCTGTGCCACACACGGCGGCCTGCCGGGACTGCCTTTTACCCGCCCCGCCGCCCCCCAACACCCCCCTAGTCTGTCCCACTCGCCCCTCACCTGCGAATGTCCGCCACGTAACGCGACTCGCACAGGTACGGGACCTGGCTCCTGACTGCACCGCCAACCGCAACCGCCACGCCTCGCTGTGCGCTCGCAACGCTACTGATAACTGCAACTGCAACAGCAGCCGCCGCCGCCTCGCTAGGTTCCTGCCTGCCCGCCTGCCTGCCTCCTCTTGTTTTGCCGGCTGCCGGGTAAACCGCTGGCTCCGCCGGCCAGCCAGAGCAGCCAGCATGTGCCGGCGGCGGCGGCGGCGGCGGCGGTGTCGTCTGGGGAAGGGGAGGGGGAAGGGAGGGGACCGGGGGAGGGCCGGGCCACCACTGCTACCTCACCAGCCCCCGCCACCATGATCTCGTGCCTCACCCCCCCGCACGGGGAGCAGATTTAAACTGGTTGATATGCTATTTTTATTGTAAATTTAATCTCTCTCATACTAGCCAGAGACCATGGAAAAGTGTAGAAAGCCTCGAGACTCAACCTGAGCTGAGAATAGATACTTTCAATTATGAAAAGTAAGGTTATGGGATGGACAAAGCGTCTGCTTCTAGCCTCGCACAGGTAGCTGCTTAGTCTCGCACAGGGTCTGTGCTTTCAAAACCCTTGTGGCGCGTGAATCGGCTCCCCGTTGCTCCTGGCTGCTCCACGTGCGGGGGGGGGGGGGGGAGGTAGTCGTTGAGGGTGGGTGGGGATCAGGGAGGGGGAAGCCAACTACGGGCGTCTATCGGGGGTATTTGCCTAGGCTAGCATACAGGTGGTGCTGACGCTATGCTGCACCCTCGGTTCTGCGAGGCCTTTCCGTCGACGATGCAGAGAGAGAGAGAGAGAGAGAGAGAGAGAGAGAGAGAGAGAGAGAGAGAGAGAGAGAGAGAGAGAGAGAGATGCAACACGACGGAGAGCGAATGAGATGGGCATGGGGGCATGGGCGCGCGTCAGTTCTGCAGTCAGCCCCCCCCCCCCCCCGGGCGCCTGAAGGGCGCCTGAAATGTAGGCAACCAGCATGACTTTTCCGACTGTAAGTACGGAAAAAGCGGGATATTGCCCCTCCCTTCCCCCTCAAGCCGCTCCCAGATCTGCCACTGTTCCTGAGGCAATGTGGGAGTGGCGAGGCGGGTGCAGGATGCCTTGCCTTCCCTCTCCCCGCCCAGGATGGCCCACGACGGCAACAATGCACGATGCGCGACGGCAACGGCGGAATGCAACCCTCCCGTGCAGCAATCAGCAGCAGTACTTCTGCCTTCCGCCTCTTCTCGCCTGCCTCCGCACGAGAGTACAAGCCGCTGATACATTATCTTAATGTTATTGTTTCTTTCAAGGCTGTGGGTGATGATATGTATCATCTGCTAATAATCAAGAAGAAAAAAAAACAGGAAAATTTATGGGAAAATGCAAAACAATCAATAATGAAAAAAGGGGGAAAAGCTTGCAAAACACAAATAAACCTTACATAAAGTTTACGTAACAAAAGAGGAAGAGGGGATATAAAACAAGTGAGCCGCTGAATGTGAGACTGAAATACAATGAACTGAAATTCCCAAATCATCAAATGTCACGTGTTTTAACCCCAGCCGACCCTCCAGCTCTCAGACATCCATATCCTGTCCCCTCACACCTTGACCCCCCACGGCAGCGGGAGGGAAGGGCTCGGAGCCACCAGATCACAGACAGCGAGGGGCACTGGTCCTGGGGGTCAGCGCCAGTCAGCACCATAATTCCATAATTGACCAAACTCAACATCCAAAGCGAGGAGCCGGTATACTAAATATACTCGAGGGCTCGGACGCCAGACGGGACAGGCGCTCGAGGGCGGGGTGCCTCTGAGTTTTGGTGTGCAGCCTTCGACGTGATCAGGTTGGCAGCCGCGGGTCGGTGCCGAGGCTGCCGACAATGCTGGTCCGGACGGCGTTGCTACAAACAGAGACAGCAACAGCACCATGTCTCTCATAGATGGCGCTAGCATGGAGCTCGCCCGCGTCCGTTGTTGTGCCAAGCTCCTGCGCCGGATACACAAGCTTCTGGTGTCGTCCTCGTCTCGGCGCGACAAGGTGAGGGCCGCGGGTTCGAGTCCCGCCCGCAGCGCCCGCACTGCCGCGGGTTTGAGTAATCACCAGGTACTCCACCTGCAGATGGAGGTGCTGGAACCGCCCACCCTGCGTCGCTTCAGCGTGGAGGCGTCCCTGGACGCGGTGCTGGACGCGGTCTGGAACACGAGCGACGACGCGGACCTGCTGCACGCCGAGGCCGTGGCCACGGTGCGGCTCAGCCTGCGCGCGCTGCCGGCCCGGCTGCTGGAGGACATGTGGCGAGCCAGCGAGAAGCGGTGCTGGGGGGAGGCACACAGCCTGCAGCGGGTGCTGCTGCTGCGGATGCTGCTGCGCCGCGACGTGCCGCGGCTAGTCTGCAGCATCCGCGCCGCCGTCGACTCCGTGCAGGCGCAGCTGGTGCGCGCGCTCAAGGTGGGGGCGAGGCTTAGTCAGAAGGTCCCTCAGAACAGGAGATCGGCATGATGTCGGGGCTACCTGCTGTTCGTGAGCACCGTACACGGGTGCCTAACCTACCCAGCCCAGGCGCGTGTCCAGGCGTAGGGGGGTCGTGTCGCGCCGAACCTGACCCAGTCCTTAACCCAACCTGACCTAACCTAACCTAACCTAACCCAACATAACCTAGCCTAATCTAACCCAACCTAACATAACCTACCGACCAGCTGTTTTGAAGGACATGCTGCACTGCGGTTCCGTAGGGGCCAAGGCGGGGGTAGCTTCGAGGCCACGGGTTCGAGTATACCTTCTCCCGCTCATGCCCACGCTCGTCCTCTCCAGGAGCACGGTGCCGGGCTGACGCACCTGGACCTGGGGAAGCTGGTGCTGGAGCCGGTGCAGCTGGAGGCCCTGGCGCGGGCCCTGTGCGCGCTGCCGGAGCTGAGGCTGCTCTACCTGCACTCGCTGACGGACCAGCTGCTGGAGGCGGCCGCCGCGCACTGCCCCCACCTGCACTCGCTGGCCCACATGACCACCGTGAGCCGGCGGGGGGTGGCCGCCTTGGCCGTGCTGCCCATGACCGTGCTCAACATCCGCGGGGTGAGGCACAGCGGCCAGGGCCGGGCTAGAGCCGCCAGCGCGGGGTGTCTACAGGGACCTCATACCTCCCCTCCCCCCTGCAGGACGTGCTGGCGGAGGACGTGGCGCTAGTACTGTCGGAACTGCCGGGCCTGGTCTGCCTCGGCAACTACTCCAGCACGGGCCCCGCGGTGCTCGCCATGATGGCGCTGTACCCGGCCACGCCGCCCACCAAGATCGAGTCGTTCATGGAGACGGACACGACGCCTGCGGGCATGAGCGCCGCCACCAGGATGTGCCCAGAGGTGCGGTCGCTGGTGCTGCTGCTGCCACACAACGGCGTCGTCCCACAGCTCGCCAAGTTTGTCCACCTGTGGCACCTCCGCCTCGGCTACTTCTGCGCTCACGAGGTACGCTACGATTCCCAGCGTTCACCTGTGTCAATTTTTTTTGTTAAATAATATTTCTTATTGATTTTTTTTTTCGGACCGCTCCGCGCCGCAGGTGCTTGAGATGCTGGAGGCAGCGCAGGCCTCGGAGTCGGGCCCGCGCTTCCGGGTGCTGTCGCTGATGCTGCAGCGGGACACGGTGCCGCTGGACCTGGCGCGCGTGGCCGAGCTGTGCCCGACCCTGGAGGAGCTCGGCTGCCTGGACGTGAACGCCACCAACCTGGCGACCGCCGTCTGGTCCGCCCTGGTGCGCATCGACGTCAAGCCGGCGCACGGCGGGTGCCTCGAGGAAGAGGACGTGGCCGGGCTGTGCGCGGGCGCGGGCGGCCGCCTGGTCCGGGTGATGCTGCGGGGCGCGCGGGACAAGCCGCTGCCGCTGACGGCCGCCACCCTCCGCCTCGTCGTGGACACCTGCCCGGCCCTGGAGATGCTCGGCGACATGCTGCACTGGGCCGTCACCGAGGAGGAGGTGGAGGCCGTGCGCGCCCGGTGCCGAGACGACCAGCGGAACGTTCACCTGCTGCTCAACGAGGACGCCGAGGACGCCGACCCCGGCGGCGAGGGCGAGGGCGGTGCCGGCCTCCACGACGAGGACGACGAGGACGATGCCGTCGACTGACACGTTTTCATTTCGGAATCAGTACAAACAGTGCAATGTGTCAGAATTGATTTGCCTCCAGTAAAGAACCGGTCATGTCAGTTGTTTTTTTCTTTAGCGACGATCGAACGGATAAACAACTTCTCGCCCTCCGAGTGTGTCATTCCCTACGCAGCCCAGGGCCTCTTTGAATTTGGCGCGTCGAACCGGCAACGGCGCGCCCAGCGCCTGCGCCTTCTCTATATTGAAAGCTCCACGTCGTTGGTTCGTCGTCAGCACCAGCGGCTGAGGCTGAGCGGGTTGGGTGTTGGGTGGACTTCGGCCGGGCCATCAGCCGCTGTTTTGTGTTTTGTGTTTTGAGCCGAGTCGGACCGGGACATTTTGGGACCACTGATCGATTTTCGGTCGCGGATCGGGTCGGCACCATGAGCAGCGCGTCGGTCAAGAGTGAGACGGAGTACCCGCTGCTGGACCTGTCCGGCAAGCTCATCATCAAGGTGCAGCTGGGCGATGACGTCCGCCGCATCCCCATCCACAATGAGGCCATAACCTACGACGAGCTGGTGCTGATGATGCAGCGAGTCTTCCGCGGCAAGCTCAGCAGCACTGACGACATCACCATCAAGTACAAGGACGAGGACGGGGACCTCATCACCATCTTTGACAGCTCGGACCTGGCCTTCGCGGTGCAGTACAGCCGCATCCTCAAGCTGCAACTGCTTGTCGGCGACCAGAAGGCTGCCTCCCAGAGTCTGCTGCAGTCGGCGCAGGTGGATGGACTCCGGCGCGAGCTGCAGCAGATTCGAGACCAAGTGAACCGCGTCCTGGACTCCCTGTCGAGCACGTCCATCTCCAGTGCTGCGCTCACTTCTGACAAGCCTGCTGTCCCAGTGGAGGCTTCATCGTCTGCAGCTGCTCAGGCTCTCTCCGCTGGTGCTGTTCCTGTGAATTCTAAAGAATTTGATCCCTTGGGGAAGTCCGGGAGAGCTAACGAGGCATTCAATCTTGAAAGCGGAAGTCAATCAGATTCTGGTCTGAGCCACCGTAGCACTCCAGACATTTCATCTCACCAGCAACAGCCTACATCGGTGTCATCTACTCCACAAAGTGCAACTCCTGTGTCAGTGACACCCCAGCCTCAACAACCACCTCAGCAGCAGCAGCAACAACAGCATCAACAGCAGCATCAGCAACAGCCCCAGCAACACTCGCAGGTTGGCCATGGAACACCAGCGGCAGGGGCACCAAGCCCTTACTCCATGTATCAGCCTCCGACTAGCATGCACCAGCCTCAACCCGCCACTGTGGACCCATCTCAAAGCCAGCAGGTGCGCCCGTACCCACAGTACTCCCAGTATCAGCCGCAGCCCCAGGGATATGGAATGCCTGCCCTCCCAGCTCAGCAGAACGGGTCGGCTGCAGCAGTGCCTGGTGTGGCGGCTGCAGCGGGCACTCCAGGCCGCCCCATGTACCCCCCTAGCTCTACAGCCACAAGTGTTCCTCCCCGCTCTCCCTATGGCCAGGTAGGAGGTCAGGCGCAGGCCAGTGCGGAGCATGTCTCACCCACACATGGGGCTGCGCAGGCGCAGGCTCAGGCTCAGGCTCGCCATCCACAGATGCCAGGAATGCCACCACAGGGCCAAACGCAGGCCTCGATGCCAGGACAGCTCCCAGGACAGCTTCCAGGGCAGCTCCCTGGACAGCACCCAGGACAGTTCCCAGGACAGCTGCCAGGACAGCTGCCAGGTCAACTGCCTGGGCAGCCTGGAGCAGATTACCCTCAGCAACAGCGATATCCACCACTTCCACCAATGGGTATGCCACCAACGGGCCAGGCACCTGGATCAAATCCGTACAGCAAGAACATGTATGCGTATCCTCAGCAGCCTCAGCAACAACAGCCTCCTGCTCAACCAGGGTATCAGTGAATTATTGTTATTGGTTTTAAGATCTGCCCTGTTTTTGGTTTTTTTAATTTTGTTCAGCCTTGGGTTGAAGGTGGGGAACATTTACCACCCTATCAAACAATGAATTGCCTGTATGGTTAACCACAGTGTATGATATGTGGCAGAACAGCATTATATGAAAGTTAAACTCTGTGGTCAATCTTATCCTTGTTCCTCTTTCTTTCATCTATTTACTTAAGTCTTTAAATTACTAAAGTCAAATTTGAGTCAGTTTAAGTCAAAGTCTTATTACTTAATTTGCAATGGAGGCTTGAAATTTTGTTTTTAGGAATTATAAGTGTTTTAAAGAAATTGTAAGAAATATTCTATTTTATTACATCACGTCAATTTTTCTACAGAGTCTGTCTCAGGGAAGAGCTAGTAGGATTTCTTTATGATTTCAAATCTGGTGACATTTTGTGACAATCAAGTTTTTATCTATTGATTAGAAGGCTTATTTTTTTCTTTATGTAGGTTTTAGCTACCTTTGCATCCATTTGTATGTGGAAAGAACGTATGATATTAACAACATTGAGTATTATGCTGAAGTGGCAGTCCTAAACTAAGTGCTTGAAGTTGTCAAGGAAAATTCTGTGAACTAGATTTGATAGTTTTGTTGAAGACATTCTGTGAAACAGATTGGAAACTTTTCAAATTGCACATGCAAGGCCATTGATTTTATTGCAGACAATGTTAAAGACTGATATCTGTACTTCTGTAATTAAGAGTTGCTGTATCATTCTCATCCTTTCTCTATGCAAGGGCTTTTCAGTTACCACTCACAACCAGAAGAAGTAATTAATTGCTGCAACAAATTTTATTCAAGTTTTACTTTTAGAAAACCTGTATCATGTCAGTAGTAGCAATTTTTGGCGGGTTTGTTTGTGAATACATGTGTTCAAATGTTTAGTTTATGTTTGACTATATTTTTTATAGACATTATTTATAAGCCATTAATGGGAAATAAAACTATTAGCTTTGTTAAAATAATTTGTTTTATTAACTAAACATATCCTTATCATGCAACTATTTACAATACATGACACTTCTATTTTTAAAAATCACAATCTTGTTGACATATTGCATATTGGCAAGGCATCAAAAGGGGTAGATCACATAATTGGCAGTACTTGACAAGTACTTAGAATCACAAATGCAGGTATATATGGTTGCATCAGTCTCTTCGATTTTTGGTTCCAAAAATGCGCATGAGACTGGGAGACATGTAATAAGGCCTCTCTGCAGATCCATCATTGCGTTCACAGTCTTCCACTGAAAGAGAAACAGAATTGTATCATTCTGATTGTCAACATCCTTTCATTTAAAGTGATAACTCTATTCATACTTACAGAAGCATAAGAAAAGTGTTTCTACAGCCACAGTGTACACACCAAAGAATACACTAGCTATGAGAAATGCTCCAATGGCAGTGATGGTAATTGGTACAGCTTCATAGTTGAGTTGCTGGGGCCACTGCCTTAAAGAAAAGTACATGGCGACACATACAGCACCAGTTATGAGCAGCTTCCCAATAAAAAATACAAAGTCCATAATCTGTAAAATTCAACATGCATCAAAATCAAAAATTGCCAAGGGAGCTCAGACAAATTACAAAGTTTTGCAAAACTTACCTTGTCAATAACTACACAACGAATTACATTCCTCATCAAGAGATTGAAAGCATCCTTGGCAGACGCACAAAAGTTTTTCCCATGTATTGCACACATGATGTATGCATTTCGAGAAACGAATTTGAGGAATGTTTCGACACATGCAAAGCAGCACTTGCAAAAGCACATTAACCATTTGGCCACAGAGTTATTACTATACTGCTTTGCTTGCTTTTCAACATAGTCAAGAACAAGTCTTATGAAGCGGACAATTGAAATGATTAGGGAACCAAAAGCAACTGTCCCAGTATGGTACCTGGAAAAAACAAAGACGTGGATGACGCAAGTTTTGAAATGTGAGTCGCACAACACATGAAAAAGAACATCATGCAAACCATAATGAAAACTCACGTTATGGACATGAAAAAAGAACGAGTTAATACAAAAAATGGCACATCTTTTTTTTGGAATGTCCAATACCAGGAGGCGAAAGTTGCAGCCAAAATCATCTGAGCCATGCCTGATATAAAGAACAGCGTCCAGATTGCTCCAAAAATATTGTACACATGCAGCCACTTCATGTAGTCTGGAGGATTATACCGAACAAACTGGCAAGTGGCTCCTTTGTTCACACAAACCATGCAGTCACTGTTGAAGTCCTTGGGTATGCAAACGTCTCCATCGGCCTGGAAGCAAACACAGTTGTATAAATGTGGCTGAGATCTTATGAAGTAGTGCGGGAGCGAAGGGGGGGGGGCTTATGCTTACGTAGTGCGCGGCGGGGCAGGTGCAGTTGCCGCTGTGCTGCAGACCATGCACCTTGTAGATGGCCTCGCCGGACGTGGCCAGGTAGAGCACCACCACGGCCGTGTACACGACGACGGCCACCTGCAGCAACCAGGGCACGATGGGGAAGAAGAGCGTCGAGGTGATGCTGGCCACCGCCTTGCCGCCCTGCTCGATGAGAGTGACGGCCAGGGCGATGCGCTTGCGGAGGAACAGGACGATCAGCAGCAGCACGCCCATGCACACGGCCAGGATCACCATGAAGGCCAGCCACGTGTTGGGGTCGTCCAGGAACGACCGCAGTTCCTCGGGGGCCTGGTTCTTCCAGTCCATGGAGATGGGGCCCGTGGTGCCGTTCTTCAGGTCCTGCCAGTACGTGTAGCACACGTAGATCCCTGCGGGCACGCACACACGGAGTTAGGCGGAGGCAGAGGACAAAACACACTTTTTGTCACAAAAAACAAAAAACAACAACAAAAAAATCTCTGCTATTCCTCGACGTACCCACACCCTGAAGGGCGAGCAGGGCCAGGATGGAGGTCCAGACGATGGATCCCGTGAACCAGCGCAGCAGCAGGATGTACACCAGCGACAGCACCATGGCGCCGACCAGGCCCCCGAATATGAACCACCGCGAGGCCAGCGTGTCCGAGACCACCCTCTCGCCGAACTGCAAAGGTGGAAGGGGGCGCGGGTCAGCGGGGAAGTGCTGGGAGCGCCTGTCGGCTGCCGGGTAGGCCAGCCCGCACAGCGGGGGCGCGCAGCCGCAGAGGGACTGCCGACTGCCCACCCTCCCGGCGGTGGGTGCGGGTGCGGGGCGACAGCTTTACCTCGTACGCATTGTGCAGCGACACCACCAGCTGTTGGCCCCGGAGGACATCCTTGGCGGTCGTGCCGTTGACCTCGCTGCCGTCCACATGCAGGGCGTGGTCCAGGTCCGACGCGTAGCTCGCCAGGTCCGGGATGCAGTGCTGGCCCACTACGTGCACAGGGAGAGGACCGGGGTGCAAACGCGGTGCTAAAGAGTGGGCGGGGGCGGTAGGGCCGGAGGGGGCGGGCAGCACGGAGGGGTCATGCAGGGGGTCATGCAGGGGGTCATGCAGGGGGTCATGCAGGGAGTCATGCAGGGAGTCATGCAGGGAGTCATGCAGGGAGTCATGCAGGGAGTCATGCAGGGAGTCATGCAGGGAGTCATGCAGGTGGTCATGCTCAAGGACACCATCATCCCAGCCGTGCAGAGGTGGTCATCTCGAAGACCATACAGTGTATCATGGAGGAGCTCATGCACGAGGACACCACCATGGTCATCTCGACGGTCATGCAGATGATGCAGAGAGTCATCGTGTACCTGCTGCACGTCCTCCCTGTTCCACACGAGCGACAGACAGTTGACGACCAGCGTGTGCAGGCGCCAGAAGCCCTCCTGGATGAGGCGCACCGTCAGCGAGTCCCTCTTGTCGGCGGCCGTGGCCAGGACGCAGCGCCCGTCCACTGCGTACACCACACACACACACACTCACACACACACCAAGCGAAAAGGAGACAACAACACACGAAGCTGGGGGCGTTGGCGTCGGTTAGACAGAGACATGAAGCGGCCACCGCCGGGCGCCCTGGTGATCGGGAGCACTTTGTGTCGATACCCCGCGGCTTCCAAAAGTGGCGCGCGGCGCGGGGTACCGACAGCATTAATTCATAATTTCATTCTTAACGAAACAAGTGTAACGGTCCAGCTTACGCGGGGTGCTCTTCATGTACCACTCGGCGCACTTGCGCTGCGCCACTTTCTCCTGCAGCGCACGGCCCGTCGTGGGGACGACCTCGCCGTGCAGACAGATGGGCCGCAGGTCCGGGCCCAGCTGGCCGTAATTGTAGTACTTGGGGGCGTAGAACTCCGTCGTCGGGCAAGTGCGCACGCACACCTGGGGGGCGGGAGGGTCAGGTACTTCAATTGTTAAATTCAAACTATACACATAAAAATAAAAACAATAAATCACGCTAATTCACCAAAATTCAGACTTGAAACTTCGGCAAAATTCACAAATATTTTATAAAAATCCACTTAAATTCCCCCAAAACCGAGAAAATAATCACAAAGAAGTAATTCAATAAATTTAATCCAAGTCGACACAAATTCACGGGGCGTGTTCTTACGCTGGGCGAGGAGCAGCCGTTCTTGATGGTGTTGAGCGGGTTGCGGGCGCACAGGGAGGGGTCGAAGAAGAGCAGGTACGGCTCGTCCAGGACGGCCGAGTCGACGCCGCACTGCCGCCCGCCCACGTCCGTCGGCGTCAGGATGCGGTTCGGGTCCCCATTCCGGTACGCTTTAAAAAAAAATGTTATTATTTTTTCAAAAATCTCTTTAGGAAAGAAAAAGACCTAGAAATGAGGCACAACTCACCGAGAATACCGAGGACGCCCCACGCCCCCAGGAATACGACGAACAGGAGCAGGCACAGGATGTCGGTGCAGCTCCGCCGGTCACGGGGGCCCTTGAAGTTCGGGTCATATTGGAAGGCCTTCCCTGCAACACAACATCCCCAATTATCGTTTTTATTTTTCAATAAATATTCCCATAATTGAACGGTTTCTTTGTTTCGTTCTCACTCGGTTCTCACCCTCCCCCTTTTCGCAGGGTAGAGAGAGAGAGTTACGCACAAGTCGCTCGGCACGGCCACGCAATGACGACCGACACAGTCGGCCTGGCACCTGTCCAAGTCGTATAAAGAGGCACTTCTGTACTCCAACTCCCCCTCCCCCCCAGCTCCTCGGCAACGAGGAAGCTCTCAATGCCAAGGTGGCGGACGGCAGCCCTTCCCGCACAGAGTTTTGTGTCGAGGGGGGCGGAGGGACGACTCTGTGACTCCGAGAGGGGACAAGGGACACACCGTCTTCCTTAGCCTTTGTCACCCAAAACTAAATAGGGAGAGGAGTGATTTCCTTCTTTAAAAAAAAAGGGGGGGGGGAGATTTATTTGTAAAAAAAAACTTTTCTTTTTGTTTCTTTCTGTGCTGTGGACAAGCATTATAAGGCCATCCAGACTGAGGAGGACGGGTCATCACGGCGACACTGTGGCCTATCGACCGCTTTACAGCGATGCAGTGTGCTTTGTCCGCTTTAGAGTCCCCCATTTACGCCCCGCCACGGGGGTGTGTTGTATGTCCTCTCTCTGTCTCTCTCTGTCACTCTGTCTCTCTCCCCTCTCTCTCCCCCCTCTCTCCCCCCCGAAGGGGAGGGGAGTTGAAAAAAGTTTCGATTCCATATCTGCAACAAGAAAAAGATAAAAAAGGATCGGCTGGTCAGCATAATGACTTGTCTGTGTGATCATCATCGCAAATGTACGTGCGCGACACAGCGCGCGCGCGCGCGCACACACACACACACACACACACACACAACCTTACAGAGTCGGAACCACTTTTAGAGGCAGTTTAAAAAGTGTCCGGTCTACCCCCCCCCCCCCCCTCCTCCTCCTTTCCTTTCCAGAGCTCCCAATTCCAATATCTCCCGTCTCCCACGACGCGTCAAACGCACTAACAGACACAGACTGGGACCATGTCATCACTTAGCCCCCCCCCCCCCACCCCCCATGATAAGCACATTGACCAGTAACCGACCGACTACTCCCGCGAATTAAGCCTCGATAGCAGCGGCACGAGACCGGGGGGTAAGGGGGGGGGGGGGGGGGGGGAGGTTGATGCGTGTGATTGTTGTTGGCGGTTCGCTTTGCCCGGCGCCGTTTCGTTGGTCGAATGCAGAACAGAGCGCCGCCGGGTCAGCGACCCCGGCCGTGTGTCCGTCTGACCCAAATAGGGGCACGCATCCAGAGGGAAGCCCGCCCCCGGCCGCCCCCGGCCGCCCCCGGCCGCCCCCGGCCGCCCCCGGCCGCCCCCGGCCGCCCCCTGGCCGGCCCCTGGCCGCCCCCTGGCCACTACTCGATATGCCGCCCAAACTTTTTAAAAATGGCCCGTCAAGCAGGAGGTGCGGTGCTGGGGGCTGGCGGGGGTGTGGAAAGCCAACAAGCCGTTCACATCACATACGCACGGCCGGCCGGCACAGCCCCTGCCGCGTAGACTTCCGGCCGCACACCGTTTTACTTCCGACAGCGCCCGACTTGAGCGCCACCGCATTAACCATCGTCCTGCTCCTTCCGCTCCTCCCCCTGCCCCCTCCGTCTCGCGCCTATTTTCCCGCACATCAAAGGCAGGGAGGGAGAGAGACAGTCCGACAGCCAGCCGGGGCGATGGAGCGAGAGCGGGAGAGAGAGCACCAACACACCCCTATCCGACACAATGGGCAGCGTTTGTAAATCTCTTTTCGGCTTGTGGCGGGTCAATGGCCGACACCACATGTCCCTCCGACACAACAACAACAAGACACATTTCACCCCCCCCCCCTCCGCCCCCTTCCCACCTTTCCAGCGACATTCATCACACTGACTCCATAGGTGGCGGAAGTGACGCCGACCCGGAGTGCATTACTGATACCTCCCCCTCCCCCTCCCCCGATACCCCAAATCACCCCCACTCTGCCCCCCTCCCCACCGCAGGGGGGTGGGTGAGATGCCGATGCATGTGCGCCAGGTGTTCGAAACTACCCATCAGAAAATTGATTCAAAATACCCCTTTATAAAAATTCAGACAGTTTGGAAATTTAAAATAAAAATTCGAAGCCATTCAATTTTTTTTTTGAAAAAATATCCGAAAAATAAAAATAATTATTCAATGCCGACTTGGTAAGTTTCCAATAATAGCAATCGTGTGAGTGTTTTCCCAAGTATTTTTAATTGCACTGCGCTGATGCAGACCGCGATGAAAACCAACCCCTCTCGTTGGCAGTCCCGGGGGATGTCTAGGGGGGGGGGGGAAGGCACGCATGCTACCCCCTGCTGTCGTCTTTGTCAGACCTGCTACCCCTTTAGTGCACACGACAGGGACGGGAGATAGCGGTGCAGCGCGGAGGGGCCCAGCCCAGACCAGACCAGCCCGGCCCGGCCGGGTCCCCGCGCCACACGCTAACCAATTCATTACGGCTGCCCGCCCGGGAGAATGTGAAATCGATCGCAACATTTTGACGTCCATCCCTCCGCCGCAGCAGTGCCGCAGCCAATAATAGTCCGGGCGCCGTCTCAGAGGGGGGCTTCGCAAACTATGTACCGGCCCTAGACTTGGGGCAGCAGTGCCACACGCCACGCCTCAACCGCAGGGGCGGACTGGCCTGGGCGGGCGGGGTGTCTTTTCCCGTCCAGGCCGCAGGCCGAGGGCCCCGACCGAGGGCCGCGGATGATCCGGGACCGGGAGGGCCGTCGTGGGCCGTGGGCTGCGGACTGCCCGGGCCAGGCCCGCGAATGCTGTCAGCCCAGCCTGGCCTAAGTCCCGGGCCGTGGTGTAGTAGCCATTTTGCTAAAGGGCCGAGAGATACAGATGGGGAGCGTCCATTAATTACGTCAGTTTTTTGGGCGAAATTTTAGCCCCCCCCCCCCTACGTAAGGGTCCGTAAGATCTAGCAAACCCCTCCCCCCCCCCTATCTTACGTAAGATTTGCGAAATATTCATCCGAGGGGGGAGGGCCGTCTGAAAATTTTCCCGCTCGGGCCGTCAGGGTCCCAGTCCGCCCCTGCTCAACCGCACTGGGCCGGGCCGGCGGCGGCGGCGGCCGAGCGCCCGGGAGGTAGGCAGTCCCGTTACACTACCGTGCGCGCCGGCTGCCAGGATTGCCTACCTCGCAGGCGGTAGGCCGGGGCGGTGGGTCGGGGCGGCGGCGGCCGAGCGCCCGGGAGGTAGGCAGTCCCGTTACACCGCCGTGCGCGCCAGATGCCAGGATTGCCTACCTCGCAGGCGGTAGGCCGGGGCGGTGGGTCGGGGCGGCGGCGGCCGAGCGCCCGGGAGGTAGGCAGTCCCGTTACACTACCGTGCGCGCCGGCTGCCAGGATTGCCTACCTCGCAGGCGGCCCGCGGACGCTGTGGTGATTAGTCAGCCACCTCTTTTCCGGGTCACATTACCGGGGGCGCGCCGCGGGGCAGCAGCACCACGCCTTCCATTAACAGCGTTGGTTCGGCACCATGAGGGCGAAGACCCCGCTACTGAGCTCCTAGCGAACAGGTCCCGTAGAGTGAAATAATGACAGTAACTGAGTAGTGTAACTGTGACGGTTCAGGCCCGTAGGCCTGTAGGTGTGCGGCTACCAGGGACGGACTGGGGGGGGGGGGGGGGGGCCCGGTCGGGTAAGGCCGAAAGGGGGCCCAATTTTGCCTACCTTCCAGGGGGAGATTCACCCACCCTCTACGATTCGACGACTTCTGCATTGCGTTATTCGTTGTATTCCCTTCACGCATCGTTACCAGCGTTACGTTTAATACTTTATTCGCACTAGGTCCTAAGTATGGACTTAGGGGGGCCCGGTGGGCCCCCAGGGGGGCCCGAGAAGGCACTAAATCCGGGGGGGCCGGTCGGGATTTCCCACCTAGCCCACTGTCCGTCACTGGCGGCTACACCTGAGCGGAGCTGACGGCTGACGTCGATACTCGACTTAGGAGGGACGGCTGAAGCCGTCGATAAAGTCTTTTATCTGCGCCATTTTTATTGCTGCTCTTTGAAGCTACTTTGAACTCCCGAGACAGCTTGGGTCGCTTTTGCGTGCGCGCGTACAATAGTGAAGTGAACAGGTACGCATAAAAAACGAATTAAAACAAAATCCGCTAGCGAACGGCCTGTGCTCTTTATCGACTATTTGTCCGCAGGTGTTCCAGGTTGATAACGAACCCGGGGAGATAGCGGCACAACAGGAAATTTGTTCCAGAGTTACAGCGAGATTTGATAATGCGGGGGATTTGCGATGAGACAACACGAAACAGAAGCGGAGTCGGAGCTGCTAAGCCGAGGGCAAAAATACGAAATGAAAGATGGACACCTCTCGCAGACATACAAGACAGGTAAGACAGGTGCGCCAACTATTCGTCAAACGTCAAGGACGTGGTTGCCATCCGGGGGGAAAAAACTCACAAAAAAACACTGAGTGGCTCCACTGTAGTACCCTCTTTCAGACGGCTAGAATCTCGCCTCCAAACTGAACCGACCCCGGCTGCACTGCCGCGGTGGTTCAAACATTCGGCCGCTTCCCGCCCGTGTTTACGAAAGTGCGCGAAACGAAACGATGTGCAACGCGAGCAGAAGTGTTCGCAGATGGTCAGCAGACCCGAGCCGTAGCAGCCTGGTTGGGTTGCGGAAGAATTACAGCCGCCGCTGCCGCCGCGCAGCGCGGGGAAGTCCAGGCCAGGCCGTCAGAGAGGATGGGGATGGTCCGGGAGGGAAGTCCGGCGACCGGCGCGGAGAGTGAAGAGTGCGCGAAGGAAGAGTGCGGGGGAGGAAGAGTGCCGGGGGAGGAAGAGAGTCTGGGGGGAGGAAGAGTGCGGGGGAGGAAGAGTGATGGGAGGAGAGTGCGGGAGGAAGAGTGCGGGGGAGGAAGAGTGCCGGGGAGGAAGAGCGCGGGGGAGGAAGAGTGCGGGGGAGGAAGAGTGCGGGGAAGGAAGAGTACAGGGGAGGAAGAGTGCGGGGAGTCGATGACAGGACAGAGTGTGGCCGTGGGGACAGAAGAGCGCGAGACGTCGATGTTGGGGTGTATGAAAAATTCAGCGAGGAGGGCGCGGGAAGACCCGACTGCACCACAACACAAAAACTCACCAAAGTGTTTTTCGGAGTGTACCGACGACACGGACTGGCGGCGCGTCATGGCTGTGTCTTGCTGCTGTTGTGCTGACACCTACACGACAGAGGGCCCCTGTTGTTGTTGTTGTTGTTTGGTCTTGGGGGTCCGCTGAGGCTGTTGCTGAAGCTGTCGCCCAGCCGGGCCGGCTCGTCGCACTGATGATACGAGCCGGGGCAGCACAAGCAGAAGCTGTGCGGTGAGGGGCGCGGCAAGGCGGGCGGGCAACGCCAATCGTCCCGGCAGCCGCTGCCAAAGTCGAGACAGCACAGACGGCAGGGGCAGCGGCGGCGGGTTGGCAGGCAGCAGGTACCCGGTACCTGGCCGGGGCTGTGCCGGCTGTACCTGTGCGTCAGTTGCCGCCCTGTCCCCTTATCAGATAAGCCGCCGCGGCGCCCACGGCCAGGGCTGGCCGGGCCGGCTAGCCTCGCAACACCCGCCGGCCGGAGGCTACGGCTCCGGCCACGGTTGCAGCTGCAGTTGCGGTTCCGGTTGCGGCGGCGGCGGCAGTTGAAGTGGTGGCAGATGTCCGCTGCGGTCGAGCCATATGGGCCGCGGCTCGGCTGGCGGGGATGATAACAGTATTGATAACTATCGGGGTATGAAAAATAGAAGCGCGGTTCGGGATTCGAACCCGGGTGCGGTCACCGGGGGACAGTCGCACCCATCGGGCGGAGGTGTTCGCGCTCGACTGGGCCGGGCGCCAGGGAAGGCGGCAGCGGCAGGGTTACGGTGACTCATCGCCGGGCTGGGGACGGCTGCACCGAGGCAGAGTCAGAGGCAGAGCCGGCAGAGCAGAGGGCGCAGCAGACGACGTAGCAGACGACATGCCGGGCGCCGAGTGTAGCAAGCAGACGACGCGACGCGAGCGGGGGCGTGCTGCCCTGTGGGTGGCGCGCGCGCGCGTCCGGCCGCCGCCAGTGGGGCGTAGTGCGCGTGGTACGTGCGGCACGTGCCCGTGTGACACGCCCCCCCCCCCCCCCCCCTCCCTGACCGTATACTTCTTCTTCTGCTCCGACTCCTGAATGATGCACCAGCCCTGGCGATGGCAGTGGCGTGTCATTATGTTCCGCAAGGCACGGAACGAAGTACACAGCAAAAAATGAAAAATAATAAGCAAAAAATGAAACAATTAAGAACCCCAGTTGTGAACGTTCGAGTTCCGACGATTTCAGAAAATTTCAAGAAGAAAAAAACTTTAGAGTCGCCACGCGTGCGAGCTGTGTACCGGGGGGCTTAAAGGCAGATAAGTGAGGCGAGGCGCGACAAGGTGCCTGTCTCTCTCGCACCTGCAGCGGGCAGCGGGTACGGCCGGCCTGCCTATCTGCAGCGAGGTGGTGGGGCAGGTAAATGTGCTCGTTGCGTATAGTTTCCAGCCAGCTCCGCCGGTTGGGGGGGGGGGGTGAAAGTGAGCGCTCCCGGATCGGGTCGGGTTGGGTCCGGGTGCGCGGGTAGGGGAGCCGGGGAGCTCAAGGTCCGGACAGACTAGGGGCAGAGCAGCTAGGGCCGGGCTGGGCTGCGGTCGGCGGTGGCCTGACTTGGAAGACCGGCGGAAGTGGCTGCAAGTGCCCCAACGCATCGCTCTGCTCTCATCGCCATGGCGAGTCATCAAGACTGTACAGTAGTGCGGGTCCAGTTCTCGGTACTGGCGGGGCAAGGCGGGCTGCTGCACGCAACAGCTGGCTCGGCCTGGCCTGGACACTTCTTTGTCTCCGTCCGCTCCGTCCCCGCCCGGCTCCGCCTCCCACGCGCGCCCAACGCGAGCCGCCTCTTCGCAATAGTAGTTTGCGGAGCAGCAGAAAACCGGCCAGTTTCTTTTCCCAGATCGGGTTCGGCTCGGGCGCCAATTGTGCTTTTCCGCTGCCGGTCCGCACCATTAAGGAAAACGACACAAAGGGTAATATTGGTGCCCTTGCGCGCCAGCCAGCGACCGCCACGGCGCCCCAGCACTACACACACGGTTCCAACTAATGACACTGTGACACGGACGGGGGCCGGAGGCCGCGGGGGTAGGTGCGGTCCGAAAAGCAGAATCACACGGTCGGTATTCGAACCCGGGACGGTCTCGGCCGCGGGTTCGAGTACTGCCGGCGGGCGTGATTTGCCTTCGGACGCGCACTCACCCGACAAGTGGAGGCGGGAGGGAATGCCAGATCTGGGTCCGGCCGGTACAGGCTCGTGACGTCACGGAGCGATGCGCGAAGCGCGAAGCGACAAGGCAGGCGAAGCGGTCGGCTGCCAGCGGGAAACTGACTGGCTGTACTCTGCCGCTCGCAGCCGCTGCCTCCGCCAGCTCCGTGCCGCTGCTCGGCACCAACAGTCACGACTGTCACAGCTGATTCCCCCTTTCCCCTCCCCTTCCACACCTTCTCCCGCCCCTCCTACGGCCCTGGTCGCCTAGCTCTAGCTGGAACTGAATACTGTCTCCGTCACTCCCCCACGGCACTCTCACCTCCTCCTCTTTTCCTGCCTTTGTCTTGCCCTACCTCGGTACGACCTTGCACCACCTGGGCCCAGGGGCATGCACATCGCACCACTCGGGAAATTTCTCTCAACTTTCTTAGGATTTTGGATTTTATTTCATTCTTTTTGAGCGCACTTTTGGTTCCTAGCCAGAGACAGGGCTGGGCTGGGAAATCAAAGCAGTCGTCCTCGTCGACAAGTTACTCAGGATGATTACTTCCCATAGTGGAGGGGCAATCATAGCAAGCGGAGCGTTTCGGCCGGGACGAGGGCAGGGCGAGGGGAGAAAGGTGAAAGGGGGAGGGAGGGGGCGGGAAGGATGAGGTCAACGCCCTGATCCGGATAATGTGTGTGTGTGTGACGGCTTCCGCGGCCGGACGGGCGTCGCGAAAGCAGCGCTTTGATCAACAATTCATCCATCTACTCCGATCTACTCCCATAGCGAACGCGTGTGTGTGTGTGGCGGAAACCCCTTACCTGGCCGGGGGGGGGGGGGAGTGGCTCGGCATCGCGCCCCTCCCCCTCTACAATCTCCATTGCACCCCCCCCCCCCCCGGATTCGGTACTTGAACACCGTGCGCGCACGCGCTCAGTGCGCGGCCTTAAATACCGGCTCCGAATGTTTTCGACTCTGCGTCACTCACCGAAGTCTGGTGTTGGCCTGACGATCGGGGAGCACGGCTCGCGGACTGCCTCCGTCACCGTCTCCATCACCGTCTTGCTCGCCATCTCTTTCGCAGCCGCACTCATGATGTGTGTCTGTGGCGCCGCGCCGTCTGGTCAAACTCTTGCCGGGTCTAGCCGCCGCCGCTCTTCTGTTTGGCGGTGCGCGCCGCGGCAGCAGCAGTAGCAGTGGCAGGCCATTGTTGATACGCGCCGCGGGGCTACGACGAACTGCTCTCAATCTCGTCCTTCCGGAATTAAAAAAACCTCTAACTCACACAGCCACGCACCGACGTTACAGCCCCAAGCTCGCACCCGCGGCTCGGACACTTTTCAGACACTTGTCGAGACACTTTTCATTGACCATTTCCAGCCAGCGCCACAGCTTCCAGCTCCAGCTCCAGCGGCAACGTTACAGCCGTCGGCCCCTCCAGCGCCCAGCGGGGGGATTGCCAGGCGACAGGCACAAGGCTGCGGGCACATCCGATTCCGATCCGAACCAAACCGAGTCTCTCTGCGTCGTTTGCAACGCAGCTGGATTTGATATCAAACTGGCACGGCCTCCGCCTCTGGTCCAGGCCCTCCCAGCATCCAGTCCGCGACTTCCCCCTTCCTCCATTCCTCCTGACCTAGTCCTGACCACAGCCTGCCGACGCCCCCGCTCCGTGCCCCCTTCTGCACGAAAGCACTCGCTGTACACTTACAAGGCGCTGACTTAGTCAAAACGCGTTTTTCTCACTTTTACAGACCGCGTCAAAATGACGAGGTGTTACCCGTGCTCGGCAGCGTTCTAGTTAAGATGTACTGTGTATTAGGATTTGGAATGTAACGTGCCATCGCCACTGCATTCGTTTCACTCCACATTCGAACGAAGCCAAGAGGTTATGTTCCCCGTAGCCCTCTCCTGCATTTGTACACAAACAGACGATCGTCTGCAGCCGAATGGCGAAATCGGCTCATATTAAAATAAAGCAAAAATCTGCTGATAAGTAATGTAGGGTGCATTGATTGTTTTGATAAAATACGCTTGTGAAGCATTGCAAGTGCAAGCAATACTGGACCATCAGCGATACTTTTTAGGTTGGACTGTTGTGCTTAGACTACTTCTCACATGGGGAGCCTGTCTACCCCGGAAAACGTTGCTTTCAGCATAAAGGCACATGCATCGAACTGTTTCCTTCTTTCTTTTCAGGTGTCATATTGTCTCAAAAATGTTTGCCCCTCGCTGTGTGCCAAAGTATTCCATTAATTTTCTACTCAGACTTTATAGCACTGAGTCTCCACTTGCATCATCTGCAATAAGGAGCCGTTTCATAGAATATTTTGTGAATGAGAACAATCACTCTTACATTCGTTCTTGTCCGCTAAAGCCTATCAGTGATGAGACGATTCCATTTGTTAATGCAGGCATGGTTCAGGTCAGTCCAGATATTTCTGATGGACCATTTCATCACGTTGCTTTACTGGCATACATTGAAAAAATCTAAAGTCTATTTTCTCATACCAGTTTAAATCAGTTCTGCAAGGCCGAACACTACCCCCTGCGCTGCGAGTAGCAAATAGTCAAAAGTGTGCTCGAGTTGGAGGAAAACATAATGATCTAGATACTGTGGGTATGGATGGGTACCACCACACTTTTTTTGAAATGCTCGGAAACTGGTCATTTGGAAGCTGTAATAAGGTATACCTCTCCAAATTAATTGAAAGGGCTCGAAATATATCATTTATAATTATGATGCCACTTTGAGAAGAAATTCTTAAAATGATAAGGCTGCATATATTTCTGTTTTGATTTCAGAAAGAAGCTTGTCAATTAGCCTGGGAACTGTTAACTGGCCCCTATGGTCTTCATCCAAAGCGCTTGTATGTCACATATTTTGAAGGTGATAGTCAAATGGATCTAAAGCCTGATTTAGAGACAAAAGAAATTTGGAGGCAACTGAAGTGGGTGCTCAACTTTGCAGATGTCAACTTAAAATAATGTATTTCTTCATTCTTTTATGGTTGCATTAATATTCCAGTGTTGAAGAAAGCCACATTTTGCCTTTTGGCCCTAGAGAAAACTTCTGGGAAATGGGCCTGGTGGGCCCTTGTGGACCATGTACAGAGATACATGTTGACCACATACCTGACCGTCAGAATGTTGGTGAAAGGGTAAATGGTGGTTTTCCTGATCTAACAGAACTGTGGAATATTGTGTTCATCGAGTTTAACAGGTAAATGTGAACTGTCTTCTCTTTTTTTCTGACTGCTCACGGAGAAGCTTAATGTGACGTATTACTTGTTGAAAACGTTCAGAAATGCAGATGGGTCTCTAAATCGATTAAAACAATCACATGTTGATACTGGTATGGGATTTGAAAGACTAGTAGCAGTTCTAAATGGAGTAGAATCCAACTATGACACAGATCTTTTCATACCTTTGATGGAAACCATTCACAAAGTAAGGCTGGCTGTTGTAATGAATTCAAATCTTTAATGATTGTGCAAGAAACATTTTGACTTGTGATATTGGTTTGATATTGCAGACTACTGGGCTCCCGGCATACTCTCGAACATTCGACCCTTCGCATGAAGCATTTGAGAGGGATCGAGCATACCGAATCCTTTGTGACCATGCTCGTCTACTGACAGTAGCTCTGGCCGACAATGTTGTACCCCATAATGAGTAAGTGTTGACAGATATTAACCAAAAGTTTCCTTTGCTCATGTTCTTTAGAATTTGTTAACTATGGCTTCTCTCTTTTAAGGTACAAGTTGCGATGGGTTTTTCGAAGAGCGCTGAAAATAGCGTCAAATGTTATGAACAAAGATGTAAACCTCCTTGTGGAACTAACAAATATTGTTTCGGACTCCTTGCATTCTGTTTTTCCTGAAGTAGGAAAGAATTTATCCAAGGTTAATTAAATTATTTTTCTTTTAATCTTGTTGGCTCTGCAGTTATATTCATCAGATGATGATTTATTTTTAAATATTCTGTGTTGACTACAGGTTCAAAGAGTAATTCGGGAAGAAGCAGAAATCTGTCAAGCTTTGGATCAGGAATTTCCCAAGGCTTGGGTTTCTGTTGTGAATGAGCGACCTGAGGTTGAGAGTCTATTGGAATTTGGCTCCAATCGAAAAGCACTGGCCTCAGCATTTGGAAAGATGAAGTCCGCCCCTGGTCATGATGTTTCACCAGAATTAGCATTTCATTTGTTTGATTCGCATGGCTTGAACGCTGAATTAATTGGTGAAATGGCAAAATTAACAGGTAACTGTACAAAACCTTTCTTTTAATTTTTTGTCCTGTCCAATTTGAAAAGGAAACTTCTATTTTTTTCTTTTATTTTGTTGTACAGGGAAATCATTTGACATTGTAGCTTATGAAAATGAATTGGCTAAAACAAAAAACAAGTCAAAATTAGCTACAGCGTCAGGGAAGAGCCCCAGTAGTCTAGCCAATCTCTTAGCTTCTGCTGAGATTCCTGAAACCTACTACAATTTAATGTATGAATATGACCCACAGGATGAGGGGTATAGTTTTCCTCCGGTTTCTGCGAAGGTTGTAGGTTTGCTAGTAAATGGAGAACTGCAAAACGAGGTACAAGGAGGTGAAGAATGTGGTATTTTATTAGATCGGACAAACTTTTACCACACTGCTGGTGGTCAAGAATGTGACACAGGAGAAATCATTGCTACTTCAGAATGTTCCCTGGTTGTCAAGGAAGTCACAAAAGTTGGGGACCATGTAATCCATTTTGGTAATATTAATGGAAGGTAAGAGGATCTTAAAGGATCTTACAAAGAACAAGACAGTTGAATTTATCCGTTTAGTTAAAACATGCCTTGCTGTCATTTCAGAATTAAAATTGGAGACAAAGTAGTAACCAAAATTTGTGAAGCAAACAGAGTTGCTTGCATGCGAAATCACACCTTGGCTCATCTTATCAATGGAGAAATGCAGAGTTTGTTTGATGCTCCCATTCAAAAGAAATGCATAGTTGGCCCATCTTTCCTGAAGCTTAATTATTATCTTCATGGAGAAGCGTTCAAAACAGAGCGTAAGTGTTTTACTTAATTTTTCCCAAAGGTGTCGTGTTGCTGAGTTTAATTTACTAGACTTTTGAATCCATCAGATGCCCAACACCTAGAGGATGCCATACTGCATGCTGTTGAAGACGAACTTCCAGTTGACCGATACACAGTAAATGTGTGGCAGTTACCAGCTGGAACACTATTAGTTCCTGATGAGAGTTATCCTGCAGACAATATTCATATAATAGATATTAAAAGAGGAAACAAGACTATTTCAAAGTATGGTGAAATTTTCAATACTTCAAAAATAAGCTTTGCTAGTACTTTTCCATTCTTTTTCCAAAAGCCAACCTCTGATTTTTGTTGCAGGGAAGCGTGCTGTGGCACTCATGTTCAAAACACAAAAGACATTGGGAAATTTTGTATTGGAGAAGTAATTCTGAAATCCAAGGATGTTTGGGTCTGTGCTCTTACTGGCCCTGATGCTGAAAAAGCAATAGCCAATTCTCAAAAGCTGTCAAACTATGCAAATGATTTCATTCAGGCTGTTTTGGAAATAGAAAAAAAACTTTCAGTCCTAGAAAAGGAAGCAAAAATTTCAAAAACTGTACCGCCTGTGAAAACCCACGTCAATGAGGTATGTGTCTCAACAGACAACACAAACAAAATCAACTTATGAAAACATTTACAAAAAAAAAAAAAGGAAAAAAAATAATCAAAAAATCCTTGTGTTGTGTGTTACAGATTATGAAGCTTAATAACAGTCATGAAATGATTAGAAGTTTTATTCAAGAGAACAGGAAAAACTGTTCTTATGTAACATACCAGACTGTAGTCACTGCACTTCAAGAAGGCTCTAAGAGAATACATAATATGGCAAGGTATATCAAATTGTTTTGTTATCTGGGAGCATATGGCTTAAATTTATCTCAATATTCAGTGAATGTTTCATTTTATCCTAGATTCTTATCTGAACTGGAAATTCATCGGAAAGTTAAAGACCACAAAGCTGTAGCACATTTTATGCAGCTGGCCGAATTTTTAGAGAAAATACCTCTCAATAAATACACTCGAGGGGTGAATATTCCAATTATGTTGTTTGCTTTACATAAAAATGAACTAAAAGTTCGTTGCTGCATTCCGGAGGTTAGTCTATGTTGCACTACTTCCTGAAATATTGAAGAAAGTACATTGGAAGTATGGTTCTTATTCACAATCCATTTTGGTTTTCAGGAATTAATTTCTGAAAATTTTAATCCGAAACGATGGGTGGATGAAGTCATGCCACTCTTAGTTTCATCAGATAAAGACGTAAGCAGTCAGCATCAGGAACCAGGCATGGGTGTTCAATCCTTAACAGTGGTCTACACAAAAAAGGTGTCAGTCTCAGTGAAAAGAGAACGCTGCTGGAAAGCTGCTGCAGCTGCCAATAGATTTGCTCGGGCTCAACTTGAGAATATTTCCCAGAAAGCCAATGTGGAATCATAGTCCATATTTCCTCAACTTTAAGACAATTCTGTGATGATCTTAATACACCAATAAAATACGATAGATTTATAAAATAAAAAAATAATTTAAAAAAACCTACACAAATTTTAATGTTTTTCTTCCCTAAACTTCATCTCCACTCATAGAACCTTAGTACAAAGAAATCTGCGATCTCCTTGTGGGCATCTCGCTTGACATGAAATTAACTTGGCACCACAGCGTGTCCCCCCCCCCCCCCCCCCCCACCACCACCACCATTGCACGAGGCTCCCTTCACATAACCACGGCCTTCGGAGACTCCATAATACTGTAGTCTTCCTCAACCCCGCTGTCTAGTTTGGATTGACCCCATTAATCGTGGGGGTCCGCCTCGGCGAAGCTTTAGGGGACATTCCCTTCTTACACGGCAGAAGCCGCTGTATTCTTCGCTGCGCTCCGACTAGCGGCATGTCCGAATCTGCCAGATTCAGAAGGAGGAAAACAGAAGCTTCGAACCCTGGAAGCTTCCAGACATCTCCCGAGTCTCCCCCTCCCTTCGGGGCTTCTCTCGAAGCACAGATTAACCGATGCGGCTAATGCGGCACGATACTTATCGACCAAAGCTTCCTATTCGTCCACTTTTTCTCCATTCATTCTCCAGTCACAGTCAGTCATCTGGTATTTAATTCACTGTCCAAATTTTTCACGAATGGTGTGCCCCTCGGACAGGGACGTTACCCTGTGATGTGCCCCTGGGGTACCCGGGTACCCCCACCCCCCTCCGCGCAGGGCCGGGCGGGGAGTGGCGGGGGGCGGCCGTGCCTGGAGTCTCTGGAGTCCAGCCCCCGTCCGGCCCGGCCCCGGCACGGCTACGGCTAGTCAGGACACAGCCGGCCCCGCGTGCAGTCGAACCGGGTCCTCGTGAGGCCACCGTCGTGCAATTCGCTCCCCGTGCACCAGTGCCGTGCCGTGCCGCGTGTGTCCGCGTGCGTGCGTGCGTGTGCGTGCCGAGTGCACCTGCACAACACCGGCAGCATTGTGTGCAAACCACCTGGTCCAAGGCGGCGACGGCAGCGCAGTGGAGCACAGCGGGACGCCATGAGCAGCTGAGCCAGAAGCCAGGGAATTCCCGGCCGGCCACCGAGCAGCGCAGGACAATGCGACGGTATGAAAAATTTGTAGAAACGGGCGAGTTATGGATTAATAGAGACCGGCACTCGTGGACGGTGATATATAAGGATGAAATTCGACAGTGGTTGTTCTGGAGCAGAGGCCCTGGTCCTGGGGGCCATGAGGGAGGGATGTCGGACACATCACATTTTATTTCATTCATAAAACAACATCCCACATCAAAGGGGATGCAAACTGGGGGCGGGGCTCTTCGATCGTGAGCTGTATAAAACGTTAAACTGCCTCCATAACTAGGTGTGATGGGCCTCCAATTTTTACTGAACTCATAAACAGAAGAGGGTCTCCCGATCGTGTTAGACACATGACATGAGGCGCCACGCCACGACGAGGCTCGCGTCTCCACCGGCCGCGCGGGTTCGAATACCGCCCAGTGCCAGACGACATTTTTCTTTCTTTTTCTCCACCAGCGCCCAGCTCAGTCGTTAAACGATCGCCCACTTTGCTGCTCTGCACATGCGTGCACGCACGTACGCATGCACGCACACGCACGCACGCGAGCTCGTCTTCCTCCTGCCCCGCGGAGCAGAAAGCACAGCACGGGGAGTCAAGTAGTTGTTAACGAGGCAAAGGGCTTCCTTTCCCTTTCCCTCCCCTCCCGACGAAAGCAAGACCGTTTTTGAAAAGGGAAACGTAAACAGGAAGAATGCCGGTGGACCGGGCGGCCTGGCCGGGGGCGGGGCCGGGGCCGGGCTGGACCCTCCAATGCACCGGTCGACGCATCTTCATCTTGACCGGTGCAGCAGCAGCAGGTGCCCTGCAAGGGAAAGGGACCTGGCCGGGCCCACACTGGGTCTGGGTCAGGGACAATGGCTGGGCACCGGCTCCGCCTCCTTATGTGCTCCACAGCCTCCTCGAAATATATCGGCCCGTGCCGCCGGCGGCGGGAGCATCATGTGTGCGTGTGTGTGTGTGTGTGTGTGTGTGTGTGTGATAAGCGGTCAAGAAACCTGCCCTGCCGGATCGCCGGCCCGCACCTCCTCCTCCTCCTCCTCCTCCTCCTCCTCCTCCTCCTCCTCCTCTCCCCGCTCCTGTCAAGGCAGACCCCACCTCACCCGCGCGCCGCGCGGGTACCGACACCTTGAGTAGCGCGGGTTCAAATACCGGCCGCCCTGCAGAGTGTCGTCGCTTCGCCCGAGCCACTGCTCATCTGAATCAGGCCGTCTCTGGCACACACACACACACACACACACACACACACACACACACACACACGGCGTGTGTCTGTCCGAGCGGTACACGCGTGCGCCACGCTCCGGCACGCGCCGTCACGCGCGTGTCACTACGACGACTGCCACGGGCCGCTGCCCGGTGCCGGTCGGCGGAGAGGAACGGTTTTCACCGCGAAGACCGTCGTGTCCCTGACCGTCCCTGACCGTCCCTGACCGCCACTCTCTGCCCGGCGCCGAGTTCTGCGCGTAAGCACGGAAGCCGCTATTCGCAGGCCGCCTGCTGCACCGAGCGGGGAAATACCACTGGTTTTGATTGTACACAGAAAATTCGGATTCAAACCAATTCGAATGAAAAAAAAAGAGCAAACTTGAAGTAAAAAAATAAAAATAAGAGTAATTAGAAAATCACGAAAAGGTCAGCTAATTCAGCCTCCTCTGTTCTGTTAACGCTTCCAATTCTGTCCCAAATATTATCATGAAAAATGGCCGCGCTACGATTCGCCTCTCCCATTCATACCCAGCCACGACTTGGATTGGCCTCTCCTCTCTGTCGTCTCGTCTCCCTCGCACACGCACACGCAACGTCGCCCCGTCCTGCTCCATTTCACTGCCTGATGATCGCCGCCCCGCCCCGAACGCGAAGGGAAAAGTGAGAGACGGTCCCAAGGACACACGCGGCTTATCTTATGTTCCGGACGAAGGGACGCTTTTACCGCTCACATGGAGAGTATGAGAAATGAATCAGAGCACGCGAGGTCCCTTCCAAGGACGATCAGGTGGGCGTGCTTCGTGTAGTGGGACGAGCAGACGTGAATCACCTGTCTCTCTCTTTCGCCCCGTAGTCGGGAGTAGGCTAACGCCTGGTGGGTAGGCAACGGGACAGTCCCGCCGAACGCGGCTGCGTTGCGGGCTTGCCTACCCTCCCGTCGGCAGGCGCCCGACCTGCCCATCTCGCTTCTCGTGGCGAATGTGACTGACACATATAGGGGAAGTGGCCCGCATTAGGGTCTCTTTCTCTCTCTGTCTCTCCCTCTCTGCACATATATATATATATGTATATATATATCTCTGTCTGTCTCGCCCTCACTCTCACTCCACTGCCCCACACCATTTTCGCACGTTTGCGTTTGCCTCTGGATTGGGATGGGTATTTTCCTGCGATGACCCTGACCCTGGCCATGAATGTGTGTGTGTGTGTGTGTGTCTGTGTGTGTATTAGATTGAGTGTGAATGTGTGCGTGTGCGTCTTGGCGTACCCGAGGGGGTCCGTCGCCTGGCCTGCTTTTCTTCTGGAACCTGTTTTTGAGGGGAGCAGTAGCAGCGGTAGTGGCTCGCTGTCGCTGCGGGCCGCCTGGGCTGGCCGCCGCCATCCCGGGCGAGGCGCGGTGATGCCGAGGATCTCTGGAGGATGCCGGCGGGACGGGAAGGGGAGGGAGGGGGAGGGAAGGGGAGGGAGGTGAGGGAAGGGGAGGGTTCCTGGTTCGTGTCACCGTCGTCGTCCACGGCGGTCGGCGGTCGGCGGCGGCGGCGGCTGTGACTCGGCCGGTGTGATGCGTGGACCAGGGCGGCAAACAGGGCGGCGACCAGGGGCCACACCTGCGGGCTGCGGGCGGCATGGTACGGACCCGTATCGGACCGAGGATGAAGAGAAAGGATTCCGAGGAGGATTCAATGGGATCGAGTGGGAACTGAACACACTCCGTTTTATTTTTTGCAGCGTAGATTAAAAAAAAAGTCAAGACCAGACGTGGACAGAGGCATGTCACAAAAAGAAAGAAATTCTTTGACAACAGCTTACAATTTCATCCTTTAAGCAAATTTTCCAAAAAAAAGAATTCCGAGTGATTCATTTCAAATTAAAATCAGTTAAGAGATGCAAAGGGTGTGCACCAAGAGCTTTAAAGATCAATTCGATGCACACGCCAGATAGGGTAATGATGTACTCTACGGTGATTGGTCGAGAAGCTCACGTGGTTCAGTTGGATGGTGGCGTCGCGTGGAACACTTTGCAGAGAGTGCACGACACGGGCAGCAGCTGCTACGTAGCGGCCACTGTGAAAATTTTTGTTGTAACAGGATGAATGAAATAGTGTGAATGTTTTTGCACAAACGCGTTGAAATCGAAGGAGGGAAAAATCTCCCAAGGACTGCTCGTACGCAACCCCCAGACTACAACCACATGCTACGGTTCCGATTGCTATCTCCTCTTGTCGAGCCTTCGTCTGTTCGAAATTCCACATTATGACAAATTGTTTTGTAAATCTACGAACAAATCGGGTTTCTGCCCTACGAAGTGTCTTCCTAAAATGAAGGGAATATTTCGTAATTTTACATCACTTCGTCACATTCTCATATTAGAAAAGAGATTGTAAGGAGTTCAAGCTATACAATTACGATAATTTTTCACAGTGCTAGACACCGTACGCCGGGCCGGGTGGTGTGCCCGTGTGCCTACAATGAGCACGGTCAAGCGGTCAGGCAAGTGCGTTGCTAGCATTCCGTGTGTGTGTGTGTGTGTGTGTGTGTGTGTGTGTGCGCGTGTGCCATTGCACTTGGCCGCGGTGGGACGTTGGCTGACTGTGTTCCGTGTGGAGGCAGTAGCAGTAGGGGGCTGTCAGTGGCCGGCTGATCGGCTGCTTAACTTTTCATACTCTCTCGACTGATGAATCAGTATCTGGAACACGACGTATTTGCGTACGTTAGCGCAGATCCCAGATTCCAGTATCCAGGTCCGCCCGGCTTGCTGGAGGTTCCACTACTTAGCAACATGCAGAAATAGCAGCCGGTCCGGATGGGTCACGAATCAGCACGCCAGCAGGGATTGGGGAGGGGGAGCGTCGGCCATACCCTGCGAGAAATTCAAAACGTTTGCATTTGCACAGTAGGGTTCTTTTTTTTTTTTGAGAGTGTACCGGTGGGAGGAGGTGTCGCGGTGGGACGACGCACTGACCTGCCCCCACTGCCCTTGACTCCCCCGCCGCCCCCCGCCCCTGGCCCAAATACGGCCCCGGCGCCCCCGCTGCCCCGGCACCCGGCCGGAAAAACCAGAACCACCGTAGCAGGGAGGGGCCGGGCGGGTCTGCCGTGTGATGATACTTTTACCTTCCGTTTACGAGCACCGATCGGTTTCATCTCTGGCCGATGACGTTCCCCGACGTCCCTCTGCCAAAGGACCCTTTCAGTTAAGGATGCGAGCTCATCAGGACAGGATTACGGTCAGAGAGCCGGCCGGCGGCACGGCGGCACGGCGGCGCGCCCAAATTGTTGTCGCTGTGCTCGTTTCGTTTTGCGCCGACGATTTCAATCTTCAAGGAGCGAAAACTGACGCGACGGCGACTCCCGTTTCCCCGGCCCGTTTCCGGCGGACCGTGAGAGGAGTGCTGACCCGAGTGGAGTGGCGCCTCTTCTCGTGAGCTCCAGCGGCCCCGGCGGCACCGGCGGCCTCTGCCATGCCCACCCGCGACTCCCGGGCGCTTTATTGGTTTCTTGTATAGTTTGGGTTTGGGCGTCCACTTTCGCAGGACTTTCGCGAATCTGACACATGGCAGCATACCTACTTGGAGTAAAAATGTCATTGAGAAAAAACAAAATCGTTTGGGTATTGATTCGGTATTTGAACACGCGACAATTTGGTTCCAGGTTACGAGGTGCGATGCTGCTGCTTCTGCTGCTGGCGGCGGTCTCCAGGATAGCGCGGGCCGAGGCAGAGGAGACGGGCGCCGAGTTCCTGCAGTCCGTCATCGGCCGCATCGGTGGCAAGGAGGCCTCGCCGTCGTCCCCTCCCGCGGACCTCGCCAAGCCCGTGGCCGACCTCAAGTCCGTGGCAATAAAAAATTAAAAAATAAATAAAGAAATAACTTCAAAGTTTTTGCTCTTTGCTATTTCTTATCGGTGGCCATCGTTTCCAGGGCGGCCCTGGTGCGCGTGTCCGAGTCCATGGCGGCTGCCGGCGTGGACCTGGGCGTTACGGCCCCCGCCGCCTCCAACGACGCCGAGATCCTCGTGCTGCCCAGCAACGCGCCCCTGGCGGGCCCGCCATACGTGCTGGCGGTGAGTGCGCGCCCTGGGTTGTGGGTTCGAGCCCCGGCCGGTGCTGTCAGTGTTTTCAATAAAAGCCATCTTGGGTTCGCAGCCGACGACGGAGACTCCCGTGGCCGACGGTGCGCAGAGCCTTGGTCCCGTGGCCGCCGCCTCCACCCACGTGCGGGGGTCCCTCCTGGCCCCGCCCCCGCTGCGAGCGCCGCCCCTCAGCAAGGCTGAGCTGAGCGCCGTGTACCAGGCCGTGGCCGACAAGGGCGTGCAGCTGGACCTGGCCGCCGTCAAGAACGGCTACATCCCCGCGCCGCCAGTGTCGGCCAGCCGCCAGGCCGACTTCTTCCCCATCCGAGACCTCGGCGACGGCAAGTCGCCTCAGGCAGCAGCTGCAGCAGCTGCAGCTCCCGCTCCAGGGAGTCCGGCGTGAGTGTGGTCTTATCCTGGCCGCCGTCAAGAACGGCTACATCCCCGCGCCGCCAGGCCAGCCCAGCGCCGCCGTGCAGTCGCTAGTCGGCCCCACGCCCACCGCCGCCGACCAGTCCGGCTACTACTACTACTTCTTCCCCATCCGAGACCTCGGCGACGGCAAGTCGCCGCAGCAGCAGCTGCAGCAGCTGCAGATGCAGCAGCTCCCGCTCCAGGGAGAGTCCGGCGTGAGTGTCTCTTCTTGGTCTTAGCCCGTCTACGGGCGCCCGAGCGGTCAGAGAAATACCGACCCGCGCTGACATTCTCATAGATCCCCGTGCCCCGCCCTGTATGAGAAATTGTTGCAGCCCTCGGGCCCATCGGGCGAGGGTGCGTCCGGCCCCGACAAGGAGGCCGCCCTGAGCGTGATGGCCCAGCTGACGGGGGACCCCAGCGGCATGCTGCAGGCCGCCGACGGCCAGAAGTCCGTGGAGCCCCTCTTCATGGCCATGTCGGGGTTCATCGGCATGGCCCTCATGTTCGTGCTCTCCGTGCTGTTCGTGCCCAAGGTGAGTGGCTGGGCCTGGGCCGGCCGGGCGCGCGGGGCGCCGGGAGGGTAGGCAAGCCCGCCGAGCGCCCGTGTCCGCCGGGACTGCCTACCCTCCGGCCGGCAGGCGGCAGGCGGACAGTCACAGCACCTCTCCTTCCTCTTGCAGTGGGGGGCGCTCCGGTCCCGCGGCGTGACAGCGCTCAAGCACGCCCCCGACGAGCTGGCGTCCCTCACGAAGCTGGTGGTGCAGTCCATCGAGGGCAAGGACTGCAGTGAACGCATCGCCTGCGAGGTGGGCCGCGCCGTCAGGACCATGCGGCTGGGCAACAAGCCCCTCAGGTAGGGGAACGTCGACGACATTCTCATACCGCGACTCCGCTGGCTTCCTCACGACCCCCGTCGGTTCCAGGATCCTGGAGATCGTGCTGCCGGCGCACCTCAGCAAGCAGATCAGCCACATCCGGAGGGCGGTGCGCAAGGCGGAAAAGTGCAGCTTCATCCCGTGCAAGTACCCGGCCTGGTACTCGGCCAGCGTCAAGCCTCCACTCACCACCATCATCAAGAACAAGCTGCCCCCCAAGCTGCTGCCCTCCAGCACCTCCCCGCGGCCCGCTGCCGCGCGCAGCACGCCGCGCTCCAAGCCGCTGCCCCACATCAAGGTCATCATGGCCAAGCCCACCCCCGCCATCAGCCACAATAACAACAAACGCAAGGCGCAGAGGACGAACGCGTCAGCGCCGGCCAAGAGCAACAACAAGAAAGACGCCCGACCCGCAAGGCCCGGGGGGCCCGGAGGGCTGTAGCGAGAAAATGGCGTGCCAAGTCTGATTTAGAAATTTTACTCCAAAGAAACACTGAGCCAACGGTATAGCGACTGCGCTTAGGAAAAAAGAACTTAGATAGGTAGGCACTATTATATAGTATTTATTTGTTAGTTCGAGGCCTAGAGGGTGTTTTCTAATATTAACCAGCTGGCCCATTTTTCACGGGGGTTTCCAACTGTGTTACGTCGTTCTGGTAGTCTCCGTTTCTTTCACACGTAGTTAGATTGTTGCAAAAGAAATGAATAGCACGTGGAATTTCTCTTTACTGCGGTTAGCAAGATAGGCCAACTGGTTGATGCAATTAATTTTAAGTGAAGTTGTCATGTAAGGCTGAATTCTAATGTGAGCATGCGCGCGCGCGTGTTTGTGTGTGTGTGTGTGTGTGTGTGTGTGTGTGTGTGCGTGCGTGTGAGTGTAATTTATTTTCGTGTGAATGTATTCATGTTTTGTGTCATGAGGTTTCATCGGAGATTTGAAGCAGGCAAGCCGTAAATAAAACTTTAAAAAGTAAAAATTTTATTTACAAAAACACAGGTCCCTCAATAACACATTTGTGACACTGCTCAACAAAGATTCCATATTTTGTGCATATTTACAATATTCACAGCACCAAGGCCTAGCACACCCCTGTAGGTATGAAAAATACTTTAAAAACCGATAAAAAATTTATATTCATAATTATACAACTCACAGCAGTCTTATGGGACAGTAACAGTTTTTGACGAGTGCACCGACAAGGCCAGGTCAGCCCGTCTGAGTCCGTGTCGGAATTTATTTACAGAGAGAACCACTTTCGTTACAAAAATAGGATACTGAAAGCTTTGGGGAAACACAGCGCATCGCATTGGGTAACAATATTTTTACACTACTAACAACAAAATCGCCCCGAAGACAATCTTGAATATAATACAATGTACAGGGTATGGGATGACACAAAATACACACATGGCAGATAACAGTGACTAGAAAATAAAAAAGTAGCTCTCAATAGTTCCCGTTTCACGGTATTCTCGTAAAGTCTCAAACAATAACGATAACCTATGACAGTTTTCCTCGCATTATTACTTGTCAACAGGCCAGTCGCTCGCATTGCAAACTAAAATTACCCGAAAGACACTCTACACTGGACGGCAACAAAGCATTTCCTAACATTTCGCACCAACTTATACGTTTCACGACTTTGCTCCTGCGAACCTCATTCCAACTCCACTTTTCCAGTGTTGGGAAGGAGAATGCACAGACCACCCGACGCTGCAAAAAAGAAGAAAACAAGAGGTAAATTATATCAGCTATGGATGATTTAGAAACGCGTCACGTGACGCGTGCATTCAACCTACCGAAGAGCATAGCGGCGAACAGGGCGATGGGCAGCACGCAGTTCATGTCGATGAGGTAGCTGAACATGAGGTTGCCGAAGAGGGCGCCGCCGCGGCCGAAGGTCAGGGACAGCGCGGCCGCCATGACGCGCAGGTTGGTGGGGAACAGGTCCACCATGACGCAGTAGACGGTGCTGATGCCGAGGCTGGTCAGCGCCTCGAAGATGCACGACAGGATCAGGTTCTGCGTCGAGTTGGTCACGAAGTAGAGCCCGACGGCCACCATGCCGGACACCACCAGGCTGAATACTGGAGAGGAGGTGGGCGAATGCGTGAGAGGGAGGGAGCGAAGCGAGTTGACAGAGAGGGTCGTGACATTTCTGACGTTTGGCTCACCGAGGAAGAACTTGGCGCCCAGTCGGTGGACACAGAGCGGCAGCCAGAAGCTGGTGGGGATGCAGGCCAGGCCCACGATCAGGGTGTGCAGGAAGACGGAGTCGTCGATCTGGTTGGGGCACACCGACGACGGCTCGCCCAGGGCGTCCCCGGAGACGTCGCACACGGAGGCCACGGCACCCGGGTGCTCCTTGGAGAAGTACTCGAAGCGGTCGAACAGCTCCGGGAACCACATCATGAGCGTGTAGTAGCTGCGAACAGAAGGAGCAGGCACGTCGTGAGAGGTCGGCGCGGCGTAGTCTCCAGGACAACACTGTAGTCCCGGGCCGTCGGCTACCTGGTGGTGAGCCCGAACTGGATGAGGCAGGTGAGGATGGTGTAGTAGCGGTGCGGCGGCCGGCACAGCTGCTTGGTCTGGTCCCACACCTCCTCCACGAGCAGCTTGAGGTCGCGCGGCGTGCGGATGGGCTTGAGGCTCTTGACGCTCATCCGGGACGTGGTGCTGATCACGGACATGGCCCGGGACCGTGGCTCGCGCAGGCTCTTCACCGGGTACTCGGACTTGGGCCGGCCCGTGTTCCGGTGGAACATCTCCTGCAGCACGTCCAGCGCGTCCTCGTACTCGCCGCATTCGAGCAGGAACTTGGGGCTCTCCGGGTAGAGGGCGAGCCAGGCGGCCACGGCCAGGGACGGCAGCGCGCACACGGCCACGAACAGCTGCCACGAGCCGAAGATGAAGGCCTCGCTCTCGTAGCGCAGCTGCATCGGTATCACCAGCCAGGCGATGCCTGAGTGCAGAACCACGCGGTCAACACGTGACACTCGCGGGGAGAGGGGCGTGACGAGAGGGTGTTGCCTTACCCGGCAGCAGGATGATCCCGCAGGTCCAGAACAGCTCCATCCAGCACAGGATGTTCTCGCGGTACTTGGTGGGCTGGAACTCGCCCAGGTACGGGAAGACGATCCCCATGGCGCCTGTTATCCTGTTCAACACGTCACGTCCGCTCTCTGTTACACACACACACACACACACACACACACACACACACACACACCCCTCTCGGAGATACCCCGCGCCGAGGCGCACACACCCCGCGCGCGCGTGGGCTCCAGCGGGGAGTATCGCCGAGAGGGCGTATGCTGTCGCCGTCGTCCGCCATGGCGACCGGCCCACTACCACCCAGGACTCACGCGAAGCCGTTGAGGAAGCGGAGGAACATGAAGACGCCGTAGTACTGCGAGACGGAGCTGGCGATGCCGCAGACACCGTCCATCACCAGGGTGGCGATCAGCACCACCCGCCGGCCCCGGGTGTCCGCCAGGCAGCCCCAGAAGTACGAGCCCAGCACCATGCCTACAGGGTTCAAATACCAAACTTAGATTTGAAAAAAAATCCTCAATTTATTTTTTTTTTTTTTGTTTCAGTTTTAAAAGTATGACTCTAACTGGGGGCGAATCTAAATCTGAGTATGAATCCAACTCCGAGTCGAAATCTGAGTGTGAATCCAAATCTAAAAAATTAATCTAAATCTGAGTATGAATCTACATTTGATTAGAATCTAAATCCGTACCGAGCATGGGCGCCGCGTTGAGCCAGCCCTTCTTGGGGCTGTCCATGTCGAAGTCGCACTGCGCGGCCGGCAGCACGAAGGAGAGGATGGTGATGCCCATGGCCGTGTCCAGATACACGAGGCCGCACAGGGCCATGAGGCCGTAGTGGAACCGGCCAAAGCCTGCCAACAAAAATAAATAAAGGATTGGTTTGCTGTCAACACGCGCGGAAAAAAATTGCGGAAAAGTACCCGCGCAGTGTACTGCTCCGGTACACTGTAAGAAAAATGTCGGTCAACGTCGGTGGCACCGCTTAACACAATGACGCACAGACGAGACATCATCGCCGCATCGTCGGCTAAAGTCCAATTTGCCGCGTTACATTTTTAATTTTTTGTTGTTGTGGTGGTGGTGGTGGTGGTGGGTTGAGATGTAAAACTGCGAACCCAAACAACACCCCTTTACACAACGACCCACTCGGCGCCATGCCCATGACTTTTTGGTGGTGCTTCATGCCACTTCACCACGGAGCAATGACCGCGTCATGGCCAACAGGGGAAAAAATTGTCATAAAGGAGTTCCGCAAACACCTGACGGAATTTGTTTTTGGACGGGAGGGCAGGCATTGGGAGATGCTCTAGCACGCTTATTTATTGTAATAAAAAATAATAGTAAATCTGCAGTGTCGGCAGTACTTACCGGTCTCTGTGACGGCATGTTCGAACGTTGCTCCGCCCTCGACGAAGTCCAAACCTGGAAGGCAATCACATTAGGCGTCAGACCCGGTGGAGCACACCCCGGAACGCAGTGGGAGTTTCTAGCAGGCGCAAAGGTGGTTTAAGGACGGCCCCCCATATTGAACTTCGTGAAGGTGAGGCCGGCTCAGTCCGTGCCCAGGCCGGCTCTGGGGCTGAGATAAAGAGCGTTCTGTACAACACATGCCAAATCGTGATCAACATTCCCCCGCTAGATTTATCTTTTTGCCCTCTTTCCCGCCGATTTCGACCTCGCCGATTGCCTCCTCTCTTGCACCCTTCGCCTGCCGCCTGCCCGGCCGGGGAGCGGAACATTCTGCGTGTCAGCAAGGTTGGCAAGGCCGCCGTGGTAGTGCAGCGGCAGCGGCAGCGGCAGCGGTAGGGGTGGGCCAAGACCCTGTTCTTTTCCGCTGACGGGCAGAGGCAGGCCCGGTCAAGCAAACCGCCCTGAAAGAAGTCTTGGGTTCGAATACCGGCTCCCGCGCCCCCCGGTCCCGACCCCACGACACAACTCACTCACCCATGCTGCGAGAGGCGGACGAGTCCGCTGACGCTGGCCTCACAGAAGTGCCATGCGGACGGGACGAGACGGGCTGCGGTGGCAGCTGCAGTCGGACCTACCTGAAGGGTCGCCACCGGAGGACTGATAACGGTAATCAGCAGGAACAGGACCAGCCTGGTATGATACTGATAAGGCGCTTACTCATCGGTGGGTGCTTTCCGTCCTTGAGGGCGGCGGGGACGGTGTTGGCCGGTTGGCCGCAGCCCGCGCCGCAGCCTCTGTCGGTGGCCTCTGTCTCTCGGACACGGACCCCCCGGGACTCCCCTCCCCATGACGGCGGCCTCAGCGGCGCCGCCCGCGCCTCACGTCTCCAACCACGTCCGGCAACGGCCCCCCGAATCGCATTATCTTCTACTATCTCTGGCCACCGTAAGAAAGGAAGACGCATTTGTGCAGCCGCCAGCCGCCTCTCCTCCGTCCCGTCCCATCGCGGCTTGCTGAGATTCTCATACGAAACTGCTCTGTGCTAATCTGTCGGGCTCACGCCACAAATCCAGCCGCGCCGCCCGCGAGGCGACGGTTCGCAGTAAAGGGCGTTATTTGCAGTCTCGCGCGGGTGGTGACAATAAGCCTCCTGTCCGTGGGGGCGATAAACTCAAATTGGCGCGATCGAACCCCGGACAGTCCCATTCCATTTACATAACGTCTGTTTCACTGCGCTTGCACGGCTGCCGGGCGCGCGCTCGCCCCTCGCCCCCACGCCCCAGTGTTCACGCCTCCGGGGCCTTTAGTGCCTGTATACTGTCCGGGAGGCCCTCCGGGCTCCGGGCTCCGGGCTCCGGGCTCCGGACTCCGGCCTCAGCTGTGTCCGCCGTAGTCCCAGCACAACGCACACCCACCCCGCCAAATTCAAATTTGTAGCCGACGTGACGGGGTCCGAATTAGACGACTGTACGCAGACGGATGGTCATCCGCAGGGGCGCCGGGTGGTTCAGCAGCACCCTTAACGTTTCCCTCATTTTGGACGCGGTAAAATTTCTCATAGAGGGCGCTGTTCCCAGCAGCAGTAGCAGCAGCAGCTTAGTTCAGCGGGTCACGTCACGAAGCAAGGCAGCACAGCAGGCAGCAGGCAGCAGGCCCTGGCCCTGGTCCCCGGGGCTGGCGCGGCCGGCCGGCCGGGCGGAGCGGAGCCTACCGCTGGGTATTGAGCATGGAAGCCGTACGACTTCGTCCCGGGGCAGCCCCCACCGCGGCCGGGTCCCCGCCGCCCCCCGCGCCGCCTCCTCCGCTTCTGCTGACCCCCAATCCAAGCCCCCTGCCCCCGCGGCCACCCCCGGCCCACCCTCTATTCCCCCTACGATGTCGTCCCCCAGTCAAGAAGCACCGGCCTAAACAACGGAGACGCCTGGCCAGTGACGGGGCGGGGATGGACCACACTGCCAGACACGGCCCCAATCATTCCAGATCTTCCAGCCCTTCCAGCTCTGCCTCCAGGCCCTCAGAATGCACCACCGAACACAATCAGCCCTTGACCCTCCCCTCCAATTACACCCTTGTTCTTTTGACGAGGACCCAGTTCGAGTTCGTCGCGGCAATTTCGCTGACCCGCCTGGGACATCACTGCCCTTCTTGATGTACACCGATTTAAATCATGGCTGATTCCTTTGATTTTATTTGATTTTTTTTTCTCAAAATAAAAATCAATGTTGGTTTCAACCAGTACTTTTTGTTTTCCCTCTGACAACTTTGATTTTTCTCTGGCATTTTTCTGATTTTTTTTTTGAACAAGTTGTGTCGTACCGGATGTCGCAGCCGGACGACAATAGTGCTGGGCTAGGCCAGCCCGCACGACACGCCTGCATGCACAGGCCGTGGTTGCCTACCCATCAGGCGCATCACTCCCAGCCCAGCCCAGACACTTACCCTTACCTCCGTTGCCCAGCGCACCATAGTGGAAGGCGGGCACGGAGAGGTGCTGCATGGCCAGCAGCGGCTGGGTCTCGATGTCCAGCAGAGTCCGGGCGCGGCCGTTGCCGGTGTGGCGGTCGGCGGACGCCGGCGCCGGCACCTCGCAGCTCGAGTCCAGGACCATGGTGCTCTCGACGGGGGCCTCGTCCTAGTCCTCGGCGGGCCCGGGCCGGATGCGGGAATTTTAATCCCGAGACAGGAGAAAGTCACATTGCTCGTCGGCGCACGGCCTACGGGGCGCAACGTCGTCCTGGCATCGGCGATGGCGCTGTCCGGGAGAGGCGTCGTCGGGGACCTGGGAACCTGGCCGTCGGCGGCCGTGGGTGCGCTGCGGGAGGCGGTAGCGGCGGCTGGTCAACTGAGCGCGGGATCCGGTCCAGCGGGGATTTAGCCGATGATCACAGACATGCCATACCGCCGTGTGGAGGCTGCGGAGGCTGCGGGCACAACTGGCATCAACAAAACAGAGATGAGCCACCAGCCACCGGCCACTTCTGATAGCCGGGGTCGGCGGGACGGGGCGGGGCGGGGGGGCAGGGCGGGCCGGGACCGGCCGCCGGCGGCCAGCGGGGGCCGTCGGGGACCAGGCCACGTCCGCCAACGGGGGAGTGCGTCGACGGAGACGTGCGCCGGCCGCCCCTGCACGTCCACGGCCATGTCCACACGGACGCGGCCCTGACGCACATCATGTCCCCGGGGGGGGGGGGGGGGAGCACCAGCACCACCACCAACACCCTTCCACAGACACCTGTCAGCGGTCCAACGAACACACGAAGAGTCTGTTCGGTCGGCATTGCTTTCGGTCTGCCAGAAACACCCTCCTCGCGTATTGAAATGGGGGCAGGGTTCCCTGGCGTTCAAGGTCGAAAGTGACGATGGGGAGGATACCTTTATTGAATCAAAAATTGAACACTTTCAATGCGAAATTCGGTCGTGTGCGAACACATCATGTTTTGTTTTGATCCGGAGTGGCCCATATCTGATGTCCGGTATCGGGTCGGCCTCTCGCGGGTTCCCGTCGGACCGCGTGCACTGCGGCTGCCGGCTGCTCCCAAATCCAAGTTCTCGACTTTCTTTTTCGTGACGTCTTTGAAAAATCCCATTCGAGCTTGATTAAAATATGCTGCTACTGGTTGGGAGAGCGGGTGGGGGCTCCATGCAAGCCGCTTACAGGGGGCGTCGAGCGACACGACGGGGATGGACGGCACGGCGACGCCGATGACAGGGAGCGGCTAGCTATCCCACTCCTCCTCCGCCCCTAACCCCCTCATCCCCCCCCCTCTCTCTCTCTTTCAATCCTCTCTAACTAAAGCCCCGCGACGGGGTGGCGGCGGCGCCCCCTCCCCCGATTACTCCCTCTCCCCTCCCCTCCCCCGTTGGAGCTGCAGGACTGGTCGCGCGGCCGAGGCGGGTGGACGGGACGGGACGGTGTGTCGTCAGACCGTCGTCAGACCGAGGATGGCCTCTGCCAGGACCGCCGGCGGACGCCCGCCAGCGTCCCCGTCGACGAGTTCGTGACGAGATGACCCGCCGTGACGATCCGCGGCCGTGACCGAGACCGCGTGACCAGCTCCGTGACGGACATGTGACGCGGGGGCGCTGTGCTGTGTGTGTTGTGACCACGCCGTCGACGGCGGAGTGAGTGACGCGCGCCGCGTCAACATGGCCGCCGCCGGCCTCCGGAGCCGCGGGGCCCCGGGCCAGCGACGGCGTCCTGGCCCTGGCGACACGCGCCGACCGCCCACCTAGCACACGCGCGCGCGCACGTGCACGGGCACGCACACGCACGGCGTACTGCTGACGGCGGACCAGGTGAGACCAGGTGAGGCTCGGCGCCCGTCCGCGCCAGGCCTGCCAGCCCCCAAAACCGCTCTCTCATCGATTGCCACTGCTACTGCTAATTGTTTGCTGGTCAATTGTTTCTCCAGTCGTTATCGTTTGTTATTTTTGAGCGGTGCGGCGTATAGCTGGCCGTGGCTTGGCGTGGCGTGGGGGGTGGGGTGGCATTTTCTCTGCCGCCGACAGCGGCGTGCACAGATGACGAGCTGCGATTAATCGGCCGCCTGTGACCACGGTGGGGGCGTCCGTAAGCTCGAGGACGTCGCCGCTGCCCGATACACCGGCCTCGGCCGCCTGTGACCACGGTGGGGCCGTCCGTAAGCTCGAGGACGTCGCCGCTGCCCGATACACCGGCCTCGAGCGCCAGCTCTCGCAAGAGAAAGATGTGCCGGGGTTTGTTGCCCGTTATGCAACTGGCCGGCAACGTTGGGGCTCGTATTCGAGCACACGCCTGTCAGCCGGGTAGACAGCTCTCTCTGTCTCTCTGGCTCTCTCTTTCTCTCTCTCTCTCTCTCTCTCGCTCTTTCTCTGTCTGTCTGTCTGTCCCTCTCTGTGTCTCTCGATATGGTGTCGCCCCGACCAGCACGCATGATTGGCGAGCCGTCATAAAATGTTGCATTTCGTCTCGCACTGTCGCGGATAAGGGCACCGCCAACTGACTGATTATACAACTTATTTTGTATCAGCATCCGTCTGTTGTGATTACATTTTATTACTTATTATTATTATTATCATCATTATTATTATTATTGCCACAATCGTGAGATCCTCGTGCTTCTGCGTCGCAGCACAATGCGCGCTATGCCCGCAGGACTCTCCGCTGCTTGTCACACACCATTAATATTAAGAAGCTTAACTTCCTGACGATTGACTACTGAAGTCTGTTGGGAGGCCTCCCCCTCCCCCTCCCCCTCCCCCTTCCCCACTTCAATCACCGCTTCAACCGCCCCGGTTCTCACCCTCGCCAAAGAGATGAGATACGCCCACAGGGAAGGGAAGGGGAGGGGGGGGGGTGCATCTCCCGTGGGGGCGGCGCAGGGGGGAGGGGGTGGGGGATGACGGACGCGTAGACATTTGTACCCGCAAGACGTCCGCCCAAGCTCGTCTGATTGCAATTTATTTAATTGGTGGCGGCACAGCAGCTGATAGTTTTTTTTTTTGGAAAGATGGCGTTTGCAGGGGTGGGGTGTGGGTGGTCGGAGGATGCGAGGCAACATGACGACGGGTGTCATTGTTGCTGTACCAGTGTCCTCAGTTCGGGCGGGCGGGCTCGGGCAAGAGCATCTTATATCTCTGTCACACTCAGGCCGGCCTTATGAGAAGAGAGAGACAGAAGATTTCCGGGCAAGACCCTTGTCCGACTGTGCTGTACCCGCGGCTGGTAATTCGAGACGCAGCCGCCACTTGTATTACAAGGCCAAGGGCACGGCATGGTAGACAGGGCAGGTGTTGTGTCGATCGTGCCAAATTTCGCGTGTCTTCCGCGTCTTCCGTTCCTAGCACTTCTCTAGCCCAGATGCAGAGCCCGAGGACAGGAGAGGGGAAAGAGAGAGAGAGAGAGAGAGAGAGAGAGAGAGAGAGAGAGAGAGAGAGAGAGAGAGAGAGAGAGAGAGAGAGAGAGAGAGAGAGAGAGAGAGAGAGAGAGAGAGATAGAGAGAGGACAGAGAGAGAGAGAGTGTGCATGAGCGCGTGTGTGCGAGGGAGACACACCATCAGCCCTCCATCGATTTGCGGCCAGACAATCACCCCGACCAACAAGTAGACCACCAGCAGCAGCAGTAGGCTGCCCGGGCTGCCACCTCCCTCGGGGTCCGGGTCCGGGCCGGGAATTTCTTACTTGTTGGAAAAGGAGGGGGGGGGGGGGGGGCTGGGGGGCTCTCGTTGAGAGCGGCGTTCGGAAACAACCTACCGCACGGCGGCGCTCGAGCGCGGGGTATCAACGGAGCTGCTGCCTGCTGCCCGCAGGATGGCGGAGAAGCTCCACGAGTACGAGGGCGCGCTGGGCCGGCTGCACGCGGTGCGGGACCGCGTGCGCGCGCTGCTGGACGGCTGGCGCGAGTCCCGGGGCGGGCGGCCGCTGGGGGAGTGGCTGCTGGCCGTCCTCAAGGAGCACCAGCCGCCGCGCGAGGACCACACGCCCGCCGAGGCCCCGCCCGGCATCCTCGCGGACCAATACGCACACATCTACAGGTGAGCCGCGCCGGGCCGCGCGCCGCGGGCCGCGGGTTCGAGTACTGCCGGTGCCTGACCACACGTGTGCCGCATGCGCAGGCCCAAGACACGCGCCGAGCTGGTGCGTGTGTCGGCCGCCGTCATGGGCATCGAGTTCTCGTACGCGGCCGAGACGGCCTTCGTGTCGCCGACGCTGCTCAAGATCGGCGTGGAGCACCGGCACATGACGCTGGTGTGGGCGCTGTCGCCGCTCGTCGGCTTCTTCCTCACGCCCATCCTGGGCTCGCTGTCGGACCGCTGCCGGCTGCCCGTCGGCCGTCGCCGGCCCTTCATCGTCGTCCTGGCCGTCGGCGTCCTCGTCGGTGAGGGAAAAAAAGGGGAAATGTACACCCTTTAAAAAAAACACACACAAAAATCAGAAACAGTCATAAAATTTTAGCGAAAATTGAAAAAAATAGAGAGAGAGAAAAAAAGGAAAGTAAATACAGAAAAATCAAATTTTGATTTTGAATTGTGGTTGGCTTGAATCTCTGAGGTGGCGCGGCCGTCCGCCGGGGAGGTAGGCAGTTCTGTTGCGCGGCCGCGCCATGCGGGCCTGCCTACCTCCCCGGCTGACGCTCGCACTACCAGGGCACTACCGTAACGTGCAGAGATAAGGGTCATCCCCGGCGCTGCCGGCGCGGCGCCTGCCGAGTCATCCATCTCGAAACGCGCCGCGCGCGCCGTAGATCGAACTAGATCGATGTATCGAAAATAACTGCATCTGTCTGCTGCTGTGCTGACGTGTGGACGGCGCACGCCGCGGCCGCGTGCGGCTGTGACGTAACGCCGCCCTGGAAGCTGCAGCAAAGAGATAAGCGAACAGTGCGCGGGTTCGAATACCAGACGTGGTGGCTACTGTTTTTAGCTGAGCACGGGAAAACTGAGGGAAAAAATATCACAAAATTCAGTTTAATTTTCGGAGGTAAAACTTACTGTCTTTGCATTTTTTCCGATCTACAGGCCTGATCCTGGTGCCGAACGGCGAGGACATGGGCCACTCCATGGGCGATTACTACCCCTCCAAGGACCTGCCGCTGGCCAATCGCACGGCCCTCGTGGCCGCGGGGACGCCCATCTCGGACGCACAGTACTCGCACCCCTGGGGGGTTTTCTTCACCATCCTGGGCACCGTGCTTCTTGACTTCGACGCCGACGCCTGCCAGAGCCCCGCCCGGGCGTACCTGCTCGACGTCACCGTGGCAGGTAAAAAAACAAAACAAAAAAAAGTGGGTTTCGGAGTCACTTTTGGCAACGGGGTCTGGCATTGTCTCGGCCGGCGGTGCTTGAACCTGAGGAACCTGTCCGACACACCTGGTGCCTTGGTGACCCACCTCGGAAGCGGTGGGAAAAAAGAAAACGAATAGGTATTCGAACCCAAGGCCGACCCTGAGGGCGGCCTTGGTACGACCTCGGCGAGCTGCGGGCTCTGACTTTTTGCCAAATTGCCCGTACTGTATGAACCGGGCCGGGGGGCCGTGAGGTACGATAAAGGCATTTCGCAATAACGACTGAACCTGTTTTATTTGATCGAAGGCGGTGCCATAATGCAGCGATTAGTACAGTCGCGTGGACCTGATTACTCTGTCGTCATGTGTCGCTATCGGCTACCAAACGCCGTCCTCCACAAATCACAGAAATCCATCTGCCTGGTTAAGACTCCTCACGTGATATGTACACTACTTACCCAAATTCCTTCTCCGAAAATCACCTTAACGCGGAGTGAATATTCGCCCTCCTGAATCGACGAGGCGGGTGGAAGAGTTCCCCTCCCGCCCCACTCCCTCTACCCCTGCCTGTGAATACTCGGCGCAGACGACCCCATTCCATTCGTTTCCCGCTGGACTTTCCGCGGTGGAAACAGCCTATGAGCCTCCTACACTTGGTGGCGTATTTGCAGTCGGCCTTCTGCCACGACCAGCCGATTCCATGCCGCACTGTCGCCTTTCGCTGGCTCCCGCGGCCACGCGCGTCAATATTTGTATGTCCCGCTGCAGCTGCCCCCTGGCCGGACCAGACCGGCTGCAGTTGGCTATCGCACGTAAAGCAACGATAAAAAAGAAAACAATAGTAGATCGCACGTCTTTGCTTTCGCACCAGCCTTTTCTGCCCTTAAAGTATTTACACTCACTGGAATTTTTACATGTTGCCATTATTTGAAATTGCCAGGGAGGTAACCTCTCATGCATGATGAATTTTCCCGCATTTTTCCCTTTTAATTTCCTCTCCTTTCATTCACATCGGAGCAGATTTTACAACATAAAACACACTACTGTTGCCTTATCAGGGCTTAATAGCTCTATTCCCCTCGTCTAGCCATGAGAAATCCATTGGGCATTTAATCCACGCCGCTTACGTCTACCGCTCTGATAATGGTTAATCGTAAACGAATAAGGGTCGATTTATCGAAAATCCAATAATCCCACGAAAAAAAAAGTAGGCCAGTGTCAGAGTAAGGGATATATTTGGCCGTGTGGTGGCCGTCCTAGGGACAGTGACCCGCCCCGCCCCCCGCTGTATCGGCTAATCCCTGCCCGACAGCAAACCCGCCGTGTACAATTTTGATAACCCAAAGCGCACCGACGTGCACGTGAGAGACAAAAGCGTATCTGCTTAACGTTCCCGATCAGTCAGTCAACCAGCAAAATGAAAAAAAAGTATGGTGCTCCGTCCTAAAGTCCATGCATAGCAGGGTGCGACAGGGGCAGGAGATGAGTCATGATGACAAATCACAGACTGCTGACTAATATGTGTCATGTCAGATTATTTATCGAGCGGAAAACCAATAAAAACACTTGAGTACCCAATGTACCCACACAAAATTCCGAACCCAGTTCTGAACTCATCTCTGCGCGTGTCTCGTAATAATAGACCAATCGGCGTTAAAATAGACTCGGTTGTGGCTATCCGATAACAGTTTGTGCCCCTTTGCCGTATATATTTGTCCATCTAGACCAAACAGAGCAGGGAGCTGCGGCAAACAACCCTCACAATACAAGCAAAAGAAAGAAATTCTCCGCACAAAACCGTTCAGGAGCGATTTTTGAAAAAAACACACGGAAGCTTTTCGTTTATAATTTATTTTCTGATTTTTATCTTTGTTATGTTGGTGTTTTTTTCCTTCAGAGGACCACGCCAGGGGGCTCAGCACGTTCACCATCATGGCCGGCCTCGGAGGCTTCCTCGGCTACGCACTGGGCGGCATCAACTGGGACGCCACCGCCATCGGTAACCTCACCTAACCGAGGCTAACCATTTACCTAAGCTAACCTCAACTCACCTAACCTTCTCATCTCTACAGTTTATCGCGAGTGGCGTACACTCAGACGCGTATGCGTGTCGAGTCATTCTCTTGAGAGAACCTTGGCCACATGGGCTGAGACCCATTGCTAAAGTAACAAGAAAGAACAAGAAGACAATGATCCATTAAAATGGTGTAAATGGTGCTCGTTCGTTACACATCTACTTCATTTTTATGCCATTCAATTTCCTCGCATTGTATGCCAGGAAAAAAACTCTTCTTCCACGGCATTCCCCCATCTTCGTTTTGTCCACAATCGGTAGGAACGCTAGTGGGTGCGTGGTCTTAGTTCGGAAACCGACTACCAGGGGTGTTCTTGGTCACATGGTTACAAATGTAGCCGCTAGATGTCGTCGTCAACACAACCATCTCTGGCGTCGTAGTTCTGCCCACAGCCAGCAGGAACGCTAGTGTGTATTCTTAGTTCGGGAACCGAACAACAGAAGTGTCCTTAGGCACATTCGCTCGGCTGTAGTGGCTAAATATCATTATCAACACACCATCTCTGACATCTAACTTGAGTCCAACCAAATAAATGGCGCTACCAACTTCGGAGAACTGTAGAGGATTTCGGGTCCCAACAGTTGGTACCCGCTACTTAACGCGCCTGCGCGTTGTGTCCTTCGTCTGTGTTGTCATGGCGGCCTTCCCTGGCCTTCCCTGTTTGTGCAGAAAAGACATGCCCTGTGCTTTGTGACCTTACACTCCATTCCAATTCCACATCGTACCCACCTTCCTTTTAGCGTATATTTATTTAAAATAACCCACAGTCTAAAAAAGGTGATTAATACTAAAAACAATCTCAGGTTATGTCTCCCACTCATATACATATTTTAATGACAACGCAAGTCTCTTTAGATTTATTTTTCTCCAAATCGAACTTCCAGTCACCTAAAGTTAAATTAACAAATTCAAATTGTTTCAGAAAAAAACAACATAATAAGTTCCATTTTTTTCTTTGCCATGATGACTTCGAACCATCATTCTTTGGGTTGGAATGCCAGATTCTTTCATTCGTAGCTATTTCGCATTCCAACAATCCATCGCGACAGGACCTTGTTTTATCCCTTGGCTACGTGCTCCCGTCGTAGTTGGCGCTAGTTGCGCTAGTGGCGCTAGTTTTGCCGCTATGTGGCGACACTGTATCTGTCATCTTAGTTCCATTAGCTGCCACCTCACCAACGTCCTTCCAAGGTTTGGGACTTAGAAGAAAAATTTCTCCCCCAAAGTATGAAACTTTTCATCATTTCCATTGAAATACGATAGATGCTCAACCTCTCTCTAAATTCCACAATTTATTTTTCAGTTTATGTTCTCCCTTCGCGTTTCATAACCTATCAAAACTTTATAATACATTTTTTTTTCAAAAATGTATACATAACAAAAAAAAAAAAAACCTTTATCATTTCTTTGTCATCGGATCACGACCTTCAAAACGATACCCCATACTCATTTGCATCTGTTGTACTTTCACAGCTGAAAGTGACCGACTAAATTGCACACCTACCCGGTACAATACTCTCGTTCATCTTACCCACATATGTGGTTTGGTAAAGAACGAGTAAAAAGTCATTCTCTTGACCGCGGTCAGTTCCAGTCCGGGACGGACTAGCAACTCATCTCTCCCTCACCTCCTCCCTCTGTCTGTCTGTTTGTATGTATGTATATGTCGCCCCGACGCAGAGATACGGTTGGCTATCTCGCACCGCCGTCCCCCGCCAGCCCTTTGCGTCGGCCAAGTTCAGGGAGGTGCCACACGCCTCGCATCGCCCGCAGATTGCGACAGAGAGCGCTGCGCCGGTCACTATTGGTCACTATGCGCCGGTTAAAACCAATCTGACGAGGGAGTGACGTCACTCAACCCGGAAATGGTGAAAACTGACGGGTCTGATTAGGGAGGCAAAACATGTTGATGCTGCTGCCAGCACTAAGCTGACGGTGAAATCCGTTTCTCGAAGTGTCATTCACTTTTTTCCGGAAAAAGAAAGAGTGCGGGTGGGGTTTCCAATCGAGAGATGTTTTTGAGCTGATAAAATCGTAATAAACTTATTCCACTTCACAGTTTCAATTAACCGCTTCAATTTGAACAAGTAGCGACGTCTCCTGAAAACAAAAGTGAAAAAATCACAGACTCCGGCATCCAGGTATTGAACCCGAGCCCCGAGCTCAGACCACAAAAGCTATCCCACGCAGACAACGGTTCGGCGGGGTAAATAGCACCAACCGCCCCCGCTGCTATCTCCTTTAAGAAAACCCGTCCCGTTTTTTCACTAATTGGCAGAGGCCGCGAAGGACGCGCCCCGCCACGCACTGCGTAAGGCACTGACAGTGATTGGCCCCATGCCAGCCTAAGCCCCGTTCCAGCAGCCGCTAGCAGCCGGGTAATCTGATTACCGCAATTAGGTCCAAGGGACTATACACCGGATTGCTCTCGTTCGATACGACTAACCTTTTTTTTTTTGGAGGGGGGGGGGGTCTCCGTCTTTCGCTGCATCTTTTCCTGAAAAAGGAACGCGCGAGAGAGATCTAGTATCGCACCAAGTAATGCCGAATAATTCTAAAACCGTAGCCGCGATTGAGGGCGGGGAACGCCGGGAAGGTAGGCAGCCCAACGTGCGTCAGCGCCGTGTTGGCTGCTGACAGCTCGTTTCTTTATACCCCGACGGGGAGGAAGGGGACAACAATGAATGAACGAATGAATAAATAAATGGATGAATAAATAAATGGATGAATGGGGTAAATGGATGAATTAATGAATGCTCAGATGGATGAATGAACGTTTGCTTACTCTCCAGGTGAGATGCTGGGCGGGCACGTGAGGGCCGTGTTCACGCTCATCACCTTCATCTTCGTGACGTGCGTCGCGTACACCGTGACGAGCTTCCCGGAAGTGCCCCTCGACATCCTGGAGCGGGAGGAGCGCCGGCCCAGCGTCGTGGCCTTGGTCAGTACGAAAAGCGCCACAACAAACATCGACGAGGATTCGAACCCGTGACTGCGGGATCAAGTACCGTTTCAGCCAGGCTGTGGGCTTATCGTCCCGTTTCCGGCTGCCTGCAGAACCAGAAGGTGCCGCTGCTGCAGCGGGGCGACTCGGCGGCGGGCCCCCGCTATGGCAGGATGGAGGAAGACGCCGACGGCGAGCTGCTGGGCGCCGGCCCCGGCCCCGAGACCTACGGCGCCACCGGCTCCGGCGGCTCCAACCCCTTCGGCCAGGTCAGTCCGTCGAGCGAAACGGCGCCGGGCGCGAGTATTTGAACCGCGGACTCTCACAGCGTGGCGTTTCTCAGCGGCCGGACTACCTGCCCGTGGCCGGGGGCGAGTCGCTGCAGCAGCGCGGAGGGGCGGCGTCGCGGCCGTGGGACCCCGCCGTCAGCGAGGCCGCGGTGGCGGAGACGTCCCTCAACGGCGACCTGGTGCGTCTGCGTGTGTGTGTGTGCGTGTCTGTGTGCATGTGTGACCGCGCGGGGTGTGTCCGGCAGGAGGCGTCGCTACCCCGCGCTGGCGGCCCTGCTAGCGGCCTCGGCGGCGAGCCCCCGGACGCGCAGCCCGCCAAGCTGTCGCAGTACCTGCTCTCCATCGTGTACATGCCGAGGTCGGTGCGCATGGTCTGCCTCACCAACCTGTTCTGCTGGAGCGCGCACGTCTGCTACTCGCTCTACTTCACGGACTTCGTGGGGGAGGCCGTGTTCGGCGGCGAGCCGCAGGCCCCCGACGGCTCCGAGTCCAAGGAGCTGTACGAGGCGGGCGTCCGCTTCGGCTGCTGGGGCATGTCCATGTACTCGCTGTCGTGCGCCTGCTACTCGCTCGTCATCGAGCGACTCATCCGGCGCTTCGGGTGAGCCTTCAGCAGCGCTGCCAACAGAATATCGAGAAACACAGAGCTTTTCTGAGGAGGATGAGAAATTGTGTGGTGCAGGGCGCGCCGGGTGTACGTCGGGGGGCTGCTGTTCTACTCGGCGGGCATGCTGATGATGGCGCTGACCCAGCACCCCGTCGGCGTCATCCTCTTCTCGTGGACGGCGGGCGTCATGTACTCGACGCTCTTCACCATGCCCTACCTGCTCATCGCCCACTACCACGCCAGCGGCACGGTGCTGTACCAACCAAATATACCATTGCCATATTTTTAAGGCAGTTACTATGACTGGCTTTTACAAGCGTAGGTTAAGATGAAAAGTTTTCATTCAAATCGGTTAGGTTAGGTCAGTTTGAAAATTATCATTTTTAAAACAAAACAGAAATTAAAAAGTAATAACCTTTGTTTGCAACAGTTTGAGGTGAACGCCATAGGGGAGGCGGTGGAGTGCACGCAGCTGCGCGGGCTGGGCACGGACGTGGCCATCGTCAGCTCCATGGTGTTCCTGGCGCAGTTCATGCTGTCCGTCTGCATGGGCACCCTCATCAGCATCGTGGGCTCCACCGTCACCGTCGTGGCCGTGGCCTCCAGCCTCGCCTTCTGCGGTGCCATCGCCGCCACCCGCGTCATGTACCTCGACCTGTAGGGTCCCGGGATCGAGCACTACTGGCGCCACTTTCAATTCCCTCGAAACAAACATACAAACAGCGAACTCTGAACAAACCAACTGTCAGTTCGTACATCTGACGCAGATGTCTATGTTCAGGAGCTACTAAATTAATATTGTAATGTAACAAAACTTCCAATAGGACGGAAGCACCGTTTTATGGACATGTAATTGTATATATTTCGTTCCCTCTTGGAGTGTCCAGTTTCCTGTTGTCGATGACAGATACAAATTTGAAATCCCTGTATTCCATATTCAATAGCATTCATTGTGTTAGCTCTGATTATGAAACTATATATGACTTAGTTATTAGAAGCTGAGTAGTCGATAGTGAGAGTTCTGCTGTGTTTGATAATAATAAAAAGTAGAAGTAGACAATCGTGCGCGGTTGGTTTCGAAGGAGCGATCTTTTTCCATTTTTTTTCTATTGTCACTCGCTCGAGAGAAAACTATCGTACATGTGTTGCCTCTAAGAACAATTTTTTAAATGTACTGCAGATGTTGTAGAATCTAGTAAATATTGTGTACATAGCCTTGCATGATCGTACGGAAACAGTCTCATTGAGAAGAACGGCTGTCGGGTGTCAAACGAGTTGCCTATTCGCGACATTCAAGGCGCTTCGTCTTGGGATACTACCGTGTGCAGCATGTGCAGGCATGTTCGGCACTGTTTTATCTGACCACCGAGTGTTGTTGTATTTCGACAGTACACTTTGCGTTGTCCTCAGATATTTTAAAAAGAACCAGGTACGACGAAAACAGAAAATTTTCAATAGGGCTTCTTAATTTTTATTTCGCTATATATATATACAAATGGGAATGGAATAAAACATCACAAATAAGAGGTCCTTATCACTGGATGTGTTCAGATATACAAAATGTACAAAATTTAACAGTGTTTCCTCATTTGAATCCACATTTTCAAAACAAATATTTACAAGAACAATGGTCGGTTTATTTCATTTAGTCGAATTTCATACTTAAAGTAAGAAATTATTTGTGGTGAAAACAAAGTTGCCCAAGCGATTTAACTAAGCGTCAATCAGATAAAATGACGGATCACGTATACTTCGTTAATGTCTTTAAAGGAAGGCAAGTTCACATGAGAAAATTCCAAAATGAAGTTTCTAGCTGAACAAAGATCTCCATGAAGATCTTTGACGTCAAATCAAAAAATACATATAACCTACTATCACAATGCGTTTTACCAAAACGAAGCTTTTTCAATACCACATGATTTCGCGAGTGGCATTGAAAGAGCTTTCATTATAATTGATTGGTGGTCTTGGTCTCCCGGTTCCTTACCCTATTTCCAGCACGGAAATTTGGCAAGGAGGGGAAAAAATTTCACAAAAACTGGATTAATTCCATTTTGCCCGTCAATTACTAATCATGTTGTCACATGGAGGTTGGCGCTGGCAAGAGAAGAGTATCTGAGCACGTGCGAGCAGGCCTAGCACACACTCGGAGGACAAACAGTGTCTATATGCTAAGTCGTTAGAACCCGTGAGCCCTGACTGGACGGAGAGTTACCAATAATTAATGGATGCGTAACACAGTACAAGCTAACCTTACGAGTTAATTACACACTCAGCGGAGACTCGCGTCCTCACGAACGAGGAACGCCAAATTTTAAGACTTAACAATTATCACAGCGCTGATTCGGCATTCCTGCGCGCGGTCTAGGACCTCGTCCAGAACCTCTTCCAGGATCTCGTCAACCTCCTCCATGTCTTCGTCCAGGACCTCGTCCAAGACCTCGTCCAGAGCCTCCTCCAGGACTTCGTCCAGGATCCTCTGACCGCATATCTGTGGTTGACTTGATAATCGGTAAGCATTGGCGGGTTCCGGAATCCTCGGAAACCTTCCCGACCGCGTCGCCGCGGATCTGAGGGAACACAGCCGGTGTCATTTTCGGCAGGGAAGCCCTGGTGACACGGGCGGCTGAGGTAATACCCGTATTCACGAGGGCTTCAAATTATTCGGGCGGATGGAGGAGAAGAAGAAGAAGACAAGAAGACGCGCTTCGTCGGCCGTCTTTGAACCCGCGTCCTCCCAGACCGCTGACGCGCGCGGAAGCCCCTCGGCCACGGAGGCGCGTGATCACTTGGGCGGCACCTCCAGCGCGGCCGGCAGCGGCGCGAGGTGCTCCTGGTTGAAGAAGGAAGAGTTGTTGTTGCCGCTGTTCCTCTTTTCCCTCCAGGACGCCCGGAGGATCACGTCAGCCGTGGTGAGGTGGTGGCCGTCCTTCTTCTCCTCCTCGAAGGCCATGTTGACGCAGCCCTCCGGGTCCTTGCCGCCGCCCGACGCCGTCTGCCTCTCCGCCGCCAGCCTCTCCGCCCGGTGCACCGTGTACATCCACCTGAAAAAATAATTATGGTCAACGGTATTCGAACCCGCGACCGGCATTCGAACCGACGACTGGTATTTGAACCCGGTGCTTACCCGAATATGACGACGGCTGGGGCGGTGAGGGCTCCGCCCAACAGGAAGAAGGCGCCGGGCACGGTGGTCATGGTGGCCTGGTACACCGACGAGTACATGGGCCCGTACACCAGCGGCATGAGCGCCTCGCAGACGCCGACCAACGAGTTCACCTTGCCTGCAACGCCGGCCGGCTTTGTTAGGAAAAAGGCAAAAGAAACGAAAAGGAGGAAAGAGGGGGGGGGGGGGGGGGTACACCACCTACCGAGTTCATCCGGAGGCACCAGTTTGGACGCGATAGACCTCATGGCGATGAAGGATGTGCCATTGACCATGTCGACGAGAGGGGCTGGGAAAAAAAGTGCAAATGTCAAAATTAAAAATCATAGAAAAATAATTTAAAAATAAAAACCACTAAAGTCGCAGATTGCAATTGATGTTCACTGCACTCACCGAGGTAGATCATCCAGGTGGTGGTGGCGAACGCGTACAGGAAGCCGCTCAGGATCTTGGACATGCAGGACATGATGCCGATGATGGCGTCGTCCACCCCCAGGATGTGGCTGAAGAACCCCACCGAGATCACCGTGCCTGCAGGACATCAGCAACATCATGAGAGAGTTCAGAAGACCTGCGTCAGCGAGTACCTGGCGAGGGGTCAGCCGAATGCCATTGAACTCAAGGGGGAGAATGGGAGGAGGGAGAGAGAGGGAGGCAGACAGACAGAGAGAGAGAGAGAGAGAGAGAGAGAGAGAGAGAGAGAGAGAGAGAGAGAGAGAGAGAGAGAGAGAGAGAGAGAGAGAGAGAGAGAGAGAGACCGAGATCACCGAGGAGATCATGAGAGGCGAGGGGTCAGAAGATTGAACTCAGAGAATGGGAGGAGGGAGAGAGAGAGGAGAGAGAGAGAGAGAGAGAGAGAGAGAGAGAGAGAGAGAGAGAGAGACAGACAGACAGACAGACAGACAGACAGAGAGACAGACAGAGAGACAGACAGAGACAGAGAGACGGAAATATGGGGGATCCTTTTTAACTTTACTGCCTTGCGCGATAAGACTGGAACAATGACCAGCAGACGACGAGGGCACAGCCGAGGCACAGCAGAGGCACAGCCGAGGCACTCACCGATGAGATTGGTCACCATGCCGTACGTTGAGAAGATGCTGAAGTCCACTTCGTTCCAGTTGAACCGCAGCCTCGTGAACAGGTACATGACGGTCATCTCACCTGGAAGCCCACGGGACAGAAGCACTCGTCAGTTTTATCTCTAAGATTTATGAAAAATTCGCGGCAATTTCTTTTCCTTCTCCTGCTGACTCGATGGCGCATTTGTTTCAGCGGGAAGGAAGGGTGCTCCCTTCAGGAGGGGGGGGGGGATATCAGGATGATAGGACGAAGGAGGCGTGTCGCTGCGGGGGGGAGGGGGAGGGGCGCGGATGTGACGGTCGGTGAGTGGTCTCAAGGGCACAGCCATCCAGGCCAAAGTGTCCACTCCACCGCCACTGCCTCTTCCGCGGACAGGAATTGCTGTGGCGTGGCGTGGCGGGCTGTGGCGGGCTGTGGAGGGCCGTGGCGCAGGAGAGCATAGCACGACCGGACGGACGGGAGGCGCAGCTCGGCGCGGTCGGTCTGATCAGAGGCAAACTACACGCGAACTACAGCAGCCACTCCAGCGCGCTAAACTAAGGCCCCGACACCGCACGGGCGAGGCGAGGACGGACCAACGGGCCATCCGTCAGTCAACAACAACATCCAGACACTATTTGGCACATGTGCGGCCGAGCCGGGGGCCGGGGGGGGGGGGGGGGGGGGCGGCGGACGGCGGCCGTGTATCCCGCTGCCGTTTGGCGCGGGAGCGAAAAATAATATGAAATGTAGAAATTGTTGGGAGCCGTAACGCGATGCCCCTGACAGTATTGCACTTCCTCGGGACGCTGAAGAGGGGCTAAAAAAGCCCCCCCCCCCCCAAAAAAAAAAACAACAAAAAAAAACAACACACACACAAAAAAACACACAACAAAAAAACACAAACAACAACAACAACAACAACAAACAGCTGGGACTCACCGTGCATGGGACCGATGACCACCATGACGACGATCATGAGCAGGATGACTCGCTTCCGCCGCATGTTCTCGCCCTCCTTGAAGGCGACCCGGAACGTCTCTTGGATGTGCTTCATGTCGAAGAAGTCCCTGAGGAAGGCGACCAGTCGCACGGGCCAGGCGCGCTGCTGCGCCAGCAGGTCCTCCTTGGTGGGCGTCGACGGCCGCGGCTCCTCCTTGATCATAACGTAGCCGTACCAGAAGCTGAACAGGTACATGACTGCCGACATCGAGAACACGCCGTAGAACCTGCGGCCGCGCCGGAAATGTAGAGTTAGAAAAATGATTTCTCAAAAAAGAAAAAAAGCTGAGGTATTTGAACCAGGGACTCACCCGATGCGCTTGTATAGCACGCCGGACAGCGCCATGCCGATGGGGATCCCCAGCGAGCAGAAGACGTTGACGATGCCGATGCGGAGAGTGCGGGAGTCCTTGTCGGTGACGTCCGCCACGTAGCTGAAGACGCCCATGAACATGGTGAACCAGCCCCCCGTGAGCGCCGGGAACACTGACTCCACCAGCTGCCAACAGACAGAACAGACCGCCACAAGTCAGCACCCCGTTCGACTCGCAAACACTTTGGGCGCGCTATGGGGAATTCTTTGCCCCGCGGTCGGGCTCCCCGCCAGCCCAACCCGTTGTTTGAATGGCCGCATCGTTTGGCGCGCTATGAGAAATTCCTCGCTCCGCCGCGCCACGGCAGGCAAGGCATCCTCTGGACGTAATAAAGTGCCATCATCGGGCGTAACCGCGCATCGCATGCCTGTAATACACGCAGCCAATCAGCGAGAGGCAGCGGCCGTGCCGGTCCGGTGCAGCTGGAGAGAGAGAGAGAGAGAGAGAGAGAGAGAGAGAGAGAGAGAGAGAGAGAGAGAGAGAGAGGAAGGGGGGAGAAAGAGGAGAGAAAGAGGCGCTGAACTCTGTCCCTGTGGGCCAAGGTCATTGGTCCCGAACAGCTAGCGCTAGAGCCGTGCTCCGGGGATCGCGAATCAACTCCTCAGAGCCCCCCCCTCTCCCACCCCCCACTCCTCCACCACCACCGCATCGCCTCTCCTTCCCCCGTGTGAGGACTCCGATGATCCTGGCTCTGGCTGACCTCCTGACTCCGAACGCGCCGCTACCTCTCGGAGCGAAGAGACAGAGGTCCCGGCGGATTTATTTTTCCAAATAAGAAAATCGTGGTGAACACGCACCCCGGCCGCCTCCATGGGGAGCTCGTAGAAGAAGTAGGTGCAGACGATGAGGCCGATGCTGGTGAGGAACTCGCCGATGATGGGCATGAGCATGCAGGGCTTCCGCCGGCCCTTGCGGTCTGTCCACGCGCCCAGGAACAGGATGAGGAAGGCCGGCACCGAGCTCTGCACAAACGTCTTCCAGCCCGCCATGCCCGCCACCAGCTTCTGGACCTGCAACACATCAAGCTGGGGTCACTTCCTGTCCCGGAGGTCGTGGCGCCTGGAGGGTAGGCAGTTCTGTTAAGCACGCGTGCACTGCGGGCTGGTCTACCTCCCAGGCGGCCCCAGCCTCTGAGCGCCTGGAGGGTAGGCAGTTCTGTTAAGCATGCGAGCACTGCGGGCTGGTCTACCTCCCAGGCGGCCCCAGCCTCCGAGCGCCTGGAAGGTAGGCAGTTCTGTTAAGCACACGAGCACCGCACCGCGGGCTGGTCTACCTCCCCGCCGGCCTCGCCCGAGCTCTATACTCACCTCGTTCTCCTGCATGGTGTAGTTGGCCGTCTCTCGCGCGGCCAGGGCGGTGCACACCTCGTTGCTGTAGCCCAGGTTGACCCTGCAGGCCTTCTCCAGGTTGAGGTTCTGGGTGGCGAGCGAAGCCAGAACGCTAGGCATGATGTAGCACGCCAACATGGGCTCGACGGTGATGTTGTCCCGGACGAACACGGCCTTCTGCCGGAACGACAGCTCCCAGAAGTTGCTGAAGTCACCCGGCCGGATCTCGGCCCTCTTCTTCTGCGGGGTGCCACCGCTGAGATCCAGGCTCAGGTTCTTCTCGTTGTTCTCCATCTCCTTGGTCTTGGCCTCCTTGCTGTCCCACTCGGCGGCGAGCTTCGAGTCCTTGACGGACTCCATGACGGCACCGACGGCCATGGCGGGCGCACGGGGAGGAGGGCTGCGGTGCGGGGAGGTGCGCGACGAGGCCAGGCTGCAGTCCGCTACCGGGAGGTGTCTGCCATGTCCGGTTCCTGCAACAAGCACACGCTATAGGGGTTACTGTCTCATGGGGGCTGCACGACGGCCGACCCCTCCCCGTCGAGGATGCCCACGTCGAGGACGTCCCCGTCGAGGACATCCCTGCCGAAAAGCCACCCGTCCTCCCTGGCCACGTGTGGACTGTGTCCATTGTGATGTAATTTGCTGGCGACGCTTCCACGGCCGTGACGCAACGCCCCGCGGGCCCCCGGGCCCCGCCTGTGGGCCCCAGCCGGTCCATTATCCCTGATAAAAGTGTACGGAGCGGCCGGGAGTCGAACCCGCAGCCACCGCACCGCCGCGCACTCGCAGCAGATCACTCCAACAATGTGTCTAATTTGCATACCACAGTTGCGCTGGAACTTGAAAAAGAAAAGAAGAAAAAGTAGAGTCGTCCGATTCACATTCGATTCCAAAATAGCCCGCCGAAAAGTGGTTCGCTGACTGGTCAGATGTTTCCCACGTGGCGGCCGAGTGCACGTCATTCAAAACGGTGCAGAAGATCCGGCTTTATACTGCAATTGTATGATTCATTAAAACTGTCGTGGGGGATTTCCAGTGGCGTGGGAAGGGGGAGTGGTGAGGGAGGCGGAGAGGGGAAGGTAGGGAGGGGGAGAAGGGAGGGTGCAACCGGTCATGTCTGCGAGCACAGACGGCTGCTAGGGCGCTCCAGACGCTCTGGTAACCTGACACGGTCCGACTGACCAGCGAGAATCATGCGACCTGACGGCACTGCCCTGTGTGTGTGAGAGAAACAGAGAGAGACAGAGAGAGACAAAGAGAGAGAGAGAGAGAGAGAGAGAGAGAGAGAGAGAGAGAGAGAGAGAGAGAGAGAGAGAGAGAGAGAGAGAGAGAGAGAGAGAGAGAGAGAGAGAGAGAGAGGTGGTAGACTAGGTCACGCACAACCATTATGGTGGGCCGCGCACTTCCCCATGGGAACATCCACGTGGGTGCAACGTGGATGCAACGTGAATAGTCACGTGAAATCCACGTCGATAATCGACTCGATGTCGAGCGAAAAGTGAAGCTCGAGACCACGTGGATGGGACGTGGATGCCGAACCGCGCCGGTTCCTCCTGTCACCCTCCTCGATGGGACGTTGACAGACGTTAATGTGGCGAGTTGCATTATCCACGCTCTTTCCACGTAGATACTATGCGGATAGGGTGAGTTGCACAATCCACCAACAATCCCTTAAACATCGACGTACCTGTGAACTTGGTGTGAAAAAAAAAATATGACACGGTTACTATGACGAATCTATCTTTAGAACCCTTCCAGTGGTGGGATTCGAACCCACATCCTGTGATCCCGAGAGCGCGCACGCTACCCCAGGACCACCACACCTGCCTTGCTACGGATGGGCGAGGTGCCGCTCTTATGAACAGATTGACAGCGAGTGATACGTCGAATCTATGTCGATATGACGTGGACTAAGTGCCTAATTGCTCTGACCAGTCGGCTACGCGGGAACGACGTTGCTGTTACGTAGATGGGCCAATCTTGGCTACTTCACATAGTATCCACGTAGATTTTGCATTGATCTAAATTCAGAACGGTATATATGTAGTGTTCACGTCGGTTTAGCGTGGATTCAAAACTTTTACTGATCGACGAAAATTCTACGTGGAGTTTCAGAAGATACCGAAATCCACCTCAAATCTACGTTATCGCGACGCGGATTTAGGGTAGATGGACTGTATCCATCCAATCTACGTAAGAGTCGCAACATCCACCTCGAAAGTAAAGGGATCACACAGGGACTGCCACGGCAATATAGAAACGAGGTAGATTTATCGTGGAATATGTGAGGTGCATTACACCAAAAATCCACCTAGATTTTGACGCGACATTAAACCAATGCTCTGTCGACGTAATTCCTACGTTGTTCGAAGATCGATCAGGCGAGTGGCGATATCGATGATATTTCGAGGTAGATTCTGCGTTCTCTGTATGGAAACCTACACACCACCTCATATCCACGTCGACTTTACGTCGATTGAAACCGATCTATAATCGACGACAAATCGACATAGATTTAACGTTGATAAAATAATCGACAAAAAATCCACGTTCCTGTGACGTGGACTTTAAGTGGAAAAAGTCCATCCACCTAATCCACGTACGTTACGTGGATGCAACGTGGATGGAACGTGGTTGTTCCCATGGGGTTGATATAGTTGTCGCGACGAGATTTGCATTTCAAGTTCCCCAGCAGCCGAACCGTTCAAATGCCGCCACGGACCGCAGCGCACCGCGCGGCCGGAACGAGAACTAAACGAAAATAAAATACGATACGACACGCCGATTAGTGTTGCGTTCTTGTGTCCCATCTGGTGGGCCGTTGCCTGTTGCGCGTCGGTGACGCGTCGGCACACCGCGATCTGTTCCCGTTGTTGGCGCCCCGCCCCGCCCCGCCCCGCCCCGCCACGCCCTCCGCTGCCGCGAGTGAAAGTGAACTTCTTCTGCTCCTCCCGTGGCGGCGCGGCGGCGCCGGCAGCACCTCCTCCTGTGTGCCCATTGTGGCCGCCCCCAAGGCCTCGGGCCTTGGGCCTTGGGCCTTGACCACACCCCTGTGCTACTGCTACTGCTTCTTCTTCCTCCTCCTCCTCTCCTTTTTCCTCTTCTTCTTTTCTTCTTCTTCTTCTTCTTCTTCTTCTTCTTCTTCTTCTTCTTCTTCTTCTTCTTCTTCTTCTTCTTCTTCTTCTTCTCTTTCTCTTTGCTCTTCTCCACACCTCACTTTAAACTTTGCTGAGATACACGCAATGCGCTAGGTAGTGGGCAGAGACAGACGATGTGTGTGTGTGAGAGAGAGAGAGAGAGAGAGAGAGAGAGAGAGAGAGAGAGAGAGAGAGAGAGAGAGAGAGAGAGAGAGAGAGAGAGAGAGAGAGAGAGAGAAGGCGGAGCTAGCGGCGGAGCGACGGAGACAGGGCGAGGGAGATGACCGCCGCGCCTAACGGTGCTGGCCGTCGCTACGTGTCGCTACGGCCGGGTGCACGGCGGTATGTGAAGCTCACCCGATCTGGCCCGAAAGAGAGGCGAATGGTGTGTCGCAAATCGGGTACCCAGCGAGCTCTCCCCGTATGCTATACGTCAACTTAAAAAGAATTCTCTTGGTTACCAAAGTTCCATCCTTAATCCTTCGCTATTTTCTTCCAAATCGGAATTTTTAAATGGCATATTGCTTGTCGAGTTATCACAATTTCTTAACATTTTCAAAGCTTTTTCTGAATTTTGTAAGATTTTAACTAAACATTTTCTGACTGAACGAAACGTTCTGATCCTAACTCAGACGACACGCTCGCAAAGTCCGGCTGGCGGTCCCTGACGGTCGACGTAACGAACGGCAGACCTTCCCCGCCCTCCCCACGTCCCCACCCCCTCCCTCGCCCCCCGCAGAGATGTCGCCTCGCCCCGAACACACGCGCGTATGTGGCGCCCCGCCCCGGCCCAGGTACCCCTGCGCCCCACACGGCCATCCGGGCGCCACACACGCGCGTCACAGGCTCACCGGTCCCCTTTTGTTCGAAAAAAAAAATGAGAAAGAAAAAGAAAGAAAAAATTGGGGGGGATACCAGTGACGCAGACAGTGCGTTATTGCCATTATGACCTGATGTAGGCGTAGGGTTAGCTGCCGAAACGGTTCAAGTTCACATTCAGATGAGCTTGTTGTGTAGTACGCGACAATATGTGGCGTCCTCAACGTGGTTCTGGCGCTAATGGTGAGAGCCGCTGGACTTTCTCACAAAACCCCGGCTCATCATCATCAGAATCATCGTCACCATAATCATCATCATCACTTCATCCTAATCATAATCACCCTAATCATCATTATCACCACCATCGTCATAATCATCATCACCACAATCATCATCATCATCACCATAATCATCATGATAACTATCATCCATTATAATCATCATCATCATCATCATCATCATTATCACCACAATCATCGTCATCTCACTGTCATTATTGTTTCCGAATCACAGGCTCCCTGCCTTGCTCCCTGCTCATAATTTCCGCAGCAAAACGATGTTCGGCTGAGCGCCTCTGATGATAGCGTTTCGCTAAACTGTTGTTACCCACAGCAGAGTACAGTCAATGAGCGCGGCCACGGCCCACAGATTCACATTCGGTTCGTCACGCGTGCGCGCTTTTCCGCACCGATTCACGTTCGCCGCTGAAGGACGAGGGCCGATCGCCTGGAGAGGTGGGTGGCAGAAACAAAAGCGAGCGCGTAAAAGTGAATTATTTTCCGCGCGTGTACAGAGAAAGGTGTGTGGTGTGCGCGCTGCCGGGCTTCCCCGTGTCGAGATGGGGCCGCGACAGTTCACTGGTAAAACTAAGGCGTAGTACTACGCCTTAAGCTCGAGGGGTCCACAACTCGAGACAACATTTCCACACAATCAAACACAATCATCAATTAAAAATCTTAAAAACTGCATTAGAATGAGGCCTGGGCTAAGGGCTAAAAACGGCCGTAAAGGGCTCTAGCCAGTCTGAAATTTCAAATTTTCTGCAAATTAGGCGGAAAAATCGACACAATCAACACTATCAGTGTACACTTTGGAGCAGAGTTGTGGACCCCTTGCTGAAGCTACGCCCCAAAAGGCGTAAATAGCACTATGCCCCTTTGAGGCGTAAAAATAAGCCAAAAACGGCCCTACTTGACATGTTTTTACGCCTTTATCGAGCGTAATTCCATGCTATGCCTCAATTTTACCAGTGTTACAAGACACATTGTGTGCTCCCAACGCATGGGCAGAGGCAGAGGCGAAGAGTTACCTTGGTGAGAGATGACGCGTGGCTCGTGCCGCCGAGTAGGCGGTACGCGTGAGAGGGAGAGAGAAAGAAAGATGAGGAAGGGGTGAGGGAGAGGAAGAGGAAGGAGCGTCGCGTGGGCAGGGTCTGCAGCGAGGTGAGTGGGATATAAGTTTAGGTTAGTGTTCGCGTACCGATACACAGCGGAGAGGAAGGGGGGGGGGGGGGGTAACTAGCCGGCGTGCAACTAGGTCATGCCCTTGCCCTTTCTAGCCCGCTCGCCACAGCCATAGCCGGCCACCGCCGCGCCAGTCACTGACTACCGGCCTGCAATTTCGGCGCGCGGGCTTCTGCCGCGGGGCGACGGACACGAGAGAGAAAGAGAGAGCGAGTGAGAGAGAGGAACACAGACATAGAGAGAGACAGAGAGATAGACAGATAGAGGCAGAGAGAGGGAGAGACAGAGAGGCAGGGCGGGGGCGGGACCGTCATGTGTCACAGCGAACCAAATACATCGGAGACTTCCATTCCAGACCCGTATTTTCCAATGAATGACTTCACTCTGAAAGAGTTTGTCAATTTTTAAAACACTCCCAAAAAGTTTTATTCATTTATTTGAAAATTTAAACCAAAATTGTTTTTCTTCAAAAGATTTTATGATTCAAAGCATGAGATTTGTAAGAATATGAAACAAAACCTCATCAAATTTTTACTGTCGGGAACTGGTGCGGAAAAAACAAGTCTTGTCCAAGTCAGGTCGGACAAGGGTTGTGGCCTGGGGCCTCGCTGGCCGTGGGCGGGGGCCGGGGCCGGGGCGCGGAGGGCACGACCGGGAGGGCGTCGGCGGCGGGCTTCCGGTTTCGTCTCTGCGGATCACCAAGGTCGCCGTCCTCGCCCTCAGCTGCAGGCCGCATCGTCGTTTTTTATTTATTTTGTGGGCTCCTCTTCTCCTGTCTGTCTGTGTCGCGCCGCGCATAGCAAGGATGGTCCGTGACGCACGCGGCGGCGGACGTGTGGCCGCGGCC